>JARNME010000404.1:14734920-14975107 GCA_030179655.1 Scaptomyza flava
ATTTGTTGGTTGTGCGTAGGAGACGCTAATAGATTAGCTTCTAAAAGTGGGGCGATTAGACACGTTGCGCCCATTAGTAATACATACAATTTTTGGCTATTTGCTTGCTGGCATAAATATTCGATAAAGTTCAAGGCAGTTACTGAGTAAAGAAACTAACAAAAGTGCTATAAATTGTATTTGTAGAATATTATTATGTAACATAATTGTATGAGTAAATAGATAGCCGACAAAGAGTTTTGTTTAAATATTTATCATGATTTATATGGCACTACATCAATCAATATAATTCTAGAAGCCTGGGCTAGCATTTGTTTATGAATACATTTTTAAAGATCTAAATTAACAAATAAAAATATTTCCCATTTCAAACCATTATTACCTTGAAAATATAATCAGATAAATACTCTATTCTCAATTCAATTTTTGTAACTGCCAACTTTGTACTCTGGACAGGCTATGGGCACATATCACCGCGCACCGACTGGGGCAAGGTGACAACGATCTTCTATGCCATCGTTGGAATTCCATTGATGCTGCTCTGTCTGTCAAACATTGGAGATGTGATGGCCACATCGTTTCGGTGAGTACACTCACTTATTGCCCCTTAATAGAGTTTATTAAATTGTCATGCAGTTTCCTCTACTGGCGCATCTGTTGCTATGTATGCACCCGCACTGCCAAGCGGCCAAGGAAACCCCGCTCACGATCGAGATCGATGCGTGTGCGTCAGCCGCGCGTGACGTCACGATCACAGCCGCCGCCATCGTTTCGTCGCTCCATGAAGATGACACAGCGCTCGAATAATGATTCCGGATTGGGTCCGTCTATGGGTCATGCTTACTCTGATCCAGAGCTGCGCAACTATGGTCGTGGCTATGATGATCGTGATCGTGATCGGGATCGTAATTTTGGTGGCCCAAGAGGTAATGGAGGTGGCGGAGGAGGACGACCACATCGCAATCAGCCGTATCACATACCACTGCAGCATGAGCCGCGCCAGCGCCACACCATCTACGGAGATGTGGAGTACGAGACACAAACCTTAAACCGTTCCAATCGCTATAGCACTCGACAGCGCCAGAGGGATAGAATGCGGGATCGGCATACGGTGGAGCGGGAACGTTACTTGGGTCACTCCAGAACACACATACATGGCTCCATTGATGATTTCAGTGATATGCAACCGTCGGCCAAGCGTGCAGCTAGTGTGAGATCGATGCGATCTCCACAGCATCAGGAGACGCGTGCCTTTCGAGAACTGCATCGACTTCACTCAACCCCTGGACGTGGTCGTGCCAAGTCTGTGGATCCGCGACATGCTCCACTCTTCGTCACACTACGAGGATGTGGATGAGGATGTGGTGCGCAAGACACCCATTATACCCAATCGTTATGCCCTAGACGATGATGAGGATTTTGCTGGCAATGGACACAAGGCATGGAATGCGCCACGTAGTCAATCGATGCCAAGAGCGGCGCATCGTCAGCGCCAGCGTCAACGAGAAGTGGAACGTGAGCGTTCTCCACAACCACAGCCACATCAGCATCACAAACATCATCATCAGCAACGCCCCAATGGAGGACGTGCTGGCAGTCTGGGACGTCAACCTTCAAGCTACGGCAATCATCTGGAGCCGCCGGATTATGATGCAGCACCAAGGAATCGACGCGCACGATCGCCACGATACGATGACTACGTGGAGGAGAGTTTAGATGAGCTTTCCATGTGCGAAGACAACGGTCACTACGAGGATTATCCAGTGCGTCACAGGTCACGCAGTCGGGAGCCAAGACGAGAACGTAGACGGGAACGAAGACTACCACCCTCGCCGCGTATTATGTCGCCAATGGGTTTTCATGTGCAGCGACAAATACGTCGACGACCCAGCTATGATTACGATGATGAAGATTCCATGTATGGGGATGAGTATGGTGATAGATTTGAGCTGGTACCCAAGGATCGACCGGTGCCAATTTGGCTATGCGTCTTTCTCGTTGTCGGCTATATTCTGGGCGGTGCAGCGCTGTTTGCCTTCTGGGAGCATTGGTCCTTTCTAGACTCGGCCTACTTCTGCTTCATAACGTTGACCACAATTGGTGAGTTTTATCTTGATTTCCTGTGTATCGAAATATAACCTTGATATTTTAGGCTTTGGTGATTTTGTGCCTGCCAAGGGCGTCAAGGATGAATCGGAGCAGTCCATTGCATATTGTTCATTGTACCTGCTTTTTGGCATTGCCTTACTCGCCATGAGTTTCAATCTGGTGCAGGAGGAATTCATCGCTAATGTCAAAGAGGTGGCCAGACGTCTCGGCATACTCCAGGATGATGATGAGGAGGAGCAAGAGGAGTAATGTCGTCGTTAAACCATAAACTTTTGGTACCATAATATTGAGTATTTAAGATGATAGGCATTAGAGTTAAAGAATATTACAAGTTTTATATTATTTCAGAAAAGTTTGTTTTCTCTTTTCTGTAATTGTTTCAGTTTCGACAGTAAACAACATATTGAACTTTCACTGTAGGACAGATGTGTTTATTAAAAGAAACAAGAAATATGTGCAAATCGAAATCAGTATTTCAAGAATTGATTCATATAAATGAAAGTAAAAAACTAAAAAGAAACAAGGCAAATAGAAAAGAATTAGCGTCTTATCCAATTAGCGACGTATGTTATTTATAACTGGGATACTGTTTGAAATGGGATTTAGGCCAAATTCTCTTTGTTGTGCTGTCAGAGAGGAAAATGAAGTGAATTATTGATTGTTGTAGCACTTAACAAGTTGTTTTTTACTCACCCTATTAAAGGCAGGAGAACTGAGCGGTGAATTGCGTGGCGAAGCTTTGTTAGGCGTCAGGGAACGGGATAAGGAGGAGCTGCGCGGCTTGGCAAGCTGCGGTTTTAGTGTATTGGAGTTGCGTGAAGCGGTGCTGCCGTTACGTGAACCACGTTGCTTATAAATAACATTATCAACAGCCTCAATGGGCGTGGAGTTCATAATAGTTTCCGTTTCCGAAAGCTCCTGCACGGAGATCAGTGATTCCTGTTCGGGTTCGTCTTCACTGCCCTAAAGAATGAAATGCATATTAGTTATGGAAAGATATAACGAACCAGTTCACAACTTACCTCATCAATTGTGGCTGTGGTGTCCAGATCTGACCAGTCATTTTCCTGGCGATAGCGACGCACAATATCCTGATGTGGCGACGTGGCAACCAGTGTGCGTGGATACACAAAGTCACGCTTGGAAGGTGTTGTGCCAGTGGGAGCATATGTTTTCAATTCACTCTGATGGAAATGCGAAAGCTCGCGATGGCAAGTCTGAATCTGTTGCCGCTGCACCAATGCATGCTGATTTGTTTGCTCCGCTAGCTTGGCAATAAGATCGGCCGTAATAGCTGCATGACCACTGCCCAGCTGTACATCATCGGTCATAATCTGATGGCTCTGTTCATTGGCCGCGCTTAGCTGTTTCTGCTGTTCTTGACGCAGCTGTTGGGCACGCTCCTCGCTGGCGGCGCACATCTCACGTAGTTGCTGCTCATGACTACGAACTGTTTGAGTGCTGAGGTCAGCCTGTTTGGCACTCTCCTTGGTGAGATTCTCTAGCTGCATCTGCAGCGTTGAACACTTGGCCACACCCTGATCTACGCAGAATACAGCACTTTGTAGTTGGTTACACAGCTCATCGCGTGCTGCTTGTGCTGCTACAGAGCCACCCATGGCATAGGCTTGCATACTGTTTCCTGTAAGCTGTGCCTGCTCATTGATTGCCACATGGCTGCGCTTTAGTTGTCCAACACGTGTGCCCATACTAACTGTATTCTTGGCACGCTGCTGCTGCAGCTTCTCCAATTGACTCATAAGTGCCTCTTCCTGCTGTGCCAGCTCCTTCTCGTAGGCCAGCTCGGCCTGTAGCTGCTGCAGTTGTTCTGCATCGGGTGCACTGAGAGCCGTCAATTGATGCAGTTGCTCTTGCACCTGATTTACATGCTGCTGCAGCGCCTTTGCATTGCGCTCAATGATTGGCGAGAAACTATCACGCAAGCTGTCCAGCGCCGCTTTGTGACGCTCATTATTCTCCTGCAGCTCCTGCAAGTTACCCATAATATCTTCACTTAGTTGCGCCTTGCGCTGCTGCATGTGATCTAAGAGCTGCGCCACCAGCGCTTTGCAATGCCCATCTTCGCTGCTTGCCATAGATGCAGCAAACTGCGCCTGCAGCTGGCCATGTGCCGTCAAAGCTTCCGAGCAAATGGAACGCAAGTTGTCAATGCTTTTCCTAGCATTCGCCACCAGACGCTGATGCACAGTGGTACAATTGGCTAACAAAGGGGGAAGAAACGCTTGCGTTAGTTAATTATAAGCGATCAATATGTTAATGCGTAGCTTACCCAGCTCTTCGGTCAGCTGTTGTGTAGAGCCCGCCTGTTGTTCCTGGTATTGATTGAGGCTGCCATCGAGCACCTCAAGATTACCGCGCATGCGTTCCGTAAATAGTTCGCAAGTGCTACGGATCTTTTCATCGACATGACGGCGCCGTTCGATGGTACCATGCAGCTGATGCGTATCATCGGCAGCCAAGTCAGCTGCCTCGAGTATTTGCTGAGCTTGAGTGGTCAATTGCTCCTCAGTTTTTACGTGCGATTCGACGATCTGTTTTTTTTCCTTGTAGCGTCGCTTGGTCTTGGTCAGGACTTTTTTGGTGAGCAGCAGGGAGCCTTTGGTTTCGGTTAGATGCTGTTCAGTTCGTGTGAGCTTTTGGGTCTTTTTAACCAGATTCATGCTGACCTCGTTAAAGATTTTCTCTTTGTTTAGCAACTCATCCTTGAGCGCCTTGAGCAGCATCATCTTTTCATTTAACTCGCGTGTTTGCGAGTCCATTTTCAGTGTCAACTCATTGTAGGTCTCCTCGGCAAGGTAGATACCATTCTTGTCACGTGCCGCCATCAGATCACGCTTCAGTTTATCAATCTCCTCGGTGTACTCCTTGAGTACCGTCTTCTTGGTCAGTTTCTGATTGACCTCTGGTCTATTTTGTATATTCTTGGCACGATGCGCATACTCCAGGGTGCTGAGTGTCTCCTCAATGTCCTTGTGCCCCGGCGAGATGGTGGCAATAATAGATGTTTTTGTTCGTCCCCCCAATGACTCCTGCAGCAGACGCGTCAGCTTCGACTCGCGATAGGGCACATGGGGTGCTCGATCAACCAAAGCGGTTATCACACGACCCAGTGTTAAAAGGCTCTGATTTATGTTGACAGTTTCACGCACTCGAATGCCTTTCTCATTGCCCGCCTTTGAGACGTTCTCACTGCCCGCCAAATCGACCAGATTGAGTTTGCCAATCTTAAGCATTTCTTCGCCATCAATGCCATTTTCACGTATGTGCACTACAATCGAGAAGACAGTGTGTGACCGCGAGGATTGGGCATTCATCAGTGTGGTAGCCGTTTTTCGACGCTCTTTGCCCTTCTCCAGCAGCTTGTATACATCGTCCTTGCTGTGCACGGGTATTTCCTCTAACCCCTGTATGATCACTGAACCCTTTTTTGTGCTGTCATCAAAGATGCGTATCTTAGTGTTGTCATCCGTCGAGAGCAGATCACATAGCTCTTCATTGTAAAGCTCTAAATAAGAGATGCGCATCGTGTACTCCAGCTCCATCATGCGTAACTCATCAAACAGATGACTAAGCGCACGCGGTATAATTCCAATTTCAGAGTCCTAAACAAAATAAGAGGCGGAACCCAATTAAGCAAAAATTGGTTTGTCTTAGAAATTCTTGGAAATCAACAGAGCTGCAAAACTTGTTATACGCCCTTCTCAATACAAATAGTAAAATAGGGTATATTGGTTATGTGAATGCAGCAGACGCAGCAAGGTAAAATGTGCGTTAAATATACATATGTATATGTATGTGAAAGAAGCTACACTTGTTAGTTTTTAAAATGTGGAAGTAAAGATAAGGCTTGTCCAGCACATATAATGTAATACATATATTCTACTATAAAACTGATTAGAAGGGTATTTTCAAGTCATTCACCACTGTTAATTTTTATGCCACTTTTTTTTTGCCATCCTTACAGGTCAAAATGTTTGTCCTACGGAAACGCAACTGTACAAAACGAATAAGCGCAAATATTTCACTTATCTATGTATGCACATATATCTAACTTACATCTTCCCAGGATGATTTTAGCTCTGCACACTCATTGCCCACCATTGTGTGGGTCTTGCCAGTGCCCGTCTGGCCGTAGGCAAACACTGTGCAATTATAGCCCGAGAGCACCTCCTCAATGAGGGGCGCAACAACTGTTGAGTAGACATCGCATTGGCGCGATTCCGGTCCAAAGGAGCGATCAAATGTAAACTTCTTTGTTAGTTTCGAATCAATAGTGTGCCTGGTGACAATTTCACGTGGCGTCATCACATCCACAACTTCCGCAGAGCGAATGCATCGTTCGCGCGAATTTAGAGGTCTGCAAAAGAATATAAAAATAACAACATAAAACACAAATAGATGCAAGAAGTGGAGGTGGGTTTGACTTACCTGACGCGCACATAGACCTGAATGTTTTGATTTGATTTGCGCGCCTGCAGCTGCTGCTGTTGGCGCGAGCCGTTCGCACCCGATGTCAAATCCATATCCAGAATATGACGCCAAAAACTTTTTTCCAAATAACTGTAGTTTACGTATTTATGTGTGAGTGCACTTATAGTGTGGCAGAAAAACACTGCCCAGCGATCACGAATAAGTAAACGTATCGATTTCACAGTATATTTATTAATATATTAAACACAGTTTAATACATTTTCTATAAACATATGACAAATTAATACAAGCCGATTGGCTGATCGCGTCGTCCGTTCGATTTTAAATGATGCAAAATATGTTCTTACACATCAAAGATGTGTACACACTGGTCAAATTATATTGAATGAGTGCATACACTGGTGGGTTTAAATTTGTGGCAATACATAAATATTTTCACAATGTTCTCAGATTTTAAATTAACATGTCGGTTTTATTTTATTTTTTTATATTATTGATATTATTCCAAGCAATTTTAGCAGAACAAAATCGCACATCTAAGCTGCTCAAAAATCCGGCCAGATGGCGCCAGCAGAAACTATCGATATGGCATCGATTGTGGTCTCGTATTAATGTGTGTGAGTGTTTGTGCCTTCGTCATCTCGTTCTTAGTTTAAGGTTTATAAAAAATATTTGCTATGACTACAACAGTGTTTAAGTATTACTAATTAAAGAAAATACAAAAAAAGCTGCCACTGAAAGGACCACCACAGCGCACACAAGGTGCGTCTCTAGCTTCAAGGCTGTGACGACATAATCAGCAGTTTATCAACGTTGTTCTTTTAACCACTGCCGGTGCTCTAGTTAGCTTGTGTACGTGAGTGCGTGTGCGTTTGTGTGTGTGTGCACAGTGGGCAGAGCTATTGATAAAAACCAGTAAGAGAGAAACAATAACAACAATTATAATTCAAAGTTATCCAACTTGTGTTTTCTCTTATAGGCGGCAGAAAGATGGACAGCGAAATGAGTACGTTTGATGTTTACGATGATATGAATCTGTACATAACGCAGGAAAGCTTCATTGTCGAGCCAAATGGTCAAGATGAGCTATTGATTATTGGCCGCCTCGACAAGGTGACCCGAGTGCAGGCCAAGACAACACAATTAACCAATATGCGACCAACACGACGCATCTGTGGTGTCCTAGGCACCATCCATTTGCTCAGCTGCGATTATCTTCTGGTTGCAACGCATCGCCTCTTTGTAGGCGTCCTCAACAACGCCATCGTTTGGCGTCTGGCTGGCTATGATATCATACCCTACATTCCGAATGCCATACAACGCTCCGAGAATCAAACGTATTTGAGCATGTTGCGCAAAACTCTGGATACCAAATTCTTTTATTTCTCATATCGTTACGATCTAACGCACACGCTCCAGCGGCAGCGCGAAAAGCTTGGACCCTATCAATCCAGTCAGGGTTTGCTGCAGCGTGCGGATCGACGATTCGTATGGAATGGATATGTTCTTGAGCAATTCAAATGCGATAAAATGCAACGATTCCAGCTGCCACTAATCCTTGGCTTTGTTTCTGTTAACCAAGTGCAGATCAATGGACAAACCTTTTTCTGGAGCATTGTTACACGGCGATCGGTGGAACGTGCGGGCACGCGACTCTTCTGTCGCGGCAGCAACGATCAGGGTCATGTGGCGAACTTTGTGGAAACGGAACAGATTGTTGAGTTTAATGGTCAGCACACGAGCTTTGTGCAAACACGCGGCAGCATGCCCTTCCACTGGCAACAGCTACCTAATTTACGGTATAAGCCACGTCCACAACTTGTACCGGGAAAGGATCATTTGGCAGCCTGCACGGCGCACTTCAATGCGCAGATCAAGATCTATGGCCAACAAGTGGCTGTCAATCTGGTCGATCAAAAGGGCGCCGAAGGTGAACTGGAGGCAACATTTGCGCGTCTGGTGCGAGAGCTGGACAATCCAAGTGTGCGCTACGAGGCCTTCGATTTCCATCACGAGTGCCGAAAGATGCGCTGGGATCGTCTTAACATTCTCATCGATCGTTTGGCGCATGAGCTGGATGATTTTGGTTTCTATCATGCCTTCGACAATGGCAATCTGGTGTCCACTCAAACGGGCGTCTTTCGAACCAATTGCATCGATTGTCTGGACAGAACGAATGTGGTGCAGAGCATGCTTGCTCGTCGCTCCTTGACCGCTGTGCTGCAGAAGCTTGGTGTGCTGCATGTGGGTCAACGGGTCGAGCATGCTTCAAGCAGCTTTGAGACGCTTTTCAAGGGCGTCTGGGCGGATAACGCGGACCTAGTGTCGTTGCAGTACAGTGGTACGGGTGCCCTTAAAACGGACTTTACGCGCACGGGCAAACGAACAAAAGCAGGTGCCATTAACGATGGAAAGAATTCAATAATGCGTTATTATTTAAATAATTTCGCGGATGGCAAAAGACAGGATGGCATTGATCTGTTCCTGGGCAACTATGTGATCAATGAGAACGAGGGCAGCATATTACCATCGCCAGTAGTGGCACCACATGGTTGGCGTTACTTTGCCTTCCCATCGGTGATGCTTGTTGCTGTTGCAATGTTCATGATCACCATGACATATCCGGCAGAGTTTAGTACGGAGAATATGCTCTTTATGCTCTTCTGGGGTGCAATGATTGCCGTTAGCGCTACGGGCATTTTGCATTATGGTGTAGAGTTCGTTCAATGGCCACGGCTTTTTCCGCTTATGTCGTTTCATCCCGCCTGACGTTAATGTTGTTTAAACGCTGAATAATTGAAAGGATTGTACCAAGGACAGTCTGAAAAGTCTTCTTCGAGCTTGGCTATTATAAAGACACAACACAAATGGCCCGCAGCTTAAAAAAAATAAATATACCTTACAAAATTCCTGTATACAAGGCTCTTATGTCTTCTTTTAAATTGCGCATTTAATTGTGTTTAACACTTAATTTTAGCCCTAACATATCTCATACCTCCTATTTCTATCCACCATCCAAATTTGAACCTAATTTTAGTTATCCATAAGCTTTTTGCTGCAGCGCAGTTTTGCAAAAAAAACAAAAAACGTGCTAAACGGAGGCGTATTACAGTTATAATTATAATTACGAGTAGCTCAATCAAGTTTGTAGTAAAATTTCATGAAAATTGAATAAAGCATAACTAGAAGAAAACAAAAATTATTATCTTATGAAATTTTCCTGTGTTTTTATTCTATTTTTTCACAGGAGCAGTAGTCTTATTAAAAAAGTCACAACATTTGGCCTTTGTGCTAAAAACACAACTAGAACAGTTCAGTTTGTTGCCTCGGCCTAAATTTCAAAATTCATATATTTTTAGTTACAAAATTTTTAAAACTTCCCCACATCTTGCTCATAATGGCATGCTCTCGCAATTTGCTCTACATGTTTGAATTTGTGATTGATGATTTGATGATACTGAAACAGAATCTATGTGCACCCGAAGAGTATCCGACTTGTGTGGAGATAACGTTCCGTTCGAATGTGTATATCAACATTTGCGATCGAGAATTCGGAACGTGTGTGAATCCCAAGCAGTTTAAGTGCGGCAAGTGTTGCATATTTTCGCTGGATTCTCCAGTCACGGACAAGGATCGCCTTTACATCCATGTATTCAAGAAGCGAACAAATCGTTGCAAGTTCCTCATCGGAATGACTGAGCTGCCAGTGAAGTCATTTTTCGATCGTGTCAGAGAATCTTTGGATGTGGAGAACACAAACTGGGAAAAGTACTGTTCCGAACAGCTGCAAAATCTGCCCAAGCTGAAGGGACCGAATACAGAGCCACTAGATAATTGTTCCTGTTATGAGCCGGGGTATGGACGAGTAGAACAATTGTGTCCCACAACAGAAAGCACAAAGCGTCTGCTGCCACTCTTCAATCTGTGCAAGCAGCAGACGGGCAACATAGTCATAACTATGCATCTTATCTGCAATGGTCCATCAATTGTGTCCATGTTCAAAACGAACCAAACGATCTGCTCGCGAAATCCAAAGTGTCCACCACCCTGCTGTGATCCCTGCGGAAAGCCCTGCAAACCAAAACGCTGTCCGTCCTCTCCATCTTGCCCGCCAGTGCCGTGCTGTCCTGAGGATCCTTGCGATCCTTGCGATCCTTGCCGTGGTGCTGGTGGTGCAGCTAGCGCTACTGGTGGTCCCATGGACAAGGGCAACAAGTGTTGCAAGGGCAGCTGTTCACCCTGCCCTCCCTGTCGCCAGTGCGTGCAGCCAAATCCCTGCTATAAGGCTCCTCCAGAACAGAAAAAATGTCTGCGCTATTTTGCCTGCAACTTGGACAAAATGTGTCCCACCGATTATTGTGAAGATGAGTTTGATCGCGGTAAGTTTATTTTAATAATGCATAATTGATATATGTTTCTCTAATTTCTACTGTATTTATTATGAAGAGTGCCCCACTGTGCCGTCTCAGCGATGTAAGTCGGTAATTGAGCAAAAATTGGAGACTTGTGGGCCATGCCGGGGCGTACCAGCCCATCCGCGTTACGTGCAGGAGCAGAAGCAGAAGGACATGGAAATAGATCGAAAAGATAAGCCAGCACAAGATAAGGAAAAGAGCAAGAAGGGGCGCCAGCAAGGCGGCGGTCTTTGCGCTTCAGACGATGATATGTTTTGTGAGCATTCGCAGCACAATCAATGTGATGGTGAATCTGCCGATCCTTGCGCTCACTGCTGTCCCGCATATGCCAGTTGCTGTGACTTGGGTGAGCTTTAATTCAAAATCATTTATAGTTCAAATCAAATTAATAAACATATCTTATTTTTAGCCCGCAATCGAGCTATAAGACAACTGCGACACTTATTGGTCAAATACAACATCCAAATTTAGTAGGTTTATTAACGAAAAATGTCAATCAAATATTTAAACCTAAAAGGTGAGTAACATATTTATTTTCTCTTAATTTTAAATCAATTTAATTTCATTTGATATGTTGCAGGAAAGTGTAACAAGTGTTGTTAATGCCAATGCAAATACAGTTCGTGTTTTAAAAAGCCAAAAAAAGCGATTCTGAAGTTTTAAAACAAGTCCTGGATTGCCGTTGCAAGCTTTGGTATCGACAATAATCTTGCCATTAGGATGGATTGCGATTTCAATAAACTTTTTCTACAGTCTTGGCTTCTTAAAAACAGCATTTCATTTATTTTTAACTGGGTGAAGGGCTTAAACGGGCTATGGGGCTTCGGTTAGGGAGCTAGTTTATTGAGATCTTGAGTTGTATTTTTATACTTTCCAACGCATTCAAAAGCCAAGTAACATATTAAATTTCAGCCCAAATATTTTATTTATATTTTATCATTCCATTTGTTAACCAAATGACCAAAAAAATGAACTATGGAGACAATATCGTATACAGAGAGATACGTTTTGCTTTGTATGTGCTTATGTGTCAGGGTAGAAATCGCCGCCAAGTCCTTTAAATTGATGCTTCGTTTACTTCTTCTTCTTCTTGCCTTTACCACCACCACCACCACCACCCTTCTTCTTGCCCTTGCCCTTCTTGCCTTTCTTGCCTTTTTTACCGCCAGCTGCATTGAGCAAAGCTTCCGTCACATAGGTCTCCGTTGTCACCTTGCTAACGGGCAGTGTTACGGGCTGTTTGGGTGTACGCAGCTCGATCTCAATGGTGTTCTTCTTGTGCTGTGACTTGGATTTGCTGCCCAGCTTGACGAGGAACACATCGCTATCGGTTTCGTCGCACGTTTTGTAACAGACCTAAAAAAAAAACAAAACGCAAGACGGTTAACAAAAAAATTAGCAATGTAGAAAGCGGCGGCTGCTGGCAGATTTACAACCACTTCGGAATACGAAAACGAATTGTGGTTGCCACATATTTGGAGCAGCTATGTGTGTGTGCATGTGAGGTTATGCAACAGAAACATGCTGCATAAAACATACAGCTTGCAGCATTTAGTCAGAGCAACCGAGTCACGGAACAATTGAAGCCAATTCGACTTGTTACGATGTGTGTTTATGATTCCGCATTGCAACACGTTGCGGCTGTGGCATGTACAACGAGGAGCTATTAAATGCTGTTGCAGTCGCTTCTTACCTCAATACCCTTCTTGCGGGTATCCAAATTGACGCCCTGCATGGTGTCCTTGATGTCCTTGGCCTGAACTTGCATGCAACAACTGCGTTGATTTCTATTTGGTGGAATTGCCGGAATCGTTGGACAACCACCGCCACACAATCGTTTACGATAACAATCTAGAAGAGCCTCCTGCTTATCGCACACCCGTGACCGATAGCAATCGACCTTCGCCTCCTCCTGATCGCAGGCCTCTTTGATCTTGGAGAAGGGCACATAATAGTTATCTGTCTCACAGGTGTCATTGCCCGAATATTTGATATTAGCTCGCACTTTCGGTATTTTTGGGTGATTCATGATCGATCCGCAGGTGCGTCGCTGTATATGCTTCCTTGCGAATTCGCTGCGCTGCAGTATATCATTGAGGCATTGATTTGAAGGGCAATCTTCGATGGTTTCCCTGTAGCAGGGATCATCGCGTGCAGTTAAGTCAGCGTTGCCTGACCCATCATTCACACTCTGCACCTTGTGCGTATTCTTTAAGACCCGTATGGTCAATCCACTGCCATTTAGACAGGCCTCAAACTCATCATAGGCTTCGGGACCCGGATCTGGACGTCTGGGCTGTAAAAAGCATGGCTGTATCTCTGGACTGCAGTCGCATTCCCACGTGCATTGACAGCAATCATCACAGCAGTCACCACATTCATCTATTTATTTAATATCAGGATCAATATGAATGATCGATTGAAAGTATTTTGATGGCTACCTACCTCTGGGGGGCGTTGGTTTTGGAATTGGCACAGGTTTGGTTCCCTTGCCCTTCTTGCCCTTTTTACCCTTTTTACCCTTCTTCTTGGCCATTTTGTTAACGCGGACGTTGATCTAATTTAGATATGGTTAAAATGTGTCAATTTAGATATAGCACTTGACATTGATTGTCGTAAATATCTCTACAGTTCGTCTCTACGCTAAAATTAAAAACGAAAATTACACAAAAACACACAATATAGTCTTTTAGATATAAGTCAAAAGAATTCCCTCCCTTTGGAGGGAATCTGTTTAAAGTGCAATTTTATAGAGGTTACCCGTTAGAATCCAATTTATGCACAGATTAACAATATGTAAACTTGTATAAAGAAAAATTACGATAAATTTTTTTTTCGTTTCTTAGAAAATGCCGAACTGAAAGTTGAAACTTAAATGAAATTTGTTGGCCAGAATAATTTTGCTTCTGACGATTGAAGCGTTGATATAATATTAGATTTTCTCAGTGTTCAGCGATTGCTAGGATTGTTAAAAAAAGTAAAAATGGTTTCTGGTTTCTTTTCTACATGATCTTCATTTATTATCATTTAAGAATATTGTTATCGATAACATTAGGCTCAAGAAATAATCAAGAACATCATAAATATTAAAAGAGCTAAAATTATTTGCCATGGTTATTTGAATTCAAACTTACCGTTTTTAAACTCATCCTTACAAATGTCAGAGGGAAAAACCTTACATTCTATTTTGTCATATTTTATCATATTTTCCTGTCACTTGCACAACCATTCGCCGTATCCAGTATTAAACTTTTTGATAAACTTATCGAATAGCGGCTTAACTTTCAGATATTCAAATCTTATAAACATAGATCAGAATCGTCCTTTGTCACCGGAGATTCCAGTGCAAAGATGCAACATTACATAAAGCCACGATCACAAAATTTCACTTAGAGGCTATTGCAAACTGTGATTTTTTAAAATTACATATAATTATCCTTTTTATGCAAAACTGGTCTTCCTCAGTTTTAACCTCACGTGAAGATTCATATGAATATGAACATGTTAACTTAAAAGCGATTTTAATCAGCGCATAAATGTTGGATTATTGAGTTATTTACAATACTGCAGCGACGACCCTGAAAAAAGGCAAACGATCAACGCATGTTGGATATTTTATCTCATTATTATTATCCGTTCAAAAACAAATCAGTTTACAATTAAAGCTAGCTGCCATGCAAGAACAGCGCCTCATTCAACACAGGTGTAATTAAAAACCCGCTTGGAGATGACTTCGATGCAAAAGGTTATTTTCACGCCAAGCGATGCAGAAGGAGAAGCAGCCCGATGCAACAAATCATAGATGCTAAACAAGTTGCGAGAGATAGTGGGAGAGAGAGAAAAAAAAGAGAGAGAGAGAGAGAGAGAAAGAGAGGAAAATGTTAAACGAAGCCAGCTGACCGATTCAATATCGGTCCAAAAAAGACCGAACGTCGGCTCCAGAGAGGAATCGTGCACGCGAAGCGTTTTAGTTGCGTTCAAACGCTTTAGTCTGTAAGTAAGCAAGCCGAAAGCTAACGCAACAGCATCAGAAAAATACATTAAATAAACACGAAAAACTAAAAACCCGTTAACGGAGCAAACAACTCAGGCTCTGGACGCTTCGACTGCAAAGCAGCAAATGCGAACCACTTTTGAAATCGATCAGCTCGAGAGCAAAATAAGACGAACGCTCTCTGGAAGCAGCAACAGGGAAAGAAAGTAAACCGAGCATCGATTACCTAATCGAATGTCTGAGGCGCAAATTATTGGCCTGACGCTCTCCATGCCAATCATATGAACCATGAATTTTAGGAGGAAAAAACCCAAGCACTGATATCTAAACCAAAAAATAACAACATATGTATATCGATTCGACCTATTGTGAACTCTCTTCATATTCCATATCTTTTATGTAGATCTGTCGCATTGGTAATTTAGAAAGCGCCCTGAGCAGCATACCATTGTCCGGCTAGATGCAACGATAACAAAATAAAAACAAAGCCAAAACATAATCATATTTCAACTACTTTTTAAGCAACATAGCCTGCACCTGGCTTTCTCTTCAAGGCGTTACTCAGTCGTGTTGTGTTTGTGTCGGCGTCGTGAACTTCAGTTTTTAGTTTGAATTTCAGTTCGCAGCTTAGCACGTTAACAACTAGCAAACAAACAAAAATCCCGCGCAACGAAAATGCTACGTTTACTATTACATACAATGCTCGTAGCATTGCTGTTGGCCAGTGTCGATACCGGTAACAATGCGCCACAAAATGTGCACGTGCCACACAAACTTACAGTTCGCAATGTGCCACAAAGTTTCCACAACAGCAGCAGCAGCATAAAACGAGGAAATGTTCCAGTTGCAGCGACACTTGTGGCAGATGAGGAAAAAAAGCAGGCAACACCAGCTACAAATGGCCGCGATAAAAGAGGTGAGTACTTGAAGCACTCTTTTATTCTTGCACCCAGCCAGCCACAAGTGATAGTTTGAGTGGCGATTTCGAGTGACTAAATCCATGTCAAGGTCATCCGTTCCATCGATATATAGATGGTAATGAGGCTGTACCACTAAAATGTTGTGCACATATTTAAGATTGCACTTAGAGTGGAATTTTGTTTTATTGTTTTTTATTATGTATCGTTGGAATTGTCAAGTGACACAATGCTTGTTGAGGCGTGAAAGCAGTTATTGATTAAAACGACCTTAGCAGTTAGGTTATGCCATAACATTTTAATGAATTTGCAAAGCTCAAATATAGGTGGAAGAAGTAGCTTCGTTTTTGCATTGACTTTGAAAAAACGTTGCTTTAATATTATATGTTTATCATAGTAACTATATAAGAAATGTTAATATTCACTTCAAATATCAAATTTAAGTAGCTTACCTTGAGTTATTGTGACGTCAAAGCTTTGGGTACCATACCAGCCAAAAGAAAGACTTTGATTTCATGTTTCCCTTTTTGGTTAAGACTTATAGAATATACATATACTTTAATATCAAATTAATGCTGTCCAACCACAACTTTTGCTCACATTTCTTTTTTGTATCGATTCTTTCTTTTAATAGTCTTAAACTGGCTTTGGCCAATTGAAGCCATTTTATTGTTATATAAAGCAGTAAATAATGCCATTGGCATCTTTATATGAAAATCAAATTTAATATTCAACAGCACTTATTAACATATAGAGTATGTCTGCATATAGTTATTCTAAGCTTTATTAAGTTTTTTGCATATAATTGTAGAATCTTAAATCGTAAAGTTTGGAATTATGGATGAGCTCACGAAACTGCCGCTAAACTAAGTTCAATAGATAAATGTGCACTTTAATTTGGATTGTTTGCTTCTACGATTCACCTTGTGACATTTTCAATCGTTTACAATAAACAAATTTATTAGCGCGTGCGAGAAACAAATTTCCAAAGTTTGCTTAAAGGTAAATGGCCGTTGCCTTGAATTTACATTCATGTTGAGAATTAATAATGTTATTCCTCTTTCTTTTCTTGTATAAAGGTTCAATCACCTCTTAGGCAATCTCCCATTATGAAATTAAAACAAATATATGTTTGCTTTTAGTTCTGAAAAGTGCTGTAGGCACTTATGCAAATTATTGATTAGGAATTAGTAATGCAAAACTTAAGACTTAATTAATACGTTGAGAATCTGCGCAGACAGTAGAACGTAATCTGTACTTAAAATTATAAATGAGGTGTCGGCTTTTGTGCGAAATCTTGTTTGGCATTCGAAGACAATAGCAATGTCTATCAAATTACCAAATGCCAATCGAAAATTAATCATATAAACGTTAAACGGGGCGTATGCGCGTTGGTGTTGCGTTACCCATACGCCGCATAAGACAGAAGCTATGCAGCTTATGGTTAATTGCACGGCGCATTGATTACGTAATTGAAAAATGAAAACATTTTCCGTTTTGAGTCACTTACACATTTGAGGAATGTGTAAAGTTTTTGACTCAAAACAAGTCGAACACAGTTTTGGAATACATAAATTTCGCTTATGTTTGCGCAACATTGCAAAAGCGAACTCTTTTGTTGGGCAAGGAAAATGGGCGGTGGGGGGCTCAGAGGTATGTGTACTTTAAAGATGCTGCTTGCTAATTGACCTCTTTTCAGCCAAGCGGCAATTACATGGCCCTCAATTCTTTGCAGTAGTTGCAGTTGCAGCTAGTTGTTTTTCTTCATTTTCGTGAGCTACAGATACAGATACAGAGATACTTTATCCGCTAGCGTCGCGTAGCTGGCGGCTATTTGCAACAGATGCAAGTCAAAATGATTTACTATTTGATTTTTCGCTGCTGTTGCCGTTGTTCGAGGCAAGGCTTTGACGTCGACATCCTCGGCGAGTCTCCATGATTTATGTGACTGGCAGCCAGAACGACAATTAGCCAATGCTGTAGTACGAGTATCTGCTAGATAGACAGAGAGCGAGATAAACATCAATTTAAGACAGAACTGGGTTAGTTTGTTGCATAGTTGCACGCTGCAACGTTGCAAAGCTGCACGTTCGTGAAATTAATAAAGTCCAAAAGCAAAAACGACAAAATTTAAAATGCGTGCAAATCGTTCGGCGATCAGGCGAAACTGGATTAGATTGTAGTACATTTGGGGCCATCACGACTGATTGGTCCAACTTTCAGTTGGTCAATTGGTCAACAAGAAATAACAATGGCATGTAAATTGCGCCAACAGCGCCAACAATTAAAATGTGGCACATAATGAGCGACAAATGGTCATAATGGTAACTCAAGGATTATTCAGTTTGTTGATTTTGTTGGCAGCTCGTTGAGTACAATTAGATGGCGTGTTAACAATGGGCCTATAATGTGACTGCCATTAGAGCCCATTGTGTGACTGTGTGCGGTTGAATGTGCGTGTGAGTTTTGTCGGTACACTTTGGGGATTGAGTGGCTGACCTCTGCAGCCATCGCACAATTATTCATTGAAGGATGCAGCAGTTATTTGGACTTTAAACCGATAATTAATGCCACGAAAAATAATATCTCAACATTCAATTGATTTTTAAATGCTGCACTTAGAGATTGCTTTTAAGCTCTTGAAGAAACTGTGTTTTAGTTCATGTTAACCCTTTAAACGGCATGAAATCTCAAAACTTGCAGCAAAGTTAATTTGCAGATATGATTTTTGATGGAGCCGTTGTAAGTATTTGTTTTGATTGACATGAGAGAATGGGTGCTTTCTACATATATATTTTTTTATATATATATTTCAGTTGATTTGAGTTATGATAAGAAAAAAATTCGTTAACGAGAAAATTCGAAATATAGAATGGATTTTTCGTTGAACCAAGTTGCAGTCAGTGTCAGCATTGAGTATTACCATATTTTGAAGAGTTAAAATTGAAATTGGATTACTTCTTAACATGCATAAAAGTAAAATTGGATATCCCACAATTTGTAAATGATGACTCTTGCATCAATTCGAGTACAAAATGTACAAATAATAATTATTGCCGCAGGGTAAAACATAAATTGCGCAATCAATTTTGTTTCAATTTACTCACTTTAATGAAGGTGAAAAACATATTTGTTAAAGCGTTGGCAAAAAAAAAATCACAGCACAGCTTATAAATGAAAGCAAACCCCAACTGACGGGCAATCAAAATTGTTTAATATATTTTGGGGCGCGCGACATTGTTGTGGTTTATTTTTGGTCTTTTTATTACATTTTATGATGTTTTGGCTAATGCGTCAGGCTGAGCTGTTAAGCAGCAGTTAAGGCTTTAATGTAGCTTTGTTTTGCGCATTTTATAGCAGCATTTATTTCAATTATTTGGCAATTTAAACTCATTAACAGGATGAGGTAATTGTAACTTACACATCCGTCTTGAGCAGTAAAAACTCTTTTAATAAAGCCTTGGCACAGTTGGACCGAAAGCAGTTGACAGAGCAATAAACTCAAGCCAAATGCCAAATGCTCAATCTTTCATTAATAATGAAAAATATAAAACAGGAAGATTCATACAAAAAAATTACCTACCTGGAGGTCCAACTAATGATCATGAATGCTGCGCTAGGTTTATGCTGTCAGCCTCTCTGTGGGACACACATTTGATTGATGTGTGTCACTTAGGCATTAAAGCGGGCGCATCGTAAATGACGTCAATATGATAATTAAGGGGTGCGTGTTGAAGATAGAAAAAATATCTAGCTGAATATCAAAACAGTATAATTTTGTATAATTTTTAAGCCATCTAATGTTGTACTATAAAAGAAATTAAATCATGAAATTTGATAGGTATATTAATCGACATTTGTCAGACAGAAACCTACCATTAATTCGAATCATGAATCGTTCTTCTTCCGTTGTGACCATATGCCCTTTCCAACAAAAGCTGTTAGCTTAATTAAATTACTTTAATCTTAATGATAATAAAAATTTTTATTAGGCTTAACAATCTTCATAAGTATATACTTGACCCTCAACACTTTAACTGAAGACTGACAAACATTCATACATACATATGAGACCCAAGTAACAACATGTAGCTTGTACGTAAAACTCGTCTGCCTGTACAGGTTGTACATGTTTATTTTAATTACGTCTGTACGGGTTTTCTTTTTGTGCACCTCATCTTCATGAAAGTAAAACGTGGGCCGCCCCAGCGTTTATATAATTGCCTTCAAAGTGGCAGCCACCTGTGTTTTTATGTTTTTTAAAAGTTATTTCACAATTGAGTCACAACGGCCCACATGTGATTACAATGATTAATCGTGCATCAATTTCGATTTCAATTACAATTGCAATTTCAGGTACCAGCAACAACAATAACTTTCAATTGGATCAAAGCGAGCTGGCGCGACAGAATCAGATAACGCAACAGATATTTGCTAACTTTCTGGAGCGTCGCTTGTTTCCCAATCGCACGGTTAATCAGAAAATTCCAACCATAGCGGATATATTGCCCAAGCCAAAGCCTGTCTCACGTCATCGTCCACGTCCCCGTGGCTTCTCCGCCAGCAGTTATGGCTTCAAAAAGAGTGGCGGTGGAGCACAACGAAATCGTTTGGCAGCTGCAGCTGCAAAACGAACGCCAACAAGGAGTTCGAGTCATTTCGAGGATGAGCCGGAGGAGGAGGATGAGCTGACGGATCAGCTGTTCCAGGCGAATAGTACACAGGATGATGAATTCGATGAGGATGTGCAGGAATCGCTGCAGAGTGTTGAATCGGAGCAACATGATCAATACTATGGCAACATATTTCAGCGTGATCCCAGCGAGAATGAAATTGATAGCGGTAAGTGTTTGAAAATACCGTTACATAAACTATTAATCACGCGTGGAATTTAGCTAAGATTGACCATCAATCAAAGAAGCTTCAGCTCACGAACAACCTTGCTAGTTTGCTAGATTTTTCGTGTTTTTAAGTCGCTTCGCCCACACATTAAATAGAGAAAAGGTAAAATTTGTATATAAAAAATAATAATAAAATAAAAGAGTATTAAATCTTGGCCGCTCATCAGGTTTGCTTTTTTATTATTATTATTTGCTGTCACAAGTATTTGAGTCAATTTTTTATTTGCATATATGCATTAAAAAAAAAACAAACACCAGCAGCAGTAGCAGCTACTATTTGTTTTAAATGTCGTTTTCGCGCCGTTTCGGTTCATGGCCCACGAGGCGTATGATGGATGCGAGTTTTTAAACGTCATTTGCAGCATCGTCTGTGTGTTTATTTAATTCATGCCCGGCTTGCTCAGCCTATTTACGCAATTTAAGCTTTGTACGCAAATTTATCAGCCAAATTTAACTTGCAATAATGCTGCAATCAGGGCCATAAAGGCTGACTTTTAATTCTATAATCAATATTGAATTTAAGTGAGTTTTGTATTGACAACAGAAACTTGTTTACTCTTTAACTATAAGATATTCACACCAACATCTCTCCCAAAAAATTATATTTCGACTTGATGTGCTTAGCTCGTTTGCAAATACAGCTTATTGTATTCTTTCATCCAAATTGATATTTGATATTCAAATTGAATGTGACAATTGCGATTAAATAACACAGATTAATAAATCTTTTTGCGTACGTGACGCCAGCTAACGCTTTAAAAGGTCATTTGCATAGCTACAGTTAAAATTATAAATAGAAACACGAGTACAAAAAGTACCTAAAGCTTGGAAGAATAACCGGATAAAGATCTTAAAACAAACAAACAAAATTAAACGCCGCTTAACATTTTTAATAAACAAAAATAATTATTTATGAGTTCTTCGTTTGATCGTCTTTCAATAGGTATTAATAAAAATTAACATTAAAATTGCTCATTTGTTACTTAGGCCTATTAAAAGTCTGTTTTAAAACACGTTTTAAAGAATTTGAATAAAATTAATTTGCCCTTTTACGAACTGTCATCAAATTGGCCCTCAAGTTATTTATAAATACCAATATATCAAAGAAAACTGAACAATGTCAACTTGTGTAAGTAATAATTGAAAAAGTTTTAAGAAGCGTGTGGAAAAGCTTACAATTAGTTGCCCAATTAAAGATCTACTTCCTAAAGCCTTGATTGAAGTAGCTCTAACATCATTTGTTTGCTTTTCATTTCAATGAATGAGATATAGCCCTGGTAGCCAAGTAGCAATGAACTCAAGCTTCGGCAATTATGATCGATCTGTATTTCTTTGTATACAAGCGTCTCTGATCTAGTTTCAATGGCAAATGCTTATCCACTCACAAGATACAAAAAAAAAACATACTTAACCAACTTCCAACTTGCCTATGGCTTTGCTTTGCTGTTTTTTATTTTTTGAAATCAATAATAACTATCAAAACAACAAGCTAGAAAATCGATGCATGTTTAACAACATACGACTGTTTGGTATACTCTTTAAGCATTTTATTCCGTACATTCCAAGTGTCCCAAATTTAAGAGTCCAAGGCATATGCGAAAGATACCGCAACCAAGCAAAGTTGTTGAAAGTATCTCCATAAATGGTGACCACTTTTTCACTTCATTGATTGTGAGGATTTCGGATGGCAAAATATCTGATGCATTTTCTGATTCTACTTTAAAGACGCTTTTTCCGCTATAATTACTAATGACGCTTTTCTTCATATTTACCGGATTTTATTTTTTCAAAGCGGTTTTAAATTTAGTTTTATTTTATTGACACAGCGAAAAGTGACAAATTGTACAAAATTTGTTTGAGCTTATAATTAAAAAGGCTACTTGACGAAACAAAAAGATTTTTTTATTAACTATTCAAACCAAACGAGTTGTAGATTTAGTACATCAATTGTATAATTTCTCCAAAACAATTATCATATATTACGTATTCGCACTGTATAAAATGTTCAAGGTCGACCGCATAAAGAACTGAGCTAGCAACAAGCTGTGAAGCAATTTGAAATGAAATCGAAAGCATTTGAGTCAGCCACAAATTTGGTTATTTTTTTTTTTTTTGTTTATTTTTTTTTTGCAGTGAAATTGCAAAATCTTAGAACGTCTTAGTTTGAGAACTTGCAATGCGAAACCAGAATTTTGAAATGCCCAGCTTTGGTAGTATTTGTTTCAGTTAAAGCTTGTGTTTGGCTTTTTGGTGGGCATGTCTGACAAGAAAAAAATATAACGCACGCTCCACTGATGTTACCTTGGTCAGCTTTTGCCAGCTGCGGCTCTCTGCGGCTTTAACGTCAAGTCTTTGACAAGACAGTCAGCTGCAAAGGCACTTCGGTCACTCTGCCACTCTCCCCCACCTTCATGCATGGAGGGCAGTCCGTCAGCATCTCAACGGATGCTAATCTTTCAGAGCGTTTCGTTTCACACCACAAAAAAAGACTCACCAACCAAACAAGTTGGAAACAACTGCAACCAGTTCGACCGGCTCTCCCTCTCTCTCTCTCTCTCTCTCTGTCTCTGTGTGTTGGATGCTCTGGCTCTCTATTTCTTTTCGTAAGACTCTTGGGGAGATTCTGCGTTAGTCGTCGCTTATGCGAACCAAAATTGTTAGTTCTTCGACAACCGACGGTCAGTTTGGGCGCGCATGCGCACGAGGTTTACATCTTTTGGAGTCTTCCACATCAACTCATTTACCCGACTCTCCAATATACGTCCGTTGTGTTATATATATTTTTCGCCAACTTTCGATTTTGTTTATTTTTTAGATCTCTATAAACGACAACGAACGATTGATATACAAAAACAAAAAAAGCGGAATTCGGCATTTTCAAATATTCATATGTAAATCAGTGCATCTCCCATAAATTAATAGTCAAAAAAAATGCGTTAAATAAATACCAAATAATCACAACGGAATTTTTGTGTTGTTCGCTTAACTTCACGGAAATACAAATTTGCATAACTGGAAGAAAGAAAATATATAAACTAAAAAAATAAATACTTGAAACTAAATAAAAAACGCAAACATGCAACAATATCTTATTTTGTCTGTGATAATTGCCGTGCAGCTGTTGTGCAGTGTGGACAGGACATTTGCGACGCCAAGTAAAGCGTCAGGTCCTGTCGCTGGTATGTTAACCCAATTAAGTTTTTAGCCTACTTTAAGCCAGAAAAGTCTAACAGAGCAGGCTCATTGCATAACGCTTGGCTGCACATCCTTACGGGCAGTCGAGCATTTTTAAATTCACTTTCACTTTCCAAATTAAGCAGCTGCAAGAAAAATATTTTAAGCATTTGACCGTTGCTGTTGTTTATCGTGTTGGTATTTCCTTTACAGCGTTTATTTAAGGAGATGTTTGGATTATTATGGCGTAAGTTTGGTTTAAGTTTAGCTACCGTCTTATGGTATCTCATTGATTAATGTGAGTTGCTCCAATTTGTGTGTTGCTTGTGTTGCTTTTTGGCTTTAGGTTTGTTGCGGGCAATCAATGAAATTAATCAAGTGTTTGCTGTTGTTTCACCTGTTTCATTTTGATGCTTTTTGGCTGTGTCAACTGTTGAAATATTTGTAGCAAAAAGCAAATTGATTGAGACAAAAGTGTAGTGTACAAAAACAAAAGCAACTTATCACATAAAGCGAACGCATAAATTTACTTTTGAAATAAGAATTGAAGGCCAGGGACAAATGTTTTATATAACTAAATGTAGCAATCTGTAGAATAATTTAAGTTAATGCTTGAATAACTAGAGCAAGTTGTCAATATAATAGACAGCTGCATAAAATGTTTAAGAAACAGAATATGATAATATGAAAGTGTTTAACATCATGGCGTATGCGTAATGTAATAGTTTACATTTAAATAAATTACGTTAAATCAATATTTAAATTTAAAAAAAAATTTTCTTTTAAGATTGATGCTTTTGTGACAATTCTTGTATATTTCGAACGTCACTAAACACCAAATCTTTATTCTTAACGCTAAGAATAGTATAAAAGTCAAAGTATTATCAAAGCTGTTCTCAAATGTTGCCAAACATATTAATAAGTAGCTTAAACAGGTTAATTAAAAAAAAAGAAACGTCATTAAACTTTTATATGAAATACTTCTTTTGTTCTCAAACTTAAGCTGCAAAAAAAGCAACACATAACAATGTTTTATTGTACAGGAAGCTTGTCAAACAAAGTCTGTGAGATATGAAATAATTCGGACACTTGCGTCGAGTGTTGAGCTGCCAATTTGTCTAAACGCTTTGCAAAAGGTTAATGAAAACAGACTGCTGTCAGCACCTCTTTGCAGTAAATAAGTACTTCTCGACTTCAATCCAAGGTCACAGCCACAGCCAAGCAAAATAAAACATTTTTAATTGGATTCAGTTGTCAGAGGATAAATTTGCAAGCATTGGCAATGACTTTGAATCTGGGACACGCCCAAACCTCTGTCTTAAACTGAAAACCGAATAATATGCCTTTAAAGTTTAAACTCAAACTGGTTTGGTTTTGCTACAGATTAATTGGACATGCCAAATCAACTGAACTATAAATAAGTAATAAATAATAAATTGATAAAAAAAATATGAATATACAACCATAAGCAAATATTTACATTGCTTATTCATAAATGTGCAGTTATTGTTTAAGGCAAACTTATGTTTAAAAGACACAAACTACAGCTAAATAAGTTGGTTGTGACTATAAATTAATCAATTTGCACCTTTAATTTTTAAGCGGTTGCCTTTTAAGACCGGTCACTCACAATGGGGTATTTACTTGTGTTCAGATAATTTGCAGCGCGTGTTTTCATTGCAGATGATGCAATTGAACGAGTTCTGGAGTTGAATTTTTTGAAGGTGGTTTATGTCATGAAATTTTTGTATAAACGATGTGAAGAGGAAGGACACATTGAAGTAGATTAATAATCCTGGTAAAACAGCTTTAAGCTGTGATCAGGTTCCTAGTCAAACCCAATGTCATATGGCTTTATATCTATATCAGCAAGGCAGCTGGCAGGCGTGACCACTGCCCTCAATACTTATCGACTTGCAGGAGGGCATTGGAGAAATCCAATCTTAATGTTAAATGCTAAGAATAACCTAATGTTTCTCATTGTTTGGGCTGTGCGTTGATAGCAGTCAGTCAATTAGTCACGACAAAATGTCTTTAAACATTTTAGCCCATATCTTAACTGTTTGCAAATTTTGACATATTGTAGCTAATTTTTTACATAATGCAATTAAATTTTTTTTCTTTAACAACTTTTCAACGTTTTTTTGCGATGTAGTCAAAATGTTTGTTGTGTTATTTTCATTGTTCACTCATGTAAATAGTATTTGAATAGCTCGCATCAACGCCTTCTGTGAAGACCCCACAAACATCAAAAGCCGTCATAGGCAACAACAATTTTAACCTCAAACAAAAACAACATTATAATTATCATTAGTGACGCCTTCTGCAGGGCCTTGGCGCTTCGTAATGGCAACCATTTCGGATGATTAATTAACAGAAATTCGCGAAATATTTTTTGCTGTCTTTTGGGAGTCATTTTTATTGCCTTTTGTGTTTGTTCGCTTTGAGACTTGTGTAACAAAAGAAACTGCCGTTAACTTGCCCTTTACAAATATGAATATCCCATAGCGCAGTTCTGACCTTCACATACTCAGAACCTATTGTGTGATCAGTTAGCAAAAATGACGTTGACCTTGATTCAGTTTTATTTGTATGATTTGTAGATCCCTGTCAACTGAACAAACAAAGCCATTGTCAAACATTCTTAAAGTCGAAATCATAGCAAATGATATAATATTTGTTTAATGCTTTAACAGGTTGAACTTGTTTTGTGAGCGAACCAGTTCCTTTAATTTGGAATATGTGAAACGGCTAGACTATCAAGATGAACTTTCATAATACAATTTGTCGCGAAATGCAAAATGCGCAATCACTTAGAAGTTCATACCTCAAATCTGTTTAAATTATTTATGACCAAACAACATTGAAATAACAATATTTTTGAATTTAATGTGATTTTTATGGTTCATCTTCGAAACAAAACAAGAAATGAGCAGCCGGTATTAAAAAATTAACTCAAGCGTTTTGTAAAAAGAATAAAATTCAGATTTATTATGTTAAGAATCGAATTAAGTTTGTAATTGAAATAAATTTCAGCTTAATTAATGTCTTGATTATAGTATCTGCCTTAACATTATGCCATCGACTCACAACTTGTATGTTTTACGGTATTTTTTAATTAATTACTGTTATCTTATTATGCAAATTCTTAAATCAACCTTGGTATTCTGTTGCCCTTTTTTAACTTTACAAGAAAATGAAAAATTTGCTTAAGTCATTTTTGGTGTTGTTATCTTATAAAAAAAATATATATTTTTATTCATATGCTTCCTCGTTTATGGTTTTTATTTTTAGACTGCCCCAACTGCGTGGACGAGTCACAGTACACACCGAATAAATGGACGATGCCGCTGCTGAAGCTGGGCGAGAAGCGCTACTACCTCGGCATCTTCTTCAAGGTAAGCTGCATTCCGCCAACCATAAAAAACAAAAAAAAACCATTTAACTGCAATCTTCGCAACTGTTTAATACTTCCTCAACCCCCCTCCAGTCCTGGCCCGGTTCGGTTTCTTGCCATAAAATTGAACGCCAGATTGCACATATGCATATATGTATTTATTGTATGGTCGGTCAACAACATTTAAGTTGTTTACCAAGAGACAATGCAATAACTTTTGTTGCAATGGAATATTTAGACTTAAGCACCATCTTAACTAAGATATTAAGCTAGATATCTGGTGGTAGCCAAGCAAATATGTGCAGAACTACCTTAGTAAAATAAACCACAAGCGAACGTATTAAATACTTTGACCTATCAAGTCTTATAAAAAAAGAGTATAAGAGTTAGAAAAAAATAATCAAATTCAACTTTTAGAGATATGATGCTTAAATCGTCAAAAATGCTCAGTTAAATGTTTTCATGTTTTGAAAGTATCAAGATTATAAGCTTGGACACACCCCCAAAGCAGACAACCTTCTTTTTATCATTGATCAAACGATATCTTTAGCCTCAGAACGCGGTATCAATGCCATATCATATCATTGTATCATTAAGTAACAGAAATGCGACTTACTTCGACACGCATCATTCAATTTTTGTTAATGCAATGACGCAGTTACGCCGTTGGCTGTTTTGTATAATTTTAATAATTAATTCTGAAGCCGTTATTCATAATCAAAGCATATAAGACCAATGCCCAAAAACGCGCACAAAACGCGCGCGACTTCTGCACGACTCTGACGCGTTTCATTTGAATGATGAGATTTGAGACGAGTATGCAAATGTGTGACATCGGATTTGTGCATTTATCTACAGATCTAGCCATATTTAGTGTTCTCCTTGAACTTTAAAGCCACGCAAAAATCTTATTTAATACTATGAACTAATATAACGGACAGCCACTGAATTAAAATAGCATCAGCGGTGAAAATTGGTAAGGAAATTTACTGAAATATAAAATATAAAATGAATCTAAAAGGCAAGAGCTCGTTGAGGAAGTTTAAGTTGCTCAAACTATAAACAATATCTAACAATCAGCTGATTGTCAGTCTTTGACCGTTAAAAGGTCAACAAGTTGTGAAAGAGAGAGAGAGAGCGAGAAAAGATTAATGGCTAACACAGTTGCAACTTTGTTCTCATGAGTACGAATTCGACTTAAAGGAATGTTCAACAAAGCAGTTCAAATGACTGAACATTAATATCAGCAACAGGTGCTTAGAACAAAAGTTAACAAAACAAATGAATTTAAATGGCTTAACAATTAATTACTCGTTTAAATGTAGCATAGGTTTTGATAAAAGTAAAAGGATGAGGTAAGCCACAGATATTTCAATTAGTTAAAAGTTAAACATGCTAATTTATCAGTGGCAGAAACTGTTTTGTTGCTCAACAGAGCTATAATATAATTCTAAATTTCAAACTTTTATTGATGTTCATTCAATCAATTCAATCATTAGTTGAGAACAGGTGAAATAGCTGATGGGCTGACAATATGACAAATATACCGCAAAATATGATTTTCACACTCTTTCTATCTGTCGAATGTTGACATTTGAAGTTCATTAATAATAGCTGAGAAATTGATAACCTTTGGTCATTTCCTTTAGAAAAGGTTAAGCTCCCCCCCACCAAAAAATATAGAATTGCTGTAAGCATGCACTAAAATTTTCTGTTTCGTGTATTACGCAATGCCAAATCTTGGCCATAAACAATCGAGCTGTAGTTGTCGACGTCGTGTGGCAAAAATGCAAATGTTGCAAGCAAAACGAAAAAGAAATAAAAATTACAAAGAAACTTTAATTGCTGGCAGCACGAATACCCACGAAAAAACCATATAGTAGTAGGCAGGCAGTTAACCTGGCCAAGTCAGCCAAATTGATTTGCTTGTTTTTAATGCGATACTAATTGGAGTTAAATATGCGAGGAGGGGCAATCGATTGAGCAATATACACTATATTTATTCATATAGTTTTTGTAATTATTCAAAGTGTTAATGACATTTACAAAAGTTGTCAAACACTTTTTTTGTCGCTCACTTAATTGAGTTGCTATAAATTCGCATAAAATCGCATTGGTATTTGTAGAACAAGAATATTGAGTTGTTGAGCCGTTAATCAGTAGCTGTTAATCGTTGCATATGGGTAAAAATTAGTTGACACTTTAAGCTCGATTTGTGTCGCCAAAACGTTGCTCCATAAACATTAACAAATATGTTTGTCCTAATTTCATTCTCTTTCCACGCTTTTAAGCTATTATTCATTAATAATCTTACTGTTTTTCGATTTATCATTTCTTAAAGATATTGTTTTTTAAACAGAATTGTATTCAATTTTGTTTCGCAATAATCTTTAAGCATATTTTTATGCACTTCTTATCTTAACATATCTTTAACCAGGTCTTTTACTAGCAGTTATGTGATAACATATTTTTTAAATTGATAGCCTAAAGCTTAACCATTAATATTTTACACATTTTCACCCTCTCTCTCTTTTTTTAACTTTCCTGATTGCGCAAATACGAAATAAATGTGTCACAGCTATCGAATGCACCCAAACTCAATCATTCTGCTTCAATCCTTTCAACAACTGCTGTTGCTGCTGCTGTTGCACTCGACTCGACAATCCACAATTCGATTGCATGACTGATCCAGATCTTTAAAAGTCATGTCACACATACGTGTATCCCCCTCTCTCTCCATACACTCACACCTGGCTGCAGCAGCAAAAAATATATCTGCCTTTGCCAAGTTGACGAGTGCCAATAAAAGTGGACAGCGTTTTATGTTTTATTTTGAAAGTGTTGGAGTGTGGGTGGGTCGTTAAAATTGTGTGGTCCTTATTGTAAATCATATATTGCTAACTAGCAATTAGCGTTGCCACATACTCTACAATGATGGCTATCGCAACAAATCCTTATATGCGTTAAATTTCAGCAACTTTTTCAAAATAATTTTCATATATTTAAATATTAATAACTGCAATTTGATATTCAATTAGCACTAATGGCTTTTGGTTTAGTCAATTTGCGGGTAATTAGCTAAATTATTGAACCTGCTATGCCCCCTTAAACAACCTCTCCCTTTATCCTGCCTGTTGATTCCCGTCTCTTGTGGGAAACACAAAATATGTTGTTGTTTTTTTTCTTTTGTTTCTTAACCACAACTTCTGGCAGTACTCTCAGCCATTTGAGTGCTTTTCAACCAGCAGGTGCTTCGCATCTACATTGATGGCGCATTTACACTCAAACAAAAATGTGTCTTATAACGTTAAGTTGCATAGAAAGTAAAGAAATCGCAATTAGAAAAATATAACAAAAGTTTTTATAATTTTTCAAATTTGTTTCTTCAAAAAGAAAACAGTTTTTTTATATATCATATTTAATTTTATTAGTGTATCTCTCGCTTCTATTACCTTTGCCCCAACTCCTTTACCACATATATTTTGTCTGTTGTTGAAAGCTTGCTCGTCATGCTGCGGTCTGGCGCCTATGTCGACATCATCGACATCGACATCGTCATTAACTTTTGTTAATTGTATTAGCCATAGTTGTGCGCGAATAAACCGCAAACTGATGCATCATCCTTGCCTGGCCTATTCATCCTGGTATCCGTCAGGCCATTCTGTCTGCGGCATCCCAATGACGTGCATAAAGTGTTTAATGCGAGCTTTCTTCGCTTGTTGTTGGTGTTGTTGGTTTTTAATTGTGTTTGTGGCACGCTCACTAAAGTGTTTATTGGGCTGTAAAAAGAACGCTCCACTGACGTCTAAGAAGTCAATTAGTTAGCCATAGATGAACAAAAGAAAGCCGTCACTTTACTACCATCCGCTTACAGGGTTTAATTGGGCAGCCTTTTATAGCATGGGACATGTTTAGGGGTTGTGTTTACCTGACATGTAGTTACGTGCAAGTTTGATAACGTGATATTTGATTTTTTTTTTAGATTTGGCCTTAAATCTTTAATCAAAATTGATTTCTTGCAATACAGAAATATTAAGTCACGACGCTTGGGTTTCATTAACTAATTAAATAATGAGTAATTTATTATGATTCGCCTTCATCGCACTTCCGGTGCGTATCATCACAATGTATACGGCCGTCCACTTTGATTAATAACATTTAAACATCGTTTCATCATCTTTCAATACTTACCTTTTGCTTTAAAACTTATTGAATTGTTGTGCTACTTCTTCTTTTGCAGGCGAATTGGTTTAAGGCCACGCAGTATTGCCGATACCATGGCATGCATTTGGCTAGCATATCATCACAGGAAGAGAACGATAGACTGGAGAAGCATATACGTGACTTTGGTAAGTGAATGTGCTACGACAATACAACAATAATAACAACAACAACAACAGACATTGCACTCTCGTGTATCAGCGATAAGCAGCTGGCCAGGGCTTTGACTTTTGAGTCGAGCATAATACGCGGAAGTTTGTTGGTAACCCAAAACTAAGAAAAACGAAAAGAGCGAAACAGACAAAAAGAGGGGGAGATTTAACTGGCTTTTGTTGGCCATTGGCCGACTTGAATTGCGGCCAAGCATTCAATTTTGATGCAGCTAACAAAAGTGAATGTTGTGCGATGTAAATGCAAGAGGCTGCCCTCTTACGCCCTAATCTTTTTGTAAAAGTGGGCAAAACTTATAATAATACTCACTGGCTGTCTATGTTTATCTTTCACAGGTTTGGGCCACGAGCATTTCTGGATATCCGGCACAGATCTGGCCGATGAAGGAAATTACTTTTGGATGGCCACCGGACGGCCAATAACGTTTACCAATTGGAATGCTGGCGAGCCCAATAATTTCCGTTATGAAAACGGTGAGGAGGAGAACTGTCTGGAGCTGTGGAATCGCGATGGCAAAGGACTCAAATGGAATGATTCACCCTGCAGCTTTGAGACATACTTTGTCTGTGAAGTGCAGCCCGTCTGAGTGGAGTTAAGGCCACAATCATTATCCATACATATACGTAACAGGATATACAATCTACTATATCCAAGCACAAAGCACAATTAGTTTAGCAGGCAAAACAAAATTTAGTTCATAATATAACTAGTTTACTAAGGTAATACGTGTGTGTAAAATCTAAAGTTTTGCTGTGCTGTGTAAAGTATGTGTCTCCAAAAACTTTCATATGAATTCAAAATTTCACAAAAATAATGAGAACAAAATCTTTTTGATGTTTAGCTAAGTATAATATAGCATTCGTATTTACTCATGTAAAATAAAATGAAAAAATCCAAAAAATATATAATCTTAGATGCGAACTAATCTTTGACAATTTGTAGCTTGATTATTGTATAGTTGGGCAACGGTGCGTATGAGCAATGCGCTCAATAATCATTTTTGGACAAATGAAATTGAAAGTGCCTGTCGACAAACTTTTAAATGCGTTCCCCTCGCTAATGCGAAGCGCTCTCTAGGTGTGGAGACTCTCTCTCTCTCTGTCTTTCTTTCTTTCTTTTTCACTGCCACTCTATCATGCCTGCTTAATCGTGTTAAGGATGCAGCCACCTGTCGTTTGTCAGTTAACTGAACTGATAGAAAAAACTAATGCTGATATAAGTACTGAAGCTACTTGACAGCCCGCCAAGATTTAAATTGTCAAGCTGCACACAGAAAAGAGAGAGAGAGAGAGAGCGTGGGAGACAATTTATGGAGAGAGTGAGCGAAACAGAGTGTAACAACATTCTGTTTATCTCTCCATTTGTCCAGCTGTTGAGCTGTTTTGTCCACCTGCTTTGCCGCCGGCAAGGGCTTGACACCTCGTTTGGGACAGACACACAAGCAGACAGACATAAGCGAAACAACGTGCAACGAGCCAATGTGACTGTTTGTTGATAATTCGCCAGAGAAAGAAAACAAGGCAGCCAGAAACAGAGAGCCAAATTGAACGCATGCGCTGGTTGCAGAGGGAAGTTGAAGAGAAATTAGCTGGGATAAATCGAAAGCTTAGATATCAAAAATTAAAATTTGAAGTGCAGCATGAGAAATAAAATACCCATCAAAAAACTTTCTTAAATTTTTGTTGCTAATAATCTCTTCACTAAACATATTTACTGGTAATATTTTACAGGCTGCAACAACACCAACTTAACAATAACTTAACAGTTATTCTACATTTAAGTTCTTCGAATTCATAAAATACATATTTTGGTTGTTCATCAAAATTTGTTGACAAAACTTCAGATTTCAAACTGGATTTCTTTTCTTTGATGTATGCCTATTTTAATTGATTCGTATTTGTATCAAACGTAATGTAGCCAAAATATCTGCTATCCACCCACTGTTCTATTGCAAAGAGAGCAATGATTCGCTTGTTTCTCTTAAATGCCCGCTCTCTACGGCAGCGACCTAAGCAAAACAAAGTCACACAGCGCCACTAAGACTCACGAACTTGCGTGTGCTTCGTGTGCCTCGTGTGCTCCGTGTGCTGTCCGTGTCCGGCGCAAAGGCAGCTCGCGTTTAGCTGTTAGCCGTTAGGCAGGCAAACGCCTGTCATCAGTTCATTGTAGACATTTTTCCGGCACGGACGCGCGCTCCAGCAATAAAGAACGGTAATGGTTTTTAAATCGTCGAGTCAGTGAACGGAGTTTTGGGTTTTTGCGGTTCTCTGACCACACTTTCGGTTGCGGTTACACCACTCGAATTTCATTAGGCGACCGCAAAACGGAACGCAACGGGACCAAACAACAAAAATGTTAAACATGCATCAGCACATTTAAAGCCCAACCGGATTAAATTAAAACAAAAAAAAAGTGCGTAAATTATGATATTGTGAGCGAAGAGGTTTGAGAAATAAAATCGGTTCGGTGCTCGTGCGCTTTTGTGTGGGTTTTTGTCACTGGCTCTGTGCCACCCTGTCCTCTATGTGTGTGAGTATGTGTGTATGTCTCTGTTTCTGTGTGTCTGTGTGGCATGTCCTGATAACATCGCAGAAAGTAAAATTAGGGCAAAATGCTTCTGCAGCAGCAGAAGGATGAAGAGTCAATCGTCGTGAGAGGATGAATGTATGTTAGTGTGTGTGTGTGTGTGACTGCTCTAAGGGGACCTTGTTAAGGGCCCGGCAGCGCTTAAAGTGTCCTCCTCAACGCAGCCTAATTAATTCAGTCAAGTGTTTGAGCAACCCGCTCCCAATATATCAAGAGCGCGTTGTAAATTCAAATGTGAAATTAAATTACATACAATCATAGCTTGTCGGGCAGCTAGCTACAAATAAAATTATTTTTAAATCAAACATAATATATACGCACAGAAATTTAATAGAATATTAAATTTAAGTACGCAGCAAGAACAAAGACAAGACAACGCAGGCAAAGTGAAAACACATATAATCCGCACTGTTTGTTGTTGTGACAGCTTTTAAAAATACATTTTCCACACATTTTTCATTGCCAAGCCGAAAGAGGCATCGTCGCAAATAAAAATACACACGTAAGGGACGCAACAAAAGCAAAAAAAAACCAAGAACAAGCAATTAAAAAATCAAAATGTAAAAGCAAACTGCGAAAATGAATAAATGTAAATGCCAAAAATTAAAATGAGAAATTTGTCATAATGTCAAGATGTGAAAATTTGTTTGTTGAAGTGCGTTCTCGAAAATGAAAAAGTTTTTTCGTTGAACTCGTTTGCAATATTTAATTAAAAGTTTAATGAACGTTAAAAAAAACCATTGCCGCCTAGCTTTATTCAAAGGTCACACAAACTGACCGTCATTTGTACATTTTTTTTGCCGGTCCAGCTGTTAAACGCCCACCCGCCCCAAAAATATACACTGTTTAACAAAATAAAGGATTGAGCTTTGACAAAATGTTTTCGAACTGTCTCAATTAAGAATAATTTATATCAAATACCAAGATTTCACATTAACTAAGCTCTTAGCTTGGTTTGGATAAATTTTCATCTTTTTAAAGGCTTTCTTTGTTCTTATTTTTAGAGCATTTTTGCGTGATAACAGCTATTAAGAGCTTAACGGGAAACTAAAGACTGTCGTCCAAAAAACACAAAGGGAACAACTTCATTAAGCTGTCAAAGCGTTTGGGGATAACAAACTTCACCCTTACCTTACCCAAAGCAAAACAGCGTCACACCTTAACCACCTAAGGATAGTGTAGTTTACCAACGTGTTGACATAGGCACCTCCTCGGCTAACTCTTGGCTATGCTGCCATCGTCCACCCCCCGCTAACCGCGTGAGTCACATGTAGCTATCATAGTCGACGTCGACGTCGTCGTCATCTCATCCTCATCATCGTTGAGTTTTGTTGTCCACTCGACGTCATGTTCGGCCCACAACAAACATGACATTCTACGGTTCTTTTATGCTTGCCACATGTCACGGCAAAGTTAACTGCCACACACAAAACCACAAGAAACACCCAAACATCCACCCTCCAAACTCACCGCAGCCAGACACAGCAAAACATGCTGGGGCAGTCATGGGTTAAGCTTGCTTTATATATTATGTTTTTATTTTTATGCACTTCCCATTCAAACCGACAGCCTGGTGAAATATGACGTCGACATTTGCCAGCATTGCAATTATGCAAATGGGGAGGCGTGGCACTAATGGATGGAGCTAAGGCCCAGCAAAAAGGTCACTCAAGTTCGCATTTCACCCACAAATTCGGCTGTCAATCATTGGAAATGTCGCTGAAATTTGCTGTTACGACATTCATGACTAATTTAATGTTAAATTGTGTGCAGCCCGAAAGACACATATCCTTGCTATTGAAACGTTGAAGGATTCTCTACGGGGTAGACACACACACACCAAGCATAAGTACCCACACTCTCGCACACACACACACACACACATCTACCTATAGCAGCAGTAAGGACTCTTTTATTGCCGCCACTTGAGCCAATATTTGCACATTTCAACAATGTTGCCTTTTTTTTTTGCATATGTGTGTATGTGTAGGAACGTGTTTTTCTCTTACCCCCTGCAGTTACTTAGCCCGGCAGCAGCAGGAAGACTCGTCAGTCATGCATGCACAAATGTAATGAAATATCCCGTTGCCATTATGAGACTGCTCCGGTTTTACTTCACCTGCTCCCCTCGTCTTCTCGTGTAGTATGTATATAGATGTCAGCTGGCATAAAAAGTCGCAATTCAATTTTGTGTCCCGTTCTGCCCTTTCGGTCTACTGCCAATTCAAGTGGCACCTTCCGCTCCTTCACCCCATCTCCAGGCTGAGCCAGGTGCATGTCCTGCACAATGCCAAGATGTCGTGCTTTGTTACATGAGTGTACTGATAGGGTTAAAGGGGGATGTAATGGAAGTAGTTAGTTGCACCCCTTAAAGGTCTGCGATGCATGAGCATAATTAAATCTTTGCAACGCACATTTTGCTACAGTTTTAATAGAGTAAAGCTGCTTGAGTAGAGATTTTCCCCAAGGGTAAGCTGTAAATAAAATAAATAACTTAACTTGCTAGGAAATATAATCAACAAGTTATGCTAAGAATTTTAATAAATTGCAAAATTCCGGTGATATAAATTGTGAATAAGAGCTTTTTAGTAGTCAAACTATTAAGAAATCATTTCTAAAGTTATTTCTTAACTATTTATCAAAAGAATGTTGCTTAAGCATTTATTTCAACTTATATAAACTTATAAGGAAAGCATTTATAATGAGTAAGCTCGATTTTTTGTTGTTGTTAATAATGATCGATTAATATTTTTATATTTTCAATTTGACTCCGTCAAAAACCCATTCTATGTAACGAATTTGCTCTATAACGAAGTTTTTTCTTTTCCCTTTAAGATTCGTTACATGGAAGTTTGACTGTAACTTAACCAGGACTCACAAAATTGAATCAAAACTGCATAAAGTTTCTGAAGTATGATTTGTCTATATTGCATCTTTTACTTGCGAGACTAACAGAAGTATTAAAGATTCTCTCTTTTATTTATCCGATGTCGTGTCTTATCCCAAAGAGAACTGCTTTGAATCTGCAACTTGTTCTTAAACATTCATTTCATAAATAAGTAACTATTTCCGTCTCGTATTAAGCTCGTAAACTGCACTCTCTGAGCCTCAAACTCTCTTTCCAGCTTCCTGACTTAACCACGTGACCAGAGCAAACATTTCCTTGCCATGTAATGCGACACGGCCGTCAAATGTTTGCCTCATTCCTGTTCTGGTTCATTCTGGCTCTCAAACCTTCGAAATTGCATTCAGTTAGCTCTTGCTGCCTTGATTGTTGTTTTTCTTGTTGTTATTTTTTGCCGCCACACTTGAGTTGTATGCGCGCCCTTTATTGTTGTTCTTACTGGCTTTGGCCTCTTTGGCTTGCTAGCTCTTTGGCAAGTGAGCTTTACCCCTTTTGGCAGGGCCAGAAGCACGCGATGCACTTGGCCAAGACGGCAGGCAGCCACCCTTTGGCCGTTGCCGTCGCTGCCGCCAAACAGCTGCAACTGTTGGCAATTTTCTTTTTGTATAGCAGGGTAAATGGCGGGGCATTGAAGTGGCTGAAAGAGGAAATTATTCTCATGCACAGGGACAGGCCGGGCACTTGAGGGCATTCTTTATGACATGCCTTTAAAAAAAAAATAAGCAAAAGAATGTGTCTGCACGAAAAATGCACAAATCGCTTTTTATTTTTGCTATTTTTTGTTTTGATAAACAAGCTGACTTTATATATTATTTAAAGCGATTCGAGCTTTGATCTTGGATGAGAATTTCAAAATGTCTGCCGCAGCCGTTTTATTTGGTACGCAAATTGTCAATTTCCTGTTTTGTCTGGCTGCGACCGTTGCCATGACAAGTGCAAAGAAATGTCCGCTCAAGGGGCGCAACCAACTACCAAATTGCAGAGTAATTGGTCTTTCATTTACACCGAAAAAATACCAAGCAAACGTGTAATTGAATTGCATCATAAAGAAAATATTATTAACTAAAATACCAGGAAAAATCAAGCAATTTTTATGAACTTGACACATGTTTGCCACTTTGATCTTGATTTTCGTGTGTTTTACCATCTAAACAATATGTAAACAATTTTCTATGTAAACTGATTAGATTGCGATGAACTCCGAGTTTTAGGCAGCAGCTGCATGAACATTTTAATTAAAATCACAATAAAAAAAGTTTGAAAATTGAATTGAGTTTATAGCCCAGAGCTTTTTCGGTCAGTGTGAAATGGATGCTGCTAAATCCTGTTAGGACCAACGCACAGAATGGAAATTGAAATATGAACATGAAAGCTTTTCATTTATCAAGAGCCCATCATCGACTAACATCGACCTTAGACATTAACACATTCCCACACTAGCTCGCAACGGGGAGCTACACTGAGAACAACAGTATAGCATTTTCAAGCTACAATTTAGCCAGGTACTATCTTCTTGCTTCGAGTGTAAGCATTAAGGCATCTTGATGACACTATTTATCAAAAAATTCTCCACAGAGAAGATAGAAAATAAACGTGCCACAAACCGAAGCACAACTTATCAGCATCAAGGGAACACACCAGGAGGCATTAGACATTCGAGAGCTTCTCTCTGCCATTGACGGGACATACGCAGACAAATATCCATACCCTAAATTACCCACGCAGGACACACAAATAACTGCCAGACAGCAAAAAAAAAAAAAAAATGGACGATAATTTGGGGCACTGGAAACCTAAAGCGAGAAGATGCAGAGCGAGAGACAGTGACTAAATGAGTGGGGGGGGGGGGGGGCATGGCCATTTTTGGGGAAAAAGAGAATGAGTCATTAGGCAGTATAATCATTATGATGATGATAAGCACGAACGGTTTGATTTTTCCCGTTTATGGGTTCGTTGTCATCGACAAGACATTTAAAACAAGAACAAAATCAAAAGCACCTCACGTCTGGGTCCTTTTGCTTATTGAAGTCAATGTGTTTTTTCATGATTATCAACATCATTATCTTTAGACATTATCATTATCATCGTTATCGTAATCATTGTCATTGTTCATTCCTATCAAGCGCAGACTCTTTTCTGTGTTTTGGTTGTTAGTTGCTGTTGTATTTGCTGTATCTTTTGTATCAGTTGTGGCAAGTGTTTTGTTTATGTTTTTATACAAGTGGCATTTGATTCTAAAGCTTGATTGCAAACTTAGTGCCTTAGATGAGGATATAATTGAGATACTCGTGTTTAAGGAGTGAAGGATAATGATAAAGACAATAATAGTCATTTGTTATACCTAAAAATGTGGAGAGTTTATTTTGTGATAATAATATTAGAAAATATGATTTCTCTACGAATCCTAAGGATTGTTGACTTAAAAAATCCACCAGCCTTATTATCTGTTTTCAAAACTTTATGCTCGCTGAGCAATTAAAAAAGTTTATGCAAATCGCTTGAAACTAGCAACATTATGGGCTTTTGTTCGCATTACATGCTTGCATCCGAAAAAAACAACAACTACATTTATAAGCCTCGAAAATGTATTCAATTGTTGCCAAAACCCACCTCACCCCTTTCCACTCCATTTGGGAAAACTGCCGCTGCCCATTACAGAAACGGCAGGATGAGCTTTTAAAAAGTTTGGCGTTCTCTGCATCCCGTACTATATTTTATGTATAGTATAATGCATTTCTGTGCGTGTATTTTATTATGCTCTTGGCTTGTTTTCTTTTCATCTGCTCTTCTTCTTTTAGTTTTTGTTATACTAGCAACTTTAGTTGACCCAGTTACAAATTTTATGCACAATTCACATTCAAAGCAGCAGACAACGCTGCGTATGGATAATGTTTGCTTTGAACTCGTTGTGCAAAAAAATAGAAAAATAAATAAATATAACGTTAAAAGCGTAATTTTTTTTTTGTGCAAGAGCAAGGCACTTTCGACTTGCGACAAATTTGCTTTTAATTTGGCAAAACAAGCTAAGTTCTTCTCAAAATTCACATTTCCCATTTGAGTTCATTCTTGGCATCAAATTTCATATTCACGCTGGGCAAATATTGACTGACATTTGTTGCAAAACAAGCAAAAGAGAAAGTTTATGACAAACCAAACTTTAAATGTGGCAACAAGGGAGCAATTGTGTCTTAAGGATCTGCTAACAAATGCCGTCATCACTTTCACTTAGTCAGGTGCCACTGTCACTGTAACTGCCATTGCTTCTTCTCTTTCATTTTCTAATGGACATTAAGATACCGTGTAGCCATTAAATAGCCCTTAAAAGGTCCTTACAATGCTGAGTTTCTGTATGTTGTGGTTTGAAAAGACCTTCGAAACTGTTTATCAAAGTCATACTATAACCTCGAAATTTTATCAAAGAACTATACAAAACTAGTAAGCTTAAATCATGATTTGACATCTAGATTAAAACAACACATCAAATAAATAGCGCAATGTTTGTCAATAAGTTATAAATATTAACAAACCTTTAAAGGAATTTTTTCAAGGGCATCTTCTAGTCCATAACCTTTATCTTCAAAAAATTCTGTTTTACTTGCTTGCGAAAATGGCGCAGTCTGGTTAACCCACATTGACAATAGGGCTGACGCACACACCACCCCCCCCCCCCACACACACACACAAACACACAGACACAATAAACATCCCGGCGCCTCTTTCATCAACGTCTTTTACTTTTTGCCGTTACCATTGTGTCAACAAGCGAGGGCAGCCTGTGACCCACTGCAGCCAGGGGCGGTTTTGGAGAGAGGTTGGTTGGGAGAAGAGCAAGAAGAAGAAGAGCTGACTGTGGCATTAACTGCAGCACATTAATGTTATTGTGGGCGTCGTTGCGTGGGTTTTGCGCTTGACTGACAACAACAAACAGTAAGAACAACAACACAAACAACAACAAAAGCAACAACATGGCCAAAGACGCTTTAGTTGTTAAGAACGATTAAAAGTTTTATCCGTCGTTGTTTGGTGCGGGGGGTGGGGAGGCTTCCTCTCTCTTATGTTGTTGTTTTCGTTGTCTTCCTTCACATTTGGCCTCATTCGCGGGCTTCCCCCCATTTTTGCAGCTGCGGCTGACCTGCTAACCTCAGTCGCTCAGCTTGCTGACTTGCAGTTATTCTAACCACTCCAACCACCCGCTTCTTGCGGCTTGTCCCACTTGGCACAGTTTCTGCACAATTACGAACCAATCAATTGGCCCTAGATGCCAATAATATGTACATATATGTATATATATATATCGAACTTGGTTTCTAAAGTGGCCCACACGCTCGCAGTGCCAACTTTAACATTTTGCTACTTACCAACCAACCCTCAATTCTCTTATTCTCTTTCTCTCATTCTCATATCTGTCACATTTTTTTATTTATTTATTTTTTTTGCAGCACGCCCACGCATCAGCCAAGTAACTGAATGACAACTTAAAGCAGCAGTTGTTGTTGTTCGAGAAGAGCCAAAGGAGAAGTCACAGTAGCTGAAGCGGAAGCGAAAGCATAAACTGCGACAATTGCTATGGGCGACCTACAGGCAACCATCGAGTTTTCCGTTGAGCTACACAAATTCTTCAATGTGGATCTCTTTCAACGCGGGTAAGCTCTAGAACTTGATGAGATACAAAAATTTAGTTAAATTATACATATATAAATAAAACTAGCTGCATTTGAGAAAACTATTTACATATAAACTTTTTGACTCAGAGAAATATTCGAACGGTTCGTAAAGTTTGATCAAGTATGAAACACTTTCAGCATGCAAGAAATGCAATCTTTCTAGTCATTAAATTGAAGCAATTTAACCAATTTACACATGTTGTACATACGTTGGCATAGAAATCTTAAATGACTGCAAACTGGGTCAGTTTTTCATACTTATTACCCATTTCTTACATGAGTGACCTTTCAAGCATCTGCACCTAGCCAACACCTACAAAACTCTCACATAATATATATGTTTTAGCATTCACCTGCAGAAAATTGTTAGTTTTTGTATAAATATTTAAAGAAATTGTACGTTACGTATACGAAGTGTTGAGCAAACAATAAACGTGAACGCTATGCAATAAAGCAACACAAATAAAAGAGAGAGAGAGACTGAGTGAGAGGGAAAGAGAGAGGGGGTTGCGTGGCATTTTTGCAGTCACCATAGTACTCACTAATTGTCATGCAAAGTGTTTATAGGATTTCAATTTCAACGCAGTTTTTTTTAATTGCTGTTTTCGTTAGTTTTTTGTGCCTGTTGAAGATGAACGAGCAATCGACGCAAATGCTGACACAAAAAAGGGAGGTGGTGGGACAGCTCGTATTTAAAAATAAATAAAACAGCAAAACACAAAAGAAGCTCGCATGAAAATTGCGCACAAATATAAACACCATTCCCACAGAGAGAACGAGACGAAAAAGTTATGTTGAGTGTGAAAAGCCCAGAAATAAAAATAGTTGGACATACAAATAAAAGCAATTGTTTGATAGAAGATAAGAATATTCATAAAATGTATATAACAAAATCATTCAATTGAAATTTACAAACAAACTAATGAATAATTTATGAAAATAAACAAGACTTTCAATTAATATATAACTGCAAACGTTTTCTCAAATAAAACAATCAATTATGTACTTTAATAAGCGGCTTAAATGAATTATAAGCAACGTATTTAAATGTATATGTGTGCCACTTTTTGTTCGAATTAAACTTTGTTTTTATGAACTTTTCCAATCAGCAATAATATTTATTATGCGCTCCACGCTGCGTATGCGTTATTTATGAATGGATGATTAATTTGCCACCCCCATTTCCTTTCTTTCACAGACTCTACCAGGTGCGCTGTGGATTGCGTGTGTCGCCCCGCCTACCCGTCCAGGTGGAGACCAGCATACCCGAGGCCAATGGCAAACCGATTGGCAACGGACACGGTCCCGGAATCGACACGAGCAGCGACAGTGAACGGGAAAGGGAACGAGAACGAGAACGGGATAGGGATAGGGATAGGGACAGGGATATGCCCACGCCGGAGGATGCGTCTATAACGCCAGGCAGCGGCAGTTGCACATCCGCATCCATAATCAATGGCAGCGGCGCCTCGCGTATTTTTCAGATACTCTATCGCAACGAGGAGGTTCCGCTACGCGATATCATACACTTTCGCAGTCATCTGTTGGGTGAGTATTATTATGATTGAATAAAGTTTTGGAAATCCAAAGAAATCTTAAGTATTAAGACTTTTAAATTGAATCAAAATCTTTTTAGCTAGAGATTCGGTAACAAAAACGCTACAAACTTAGATTATCTTTCAAATATTTCATTTAAGATAACATTTTAAATTTTTTGCCCTTTTGAGAAAGAGGAAGATTATTTTGAAGTTCTGTTTTATTTTTTGGAAACACAGAAACTATATCGCAAACCTACAGAGCCTACATATATTTGTCTCAGTGTAATATCAACTATGCGCTTTTGTTGACAGTGTCCCCTAAAAGGAGTTGCCGACTATCCACAGTGGGAGTCAAAGTTGATATTTTTTCAGTGAGCGAAAAAAGTTGACTTCTCAAATGGATATATAAATCAAAAGCATGACGCTGCACAAAGTTTTTGGCTCAGTTGCGTGTCAACAAGCGCAAAAGTTTTAGAACTATGGGCATTTGGGAAATACGCCCTGTTCAAAGTGTACAAAAATGTTGACCGCCAGCTATATATATACTATGAAATAGATGACAAGAGTGTATATAGCAGCAATGTGTCCCTCTAATTGCATTTGCTGTATTTGAGGCGGTGCCAAAGTTAAATGCACAGCCACGCCCACTTTTAAAGTGCAACCTAAGATACGCACATACACACAAACATACATGTACATAAAGCCAATTAGTTAGCCAAGTTGGCAGCCGTTTTGGAAAAAGTGCTGGCCCTCTTCGTTTTGCCCTTTTTGTTGCAATAAAATTGAATTTGCGAATAAGGACACAAAGGATTCTTCGCCAATGCATTAACCTTATTTGAAGGCTTATGCCAAAAGCAACTGTTGTAACAATATCAAAGAAATCAAAAAAAAGAGTCGGAGAAAATGAGAAAAAAGATGAAAAAAACGAAAAGACAATATGAAAATGCCATAAAAACTTAATCAGGCGCAAAAATGCAGAACAAATTGAAAGTCAATTTTCTGGGGTTTTATTGGCAAAAAGGGAAAACTGGAAAGATGCAAGCCTCAGGCACAAATAAACGAGGTATTGGCAATAAAAAACAAGACCAAAAAAATATTTTATCCGCAAGCAAAATAAAAATATATTTGAACATGCGACAGTTGTACAAATATTCTTATTTATATGTTTTTAAGAGTTGTGTTATAAAATGAAACGCACATAAAACGTCAACTTAAAGTAGGCAAAATATTTGTATAACAACTGGCTTTCAATATAAAATTTGTTACATTATATTCAAATTTAGGTGTAGAGGCTATGAAATATTAAGATATGATTAAAGTTTATGTTTCTATAAAACGAATGTTGATTATTAGTTATCTGTTCATTAAGTTAAGTATGTATAGTTGAACATAAGCAATCATAAGTTTAGCACTGTTTTAAGCCACAAAATATGTCTACAACACTTTGACAACACTTCCTAATCGCATAAATCTGTCACTCACAACATAGATTCATGTGTGATTATAAGTTAATACTCAACATTCAATCTCTTTTGTTAAGTTTGCTGTTTTAGCACATATCAAACTGTACACATTAAGAAGGTGCGGCTTAGTGTGATTACTTTATATTCCAATCTCATTGTCTGTCTTAGTTAACAAACCCCACCATCAACCCCCTACGAACTCAACCCAGCACCTAGGTAGTGCGGGCATATCTATAGTCTCTAGGAGATGAGCAGCACTTGCGAGACTTCATCAGATATTCGAGCTGTGGCTGCCTTTGCTTGCACTACTCATGTTCTCTGACACATTGTTGTTCTTGTTATTGTTGTGGCAACAACCAGTGAGCAACAACAACAACAACAGCTGCAACAACGAAAACAACATTATCTCGCTGTGCTGTTGGCTGAAGTGATTAATTCATTTGGACAAGCTTTGCTCGAGCTTGTGTGTGTGTGAGTCCTTCTGCTTATACATATAAACAACTACAGCTACAACAACATCAAACATGTGAAGTGGCATCAGGCAACAACAAAAACCGCAGCATAACAAAAAGTTTTACTTTTCACTTGACAGCTTTTTTGCAGCAGCAGCAGCAGCAGCTGCAGCTGTTGATGTTGATGTTTTCTAGGGTGCCCAAGAAGTGCATCCTCTTATATCTAGTATGAGCTTTGAGTAGCTATGCAATTTATCTCCTTTACACGTGTAGAACTTAGAGGTGTGGGTTGTTTTTGTTGTTGTTGATGGTGTTCTTTCAGCCGCGTGCTGCAAATTGTCACTGTGTGCGAAAATGGATGCCTAGGGGGATTTTTTCCACGCACTCAACTTAAAACGACTCAACGTTTAAAATGTATTCCACGCGAAAATAAAATAAAAATCGCAAGACAAAGTAGAGAGAGAAAAGCCATGGAATAAAACTGTCAAGCAATTGTCGCACGAGGCGTATGAGTAATGCCCAAGGAGGCCAAAACAAATCTGAGACAATTTTATGTTAGGGTTGTCAACATTTTTCCCCATTTTTTATTGCCTGACATTGAGTTAAGTCAGCTTTTAGCTTTGGCTCAGCGCTAAATCGCCATTTATGAAAACAAATGAATTTTATATTACATAGAAGAAGAGATGGTTGGCAGGGCGAAGGTTATGTAGAGAAGGGGGAGTAGCACCTAAGACTGCTTGAACTATTAGAGCGCATCGCCGTGTGAAGTGAATTGAATTTGATTAGATGACAGCGGCAAGGATATGGTCTGTGATCAGATTGAAGCATCCTGCAACTGTATTCGTAATGAGATTTACCGTTGATTTCTATTAATTTGATGAGGAACTTATATATGTGTGTATGAGTGTGTGTAACGTACATGCCTATGCATATTAATTACCTTACCTTGCACGTTCTTAACTTTGTAAATCCATGTCGAAGTGGATGGTTTTGGCCTTGAGCCGTTAAGCAAAAAGCCAATAAACAACATTGTTGATATGTTTGTAGTTAGTACAGAAGTCGCTAGGTAACGCGAACAAACCGTAATTAACATTGACCTTAAAAGAGAGACAAAAACAATGTAAGGCTTTGAGTAAGGACATAAAAATAAAAATATTTCAAAAAATAACTATAGTTTTAGTTTGGTTAACTCAAACAAACTTATTCCAACATAGTTCTATGACCACTAGCAGGTAAGCTTAAGCTAAAACCAATAATCAATGTTTGCTAAACAGTGGCCAGACTGTTCCTAACCACCCAACAAAAACTCTACTAGCACAAAACGTAATCAAAGAACTTGAAATGTGTTTGCACGCAAGATTTGCAAGGGTCCTAAACTAAGTATTTGTGTGTGTGTGTGTGTGTGTTAGTTTGGGGATTTGTTGCCTCGATATTGCATAAACTTCAAACAAAACCTTCTAACGGTATATCTTTTCTTCTCTTTTCTCTGCAGTTGACAGCCGTCACCTAAAGGAGTCCATAGAGCGAGCGGAGTTCTCATTGCAACTAGAGCTGTGGTTTGGCGAACAGAATGGCACCACCAACTTGTCATTGGCATCCACACGCAATCTTCAACTCAACTTTCATCCGGGACGCGGTCTGCATTATCATCTTCCGGTGCTGTTCGACTATTTTCACTTGGCGGCCATCAGTGTGGGCATTCATGCCAGTCTTGTGGCCCTCCATCAGCCATACATCAAGTGAGTGGGTGGAGTGTGGAATGTACGAAAGCAGCAGTGGTTGGTGCGAGGGGTGCTGCATGCTTCATGCAAAATACTAGAGCTGAAAACATGATCTCTAATGTCAACGTTGATAGTCATATATTTTTTATTTTAACTGTCCTGCTGTGCAACTGCAGCTCCTGTTCCAGTATTACCCGCACAAATCATTTCCAACTCATTAAAATTGCACACAGACAACAAGCAACCCTGTCTCCTCTTTGTCCCCCTCCTCAGTTGACTGGCAACTGTATTATACAAAAGCTTCGCCCTAACCCCATTCTGCCACTGCAACTGCTCCTATTCCCAGTTGATAAAGTGAGAAAAATGCAGGTAAACTTTGGTCTTTTAGCTGGAAAAATGTTGTCAAACTTTAAATAAACTGGAACTCGTTTTTAAAGAAGGTTTTTAATATCTCTAAGTTCCTTAATGAACGATTATAGAAATTGATTCATCAAAACAAGTCTTTGAACTCAATAACAGACTATAAAAATCTTTTTAAAAAATAACTAATTTCACGTCACAAACAATTTTATCAAAGTATTTTGTAAACAAAACAATTATTTACTTGGCCATCCAGTTTATTCCTTTTGTAAAATAATGCATTTCTTTTGGCTCAGTGTACTTGCTTTGTCTGCATACATTTTAATGACTCTCGCATTTCAATTGTCTTCCTCTTTCGCATCGCGTTAACTTTGGCGACACACAACTGTAAATTGTAAACGGTAAACTGCAAACTGCAACAGACTGCAGCATTTGGGCGACATTCAGGGCAGGGGCGTGGCAACATCGTTGCTACTTGTGTCCAACGCTCACAACTTTCTTCAGCCATGGCGAAGTCAATTTTTACGCCGCTTGATTCAACAAAAGTTTGTATATGACCCGCCTCCCACTATATAGGAAAAGTTTTTTGGCTGTAATTCTTTAATCTGTTTTGTATCGCTAAAACTTGTCGTTAAATGCCCAACACCTTGTACTACATTTTTATAAGGAAAGCTTAATGAATATTAACTTGACTCTTAAATTTTATTGGGGGATTTTGAAACGCTTGCTGCTCTCATCGAAATGAATAATAGATTAGCCCATTGGAATTGAAATTCCTCGGCTGACCTTGGCCATTTTCCACTGTGCATTTTGATGTTGATTACATTTTCCGTCTGCCCCGACAGCTGTGTAACTGTAAATTGCCTGATTATCTTCTCACGCCCCCCACGTCAAGAGAATCACTGAGTGTGGATTCAGCGTGCGGTGATTTTGAACAGTGTTTTAATGCCCTAAGAATATTTATGAACTTTAAATGTAAAAGTAGCTTATGGTTTACTTTTTCAATTACCTTGTTTTTATTTGAAAAATATTCTTCCTATTTTTTTCTTCCAAGACTTTAATAATAATCAGATTCAATAATCTTTTTTATTTGAAATTTTTCCACGTTATGATTGAATAATGCATTTCTTTTTTGTTTAATTTGTTGGTAAATCTTAAAACCATTTAGTTTTTTCATATCTAAACCATTTAGTTGACTTTCAAGAAGTACAACCAATACCATAATTTTCCTAAAATAGCAATACCATTATATATTTAAATCTCATTTTAATCTTAACATGTAAACCATCTCAACTCGTAAATCAAAAAAATAATCCCATTTATCAAATGATCGAATCGTTTCGAATGGAAAACAACTCTGAAAACGCGTCAATTGACAACGAATATAATGATTTCCGTGTTCTGGTTACAGGAAAAGCATGTTCTCATTTATCAAATTATGGTAAGATTAATATCCGATACGGTATCTAATTTTCATTCCACTTCGTAGTTGGTTGTAGTCGCCACTTTAGCAGCGCTTTCTATGTACTATGTTCGTGTGTGTCTCATGTATTTTATTTAAGGATTGTAGCTTATACATACATGTTGACTATCTCTCTGATTTCCTTTGATATTTTTTACAGTGCACCACGTAGCTCGAAGCCTTGGAGCGCCAGTAAGTTAAGCTGTCGTGGAAATACCTCACCGGGACCACTCGAAGCAGTATTTTTTGGGCCACAAATTGGTGGCACCACCAAATGCAGTGGTGGCCCCAATGGCAGACTTCTGCAATCCCGTCAAATACATCGAGATATCTGTTGCCTTCTTCTAGGGGCAATCGAACAACTGAAAGCAACCATCAATGAGTTTAGCACAGTGTTACCACCCAGCATAAATTCCCAAATTGGTTCACCTCCAATGAGAGAAAACGATATGGGAGAACGTCTGCAGCAGCTAATCGAACAGGCAAAGGTAAATTTATGCTAAAGACTCGAGTTCTTTAACTAAAAACAATGCGGGAAGGGAAAAAAATGAAGTTGAAGCAAATAATTTTGAACAGTCTTAACTTTGTTAATGCTAGTTAATTCTAAGTTGGAATCCGGAATGAACCACCAACGAACTGGGACCTGTCCACTATACTAGGACATAGCTCATTATTCTTTAAAAATAACTTCATTTCTTTTGCTTTGCAGCTACTTGAGGCAGAGGATGACTTTGCTACTTTAGCCAACTCAGACATAGCTCAACTCTGTGCTGAGAGCATCTTTTGGTGGCGTCGTGTCCTACTTGCCTCCCGTTCCTCGACAGCAGTTCACACACTTTTATCCCGGAAACATCACATTCTGCGAGTACGTCGCTTTGCCGAGGGTTTCTTTGTGCTGGAGCAGCCAAGACACGCGGCAGCTGGCTGTCACGAGGTGAACGGCAGTCCAGGTCACTGTCAGGGCTATGCTGGGATCGCAGAGCTGGCACGTAGGAGTCGCTACTTGCAGTCTTTACCTCCACTGCCTGTTCATTGCACACCCATAGATGGAGATGCAGCATCACTGCCATTGATCTTTGAGGATCGTTATGTGGTGCCAGGTACCAGTTGTGCGAGACGACGCTCGGGAAGTGATCCACAGCTGGAGGAGACGTCCAAGGGAACTGTGGGCAAAAATAGATCGTTGCCAGCAGATAAGAAGCATTCGAGCACAAGTTTGAATGGCACCAAGGATTGCCTTGCGTGTCACTTTGACTACGATTATCCTCAGGGAAATGGAAATGCTCCAGCTCATCCGCATGCCAAGTGTGTAGTTACACCCCGTTTCGCTTTGGGAGGTGAGGTGCTTCAAGCCAGTCTCACCATAACACCCAGTACCAACAGCAACAGCAAGGATGCCGTTCCTTCTCTGGTCCTACGCCACAATCTCTCCAGGCATTCAGTTACTGGACTCCTCGAGGATCTCGATGTGGCTGGGAATGACGCGACTCTACCAACTCGTCATAGCAAATCCTTAGATCAGCTGGATGGCTGTCAGAGCACAGCGGATACTCCTCAACTGGCACCTGACTGTAATTCGCGACAAGTTAACTACAATACTCTGCCAGCGGGTTTGGCTCGGGTCCAAGCCGATGATCTCATGCGGAACATTTGCGAGTTCCGCGAGCGTTACGGGAATGCTAGCAAATTTGATTATCTTCACGAGATTAAACTACTAAATCCACCCAAGCAACAGTCACAGCACCAACAGCAACAATCCGCCAACATTGAGAGAACTAAACAAATAACACGTAAGTTTTGATTAAACGTAAAGCGAATAACCCGTAAACAAACTAGCTTATATTTTCACAGTGTACAACTCGCTGCCTAAGAGCATGGTGCCACCTAGGAACTCATATCCACCACCTCCACCCAGTCAGTATACAACGATGCCAAGGAGCAGCAGCTCCCAAATTCCCCGAGCGGTGGAGATCGCTCGAGTAAGAGTTTCTGACATTAAGGAAATGCTGCGGCAGGGTCAGAGTCAGAGCCAAGGAGGGCAAGGGACGCTACGCAAGGAGTCCAGTAGTTCGGAGAGCGACATGATGCAAAAGCTGCAGTTGCTCAGTTCCAGCAGTGTGCCCTTCCGATTAGATGCAACAACAACAACAACAGCGAACAGTCAAAATAATACGAATAGCAGTGATCCCAATACGAGTGGTTTTAGTGAATCCCTGCCCAATTTGGCACCACCACCAGAGTTCGATTCGGACTTAAGAAGGCAACGCAGCAACTCCACTTCATCCTTGAGTGAGGAAAGCGGATGGGTGAGCAGTCGTCGCAGCTCCTTGGCCATCTCCAGTCCGGATACCATAACCAGCATCAGTGGTCCACATACGAAGCAGCAGCGGCACACACAGCTTCACCTGGGCATGGGCATGGGTCTGGAGACACGTTTGAATGGCGAGCAACTTCGTCTGCGGCTCCAAAAGTTGCTAGAGCAGCAGCAGCAACAGCCACATAAGCCCAGCAGAAAACGACAATCGGCAGGGTCCAGTCAGAGTCGAACGCCAGCAAAGCAGCAGCAGGAGCAAGAGCTGCACAAGAAGATCTCATCAGTAACGTTGACCATCAAGAAGGAACGCTCGCGCTTTCAACTAGATCGTTTGCGTCATCTACCCAATGGGGAGTCCACCGAGTTGGAGGATTTGGAGCGTCCACCTCCTAGACGTAGTCGTCCCAAAGCTGGCTCTTCCGCAAGTAAATCCAAATCTGACTTTGACATTACCAGTCTGAAGGATATGCAGCCGTTGGACGCGGTGTGCCTGCCACCGCCACAACAATTTCAGGATACGGAGCAGGAAGTGTCAGCTGTGGTAGCACCACCACCACCCGATGAGTTTCGTGATCCACCACCAGAACCAGCTCCAGCTCCAACTACCGCTGAAATTCTAGCTTCCAAGCCCATTGCTGCACCCAAAACCAAATCCAAGTCCTTTCCCTGCCATGTGGTACATTCCACACCACCGCCTCTCAAGGAACGCCAGCCCATTGGTGCCATAGACAATCCCGTGTACCACATATACGAGTCACTGCGTCCCATGTCCACGCCAGCAGTCTTCAGCAACAAACCCGTACTCAAATCTCACAGTCTGGCGGAGCTCAAACGTCCACCACAACATCAATGTAAGGAGAATATCCTTAGCATGGAACAGGATGAGAACAAGGAGAACTCAAACAATCAAGTTGTGGTGCGTGCTAAGCAATTGAATAGTTCTGGGTCCAAGCATCACACCAAGCGCAAGAGCCAACCAGCTCCAGACGCATCTCCAAGCATCTCCCTGCTCGAGTTTGAAAAGTACCGCGAGGAGTTTCGCAAACAAATCAAATATCAAGGAAACATTTACTCCGACTATGTGCAGTTAGCATCGGAGCTACCATATTTCTATATAAGTGATGAGTATCGGACTTTCTCACCAAATGGAATGCATCTCGTTATTTGTGTGCATGGATTGGATGGTAATTCGGCAGATCTGCGTCTAGTGCGCACTTATTTGGAGCTGGGTTTGCCTGGGGTTAATCTGGAGTTTCTTATGTCGGAGCGCAATCAGGGCGATACTTTCTCGGATTTTGATACAATGACTGATCGGTTAGTTTTAGTATCGTCAATTGCAGGAAAATAATAACTTATTAACCTATAATCTGTTTCTTTCCTGCAGGCTAGTTGCCGAGATCCTTTATCACATAGACAGCTGTGGCTTGAACCCAGCACGCATCTCCTTTGTGGCACACTCCCTGGGCACGATTATAGTGCGTAGCGCGTTGTCGCGTCCCCAAATGCGTCCACTTTTACCACGCCTGCACACTTTCCTCTCACTCTCCGGACCACATCTGGGCACGCTCTACAACACCAGCGGTTTGGTCAACATGGGTAAGTGAGGGTTCCTAAGGCATATAAAGTCTACAAGCTTAAGTCTCCTCTCTCCCCTTCTAGGCATGTGGTTCATGCAAAAGTGGAAAAAGTCGGGATCTCTATTACAGCTTTGCATGCGGGACACAACGGATATGAGGAATAGTTTCCTTTATAGGCTTAGTCAGCGAAGTACTCTGCATAATTTTAGCAACATTTTGCTCTGTGGCTCCAGTCAGGATCGTTATGTGCCCGCCCACTCGGCCCGTTTGGAGCTGTGCAAGGCAGCAATGCGGGATAGCTCCTCTCTAGGCACAATCTACAGGTATGTTCGAGGGCTAACTAACTTTTCAGGACCTTAACTCCGTTTCGTTTGCAGGGAAATGGTACATAATGTTATTGCACCTATTTTGGCTAGACCTGAGCTGACCTTAGCTCGCTTTGATGTCCATCATGCACTACCACATACGGCTAATACCTTGATTGGTAGAGCAGCTCACATTGCGGTAATTTGAGACTCCCCTTATCAAAAACAAAATATATATATCGAAATTTTGATTGAACACATAAAGAGTTCATATTTTTATACACAAAGTCTTTTATCATTTTGTCTTCCCCAGGTGTTGGACTCTGAGCTCTTCATAGAGAAGTTTATGTTGATTGCGGGTCTGAAATATTTCAGTTAACAAGTCTGCCAAAAAGCCAGGTCGGCAATTTTAAATGATTAACTGAACGAAACTTTGCTGACTCTGCGACAGCAATTTATGGAGAAGTTTGCGATTTTTGGGCCTAAGACTTAAGTAAAATCAGAAGAAAGTGCTCATATTTTAATGTTATTTAATATGTAACACAAATAATTCATTTCGAATGGGAAAAAATCAAAAACACACAGGGTACACTGAAATCCACGCAAGATAACAAGTTTATTCTGGCCAACAGATTCCATTAAGGAATAAGGAATTTATCGAAGTAAATTGTTAGACTTGAATTTTTTACCAAATGCAAATCTTTTGTAGCGAATTGAAACTAGAGAAATCACGACATTTAATCAAAACAAAGAAATATAAACGTTTAATCAAAAACTCATAGCCAAATTGGAATAACTGTTGAAAACGTGTTATCGATAAATTAAATTTTTATAGCTACTTAAAGTTTAAAGCAAAACTAAAACAAACGAAAGCCAAAGACATCCATCATAAGTAGTTTAGAAATATTAAGTTGAACAACTATTGACGAGACTTTATTGAAACGGTTGAATTGGAAATCAAATGATCATGTTAAGTATACGTAACTAACGGTAGCTAAGCGCACGAATACAAGGTTGCATTTCGATAAATATGTATTAGCAATTGTGAGACTAATTAAAATTTAAATAAACACACAAACAAGTGGTTTTTTCAAATCTTTGTACTGCTAAAACCAATGGCAACCATGTTAGAATGAAATAGAGTAGCGTTAATAGAAATTTTGTAGAGTTTCGAATAGAGTATGCCAAATGCATTTGCGCAGCGGGTCAATTAAGCTGTTTAGAAAATGAGGGATATTTCTTTTGCGTCTGCAAAAATCGGAATATGTTATTGGGAACAACAAAGTTAAAAATGTTAGCAAAAATTAATCGATATGTAGTGATAGTAGAATGGAAGAGCAGTTAGGTCAAACTAGAAAGTTTGTAGTATAGTAGTATCAAAAAAATTATAGTTGTGTTTTTCAGAGCTTTTTAAAATTGTTGTTGTAAACCATTTTTAGCTTACCAACTTTTACCTTCTTTGTATACCCTTTTTGAAAAAAAAATATTAAATAAAAATTTTACCCACTTTGCCTATGCATACCAGAAGTTGCATTCTACGTGTATAACCGTCCTAGTTCTAAGGAAAACCTAAATTAATAAACCTTTATGTATATTAGCTTACACATCTATGATATTAATATACGAATAAGATATATGTGAGCTGTTTTTTCCTAAGGCAATTCGATTTTACAAAATACATATTCAAAATGTATAGTAATTCTAAGTTGAAAATTTAAAGCTTTTTATTTCAATAAAATAAACTGAAATACAATTTTAGTTGAATTGAATGTGTTTGCTTATATTTTTTAATTTGAGTTACGTATAACAGATTTAAATATAGCAACGTTATAGGTATTGGTAGTAACTATCGAACTATCGCTTAGTTGTGTTATTAATATCGATAGACTTGTGGCGATAACGCTGCTATCAGCTGTTTATCTTCAATCGACCATAAGCTTGGACAACATATAAACATTCGCTACAATTTCAACCCGAACAGAATTAAAATAATTGTGCAAAAGCCACGCCCAAAATAATGATGGCGAACCGTGCACCGATGCTGCGAATCGGACAGCAAGATCTTAAATGTCGCCAGGGCTGTGGTTTCTACGGCAACACACAGTTCGATGGACTCTGCTCGAAATGTTTTCGCGAGCGCAACGATAAGCAGCGAAAAAGGCGTAAGCGAGAAAATAACATGAGATTTATCTGTAGTCGCGACAATTAGTCATGCAGCTGTAATTCCCATTTCAATTCTAGAGAAAGCCAGCGAGGATCATGAAGCTGCCAGTTCCGCTGGCGGAACCATGCAGCGCAGGTCGCCGCAGCATTCGCTCTCGCTGGGTCGTGCGACTAAAAAGAAACAGCAGCTGGATAAGGAATCTGAATCGACTCCAGTTACAACACCTAGCACGATGCCTAGAAAGTTTACCGTGCCAGCTGTACTCCAAAAAACACTAAAAGATAAATTTCCCCTTGTGAAACAACAACCTCGCATGCCGAGTGCCACCGAGTCACAGTTTATGTTGCAGCTGCGTCAATTGCGCATACCAGACGATGCCAAGCGCAAGCTAAAGAGTGAGATTCAACGTTTGGATCATGAGATACGCAAATACATGAGCAATAACAGCACGAAGAATATCGATGAACTCTCAGATCTTGTCCAAAATGCATATACTAGATTTGCGGATATTGTGCATAATGATGCACGTTTTGAGATTGCCACGAATGAAGATCGTGAAAGTGCCATCGATTTCTTCGAGAAAGTCGTCATGACACAAAATCACAAGTAATTTTTCAAGTACACAATCCTATCCTAACATGTTAACTAATATATCTCTATTCTCATAGTTTCTTGTTTAGTCCATACTTTACTACAGACGAGGAGAGCGATATAAAAGTGCAGAAACGCATACGACAATTGAGTTGGATAACATCTAAGCATCTAGACTGTAGCATCGATGAGGTTAATGCGGAGGCACGTGATTTGGTCTACAATGCCATCTCGGAGCTGGTAGGCATTGATTCCTACTATTCACCACAGGAGAAACTTCTGTGCACAGTTCGCTGTTGTCGTCACATCTTTGAGCTGCTGAAGCGTGCAACTGGTGGACCAGCAAGTGCTGATGATTTCCTTCCCGCACTGATCTTTGTGGTGCTCAAGGCTAATCCCGTGCGTCTGCACAGCAATTTGAATTTTGTGAATCGATTTACAAATGCCTCCCGTGTGATGAGTGGCGAGGGTGGCTATTATTTCACCAATCTCTGCTCGGCCATTGCCTTCATTGAGAATCTAAATAATGAAAGTTTGGGCATTGACGCTGAGGAATTTGAGTCATTGATGTCGGGAGAACAGGCTTTTAGTACACCTTGGGAGAGTGCTTTGTTTGCCTGCGAGAGTCTTCATCTCATTTCGGAGAATATGAAGTGTATGGAACAACTGCAAAAACGAAATACAGTCATAAGCAATGGGATTAAGGATTTTGAGCAAGAATTACTTGAGTTTCAACGCGAGGTGACCGAGAAAGTGGATACGGTGATGGCCAAGGCGCCACTAACACTGCTTCCCATAAAGACACCTCCACATTTGATAAGCCAGGCACGTGCTCATTTAGCACAGGATGGAAATGAAGCTGCTGTGGGTCATTATTCATCGAACCTGCTCAGTGGTGGATCGAATCAACACTCACTGACACCCGCTAATGGCAAGGAGAAGGCATTAAATGAATCACTTTGCTTCGAGGCATCACATACGCTGTCGCTCAGGGATACAAGTGTTACCACTGTGGGACGTTTGTCGCCGCTGCATCAACAGTTGCCGCACACAGACCACTTATTTGCCTCGCCCATCTTTAATTATACGCCATTTGATGCAATGGACAATGATGTACCAATGCTTGGCCAGGAATTCCAAGGTGGACTGACAAACATTAACTACGATTTCGATTTGTCCGATCAGAGTGGCGAGAATAGTGTCGCCGATGAGTCAAAATTAAATTTAGATGAATTTGATCCACTTGTGCAGGGCAGGATTCCAAGTAGCGTTGTGGTCAACGCAGCTGAGACCAGTCTGCTGGATGCCACCACAGATAGTTTGATTGACAGCGATTTGCCAGGAACTGGTGTACTCCTACCATCACCCATTAAGCCAGAGGTGGCCAACTATCGTGGATTCTCCAATTTCGATATTCCCAGCATCTCCTGCAATACTGGCGATTTCAGTTCACTCAATCACGATGTCAACGATCCGGTGCAGTCAACAAATAAATAAATATTCACACTGCACAACTAACATTTTGTAAATAACGCTTTGCTTATATATTTTTTTTATTTTACAATTAAATAATCTTAAGTAATTCACCGAATTAAATAAACGAGTTGACTAATATAAGCAAATTAACAAAAAAAAACAAAAGAAAGTCGTTATGCAGCCGATTCTCATTGCTATCGCTATCGATACATCGTCTTAGCATCGTTGCACAACAAATTCAAAAACTATCGATACCATGAGGCTTCATTGAATGAGTTTTGTTCTAACTCGAATTACTTTTGTTTGATTACTCGAAGCGTGCGGACGAACAGAGTCTTTCAGTCTGAGTCGGCAAATAACAAAAATGACCACGAGAATAATTTTATTTATCGCTGCCGCAGCAGTGATAGTTAGTTTGGTCGCTGCTTCGAGCATCCCGGCAAATGGAGAATTGCCGCATAATCCATTGGAGCACGATTCGTTGCATGGCAAACATTTCGATGGAGGCGAACACAATTCGCAATATGATCACGAATCTTTTTTGGGTGCCGATGAAGCCAAAAAGTTCGACGAACTCTCGCCGGAGGAGAGTAAGCGCCGTTTGGGTTTGATTGTGGATCGCATTGATGAAGATAAGAATGGTTTTATAACACTGGCTGAGCTCAAGGCTTGGATTCAATACACTCAGCGTCGCTACATTGAGGAGGATGTGGGTCGCATATGGCGTCAACATAATCCGGACAACAATGATACAATTAGCTGGGAGGTCTACCGCAACAGCATCTATGGCTTTATGGATACACTGACCAAGGAGGAGCTGGAGGATGGGGAAGGAGGTGGTGAGTTGATGAAGGGAGCTGATATAAGTGATAGATTCTAAAACGATTTGAATCCCATTTAGGCATTTCTTACAGAAGCATGCTAACGCGTGATCGTCGTCGTTGGGCTGTCGCTGATCAGGATCTGGATGATAGTTTGACACGTGAGGAGTTTACTGCCTTTTTGCATCCCGAGGAGCATCCCACTATGCGTGATGTGGTGCTGCAAGAGACCACTGAAGACCTGGACAAAGACAAGGATGGCAAAATCTCTGTGGATGAGTACATCGGTGACATGTACCGCCCCACCCAGCCCGATGAGGAGGAACCCGAATGGGTGCTCAGCGAGCGCGAATCATTCTCCAAGCATCGTGATCTGGACAACGATGGCTATCTAACTGAGACTGAAATCCGTCTATGGATTGCGCCCAATGACTTTGATCATGCCGAGAGCGAAGCAAAACATTTAATATTCGAGGCGGATATGGATCACGATGAGCAGCTGACCAAAGCGGAAATCATTGACAAATACGATGTCTTTGTGGGCTCCCAGGTGACCGATTTTGGTGAGGCTCTCGCACGCCACGATGAGTTCTAAGCAAGGGGCAAAGCAATCTTTAAGCTACTTTAGTTAACAAAACCGCAACTCGAATGCCAAATACAATTTGTAAAACATATTTTTTTTAGCAATTAAGCAAAACAAACTTAACAAAACAGCAAGTGCATTATGAAAACATTATAAACAGACTTAAGATTAACTTATTTATCCAGCTTTGATTCATTTAAATTGATATGCGTAGGCAAACAACCACGTCAGTTTCCAGCATCCACTTTGACACTCACACGCAGAATCTTTCTATGGACACGTCATCTAGGCAGACGATACCCAGACACAAATACACTCACACACACACACTTGCATACTTAAAACACATGTCCGCCTTATAGTATAACATAAACATAAAAATGCTTTTTTGTTGTTGTTGCTGTTGCCGCTGTGTGCCCGATTAATTTCCAGCTGCGAGAACATTCCAGCAACAACAACAAGAACGAGCATACTTAAATCTCATAACGCTTGGACACTGATTACATTCTTTGTTGTTTTCCTCATTTTGGTATTCAATTCATTTTTTCGCTGTGATAAGCAGTTTTTGTTCAATAATAGCGCAAAGTTGATATTGAAAACTTCGTGAAATTTATCATAATTTATGTTGGTCGAATATTATAGACCCTTTGGTTATATATGTTCCAGTGTAAAAGTTTGTAGACAAAATGATCTTGGTTTGAATACCCTTGAAGTATAAAAAATGATTTTTCTGCGATTGGATATAGTAGTCTAATCTAGTTAGTTTTTACAGGGCTTAAAATCTGTCGTATGCAAAGTTTCAACAAGTTAACTTCTATAACGGCTGAGTTCACATAGTAAGTTAGCTAAATTGATAGGTTTTATCACTATAGATAGATATATTTTGACTCCTAATGTCATACGCAGAGCTTTAAACCGGTTGTATGCAAAGCTTCATAAAGGTAACTCCAATATTGACTGAGTTCACATAGGAAGCAGTGTTAAAAGTACCTTCAACAAGAAGTACATCTCTCACAACTAAACTCAGGGTATCAAAAAATCAAGAGACCTGTTGAGGTTGCTAAAAATTATAATTTCTATATAAGTGCATTTGCATTTTGATATATGTACATAATACATATATGGCACATGCCTTGGAGGGGTACTCGAAATATATAGGGTAGACTTTAATTTTTTGTGTATGCTTTATTTTGACTTCGATTGACACATTTATGTATATGTATGTAATTTTAACTTGCTTTCAGTTTTTTTGAATATTTAAAAAGTATTCAAAGTATCAGTTGTTGTTGTGTTTTTTCTTTTCGTGTATTTTAAATCAGTACATTTACATAGTATACGAAGGACATTATCTTATACTTATGTATGTATGTATGAATGTTTGTAGCTGCTGAAACTAGCAATATTCTCTGTTTTCGTTTCACAAGTATTTTTTTTGAAATTCAATGCTTTTTTTTAGGAAGTGTAGCATTTTCGTACATCATTATATGTTTGTGTATGTGTATGTGTATTTATATTTTGTATTTTAGCTCTGCAATTGATGCCTAAGTTTTGCCATTCTTTCGATTTCATTCAACATCTAAATACAAATGTGTTTTGGGATAGTTTAATATTTTTTTTTTCCTTTAACTGGCTGTCTCAATGCAACTTCCTCTGTTCCATAATCAAACTACATTGTGTATTTTATGCAGTTGCGACTATTCGGCTTCTTACATATACAAAATTTATTCTATGACAGTGGTCGCTCGATAAATGGAATCGTACAACTTGAGAGAAACAACTTTAAAATGGAAACTTTTAGAAATCATTGAAGTAAAAGTACATTATATAACTATTAAACAGTTTTGAATAACTTTTAAAAAGCGCGTCCCTTTCTTTTTATCGAGCAACAACTGTATCTTTGTATAAAGTTTTTAGTTTGATTTTTTTTTTTGTGTTTTTGGTTTTAAAACATTAATTTTTAATTAACTTTTAGTTCAAATTAATGCACATGGTTGAAATTAGTTTGGAAAATAGTTTAGAAATATTTTTTTGTATGATAAACAATTAAAACACGTAACGCAAAACGACAAAAATTACAGTAGAGTTATTAAAGTTGAGTTAGAAAATTCGGTTTATCACCCAAAAAAAACTGTTGTTAAATTGGGCAAGTTTTTAACAAAGCAAAAATTACATCTGGACTCAATTTCTTCTCCCTCTCTCTCTCGATCTCTTTCAGCCTGCTGGCTGCTGGCTTAAGTTACATAATTGTTATTAGTTAATATTAAATAGACTTGACGACAAATACAAATACAATGCTTTCGTGTGGGTGTGTATGTGTGTATGTGTATATGTGTGTGTGTGTGTGCGTTTTAAAATTAAAGTAATGTGCATTTACGCTTGGACTTGGGCTGCAAAACGGGACATAGCACCGATCTGATAGCCTCATCAAAAACGGTCTTTAAACCCTTTTGCGTCAGCGCCGAGCACTCCAAATATTTAACAGCACCAATCTCCTTGGCCATGGCCAATCCTTGGGGATAGGTGATGGGTGCGAGCTTCTTGTCGCGCAGCTTCTCAATCGTGTTCTTATCATCGCGCAAATCCAACTTGGTGCCGACCAATATGATCGGTGTGCTTGGACAATGATGACGCACCTCGGGATACCATTTGGCGCGCACATTCTCAAATGAGGCTGGATTAACCAGCGAGAAGCAAATGAGGAAGACATCCGTTTGTGGATACGACAATGGACGCAAACGGTCATAATCCTCTTGACCGGCCGTATCCCACAAACCCAAATTGATCGGTTTGGCATCGACCATCACATTCGCTGAGTAATTATCGAAAACGGTGGGTATATACTCGCCGGGAAATGCATTTGTTGTATAGCTGATGAGCAGGCATGTTTTACCCACTGCACCGTCACCAACAACAACACATTTAATCGCCTGCATATTTGTTGCGTTTGCTTTGTTCTTGTTGCTGTTGTAGTTTAGGGTGGTGGTGGTGTTGGCGTTCTTCTTGTTGTTGTTGGGCGAGGGCTGGGGCTGTTGCTGCTGCTGCTCTCTGTCGGCTCCTTTGTAGAAATAATGCTGCGAACTCCAAGTCTTGTGCAAATTATTAGTTTAAGCAACTTGTTAGGGCGTCGCGATATGGTCGCGTTGGTTCTTATTGCGTTTGCGAAGCGCGTTTTGTGCGTTTTTTTTTTTCGTCAGGCAAAAAATAATTTTCTGTGTACTGTGATACCTTAAGCGAATTAATCATTTCGAACAATCGCTTAAAGCCGATACATCAGTGCACTTTCAAACATCGATATTATGCAAAATAAGGGTATTCCTTTCTATGTTTATTTTTTCGAAACTACAAAAAGTTAAACGCAAATTATGCAATTACAAGAAATGAAAATACTTTTTTTTTACACATAAATGAAGTTAATGCAACAGAAAAATTAGTAAATGCAATTTATATTGTTTCACTCTATTTACCTATCGTTTGCGGCGAATTTAGTTGTGAACCACCTGCTCATCGTTGCGGCGAATGCATTTGTTTCAGCGCGCCGACCGTGGCAGCAGCGTAGCGTTATATTTATTGCTAATTTATCACTTAAAGTGTAAACACTTAACGTTAAAACTACTGTCCGCTCGCCATGTCTGACGTGTACATTGTATCTGCAGCCCGTACCCCAATAGGTAAACAAACGTAATTAATAGAAAGCTGATGTAATAATTTATCTAACATAAACGTGCAAAAACTTTCTCTTAACAGGAAGCTTCAATGGCACACTTTCTAAAACGAAGGCATCTGATTTGGGTAGCGTAGTCATCAAAGAAGTGCTTAAGCGTGCCAAGGTCGATGTCCAACAGGTCAATGAAGTTATTATGGGCCAGGTAAGCCAAAATGCTCAAAGTGTTCCTTGCGGCAATTGTTTTTGGATACCCTGTATATATGAGGAGTGTAGGGTGCATTAAATTTGTGCTAGAGCATACAGGTGTTTGAAAAAGGGAGGATTTGAAATAATCGGTACCCAGAGCTATCGATTAAAAGATTTTACAGTGGAACTTCCATATAATGAACATCCGTATAACAAATTTTCTAATAACGAACTAATTTCCAAAACCCTGCAATTTGTTTCAATCAAAATGTATATTACGAATTTTTTCAATTGCGAAGTTTTTACTTATCCCTTCGAGATTCGTTAAATGAAAGATTGAATGTAAATATGAATTTCTTGTTGAATGTTTCAACTTTTATTTATAGGGTATTACCTAGTCGTTTACCCTTCACTCTGCCACTCCTTATTGCTTATCGTTTGTTTGCATATAATTAGCATAACTAGATATAAATTGTTATGTAAATAACTAGAACTCAATTGTCAATTTATTATAATTTTCTATTATAGACATTGACAGCCGGCCAAGGTCAAAATCCTGCACGTCAAGCTGCTTTAAAAGCTGGATTGCCCATTGAGGTGCCCGCTTATGGCATCAATATGCTATGCGGCTCTGGTCTCAAGTAGGTAACACAACAAGAATGCTTTTAGCAAAGTTAACTAAGCTTGATTTTGTTTATTTCAGAACTGTTGCATTGGGTTATCAGGCGATACGTTGTGGAGATGCTAGTATTGTTGTTGCTGGCGGGCAGGAGAATATGTCGCTGGCTCCTCATGTGATGCATTTGCGTCAGGGCGTAAAAATGGGTGCGGGCACGCTAGTTGATTCCATGCTCAACGATGGTTTGACGGATGCCATGGAGCTAATACATATGGGCATAACGGCTGAGAACCTTGCCGAGAAATATGCAATCGGTCGTGAAAAGCAGGATGCAAGTGCTGTGGACTCGCAGCAGCGTGCAACGCATGCACAGCAGTCTGGTTATTTTGACAAGGAGATTGTGCCGGTGGAGATTAAGGATCGCAGCGGTACACAACTATTTGCCAAGGACGAGTATATCAAGACCAACTGCAGCTTGGATCAATTGCAAAAGTTGCGTGCTAGCTTCAAGGAAGGCGGCACCATTACCCCCGGCAATGCATCCGGTGTAAATGATTCTGCTGCCGCCTTGTTGCTCATGTCTGGTGAGGAGCTGAAGCAACGCAATCTTAAACCATTGGCCAAAATTGTGGGCTGGACCCAAACAGGCATTGAACCAAAATATATGGGTCTCGGTCCAGTTAGCGCGGTTGAAGCATTGGTATGGATTTTAATTAACTATTCAAACTGACATACTAATACCCTTTACTTTTGCAGCTTACCAAAGTTGGCTGGACTCGCGATGATGTTGATCTTTATGAGTTGAACGAGGCATTTGCTGCTCAGTCTTTAGCTGTGCTGCAGTGCCTCAAGTTGGATGCCACTAAAGTGAATATAAATGGTGGTGCGATCGCATTGGGTCATCCCATTGGCGCTTCAGGTGCACGTATCTTAGTCACCTTGCTCTATGCCCTGGAACGCACTGGAGGACGTCGTGGCATTGCCTCACTTTGCATTGGTGGCGGCATGGGCATCGCTTTGGCCGTCGAGCGGATTGTCTAAAATCATGTTACAATTTGTATTTTGTTTTGTTTTGTTGGTATTATGCTTGGTCACAAAAACATATATATTTATCTATATTTAATAGCCATTAGTTCCCGATTTCCATATAAGCTTTATAGTGTTTTAAAAGTTTTTATTTAAATCCTAAACAAAAACCAGATTTTTAGAGCCGCCATAAAAATGTCAATTTTTTATTAAACTTTGAATAAAATAATGTATTTATAAATGTTTATATAACTTTATATGAATATACTTTTTGAAAAAATATTTTATAATTTGCAATATTTACTTTAAAAGATATTTTTCTATATTAGAAACATTTCTGTTTTTTTTTTTTTTTTGTTAGCTCATATTTTTTCCACACAAAATGTTTTTTTTTTAGTAATGGAAATTTAAATATGGTTTTAAGGAAATGTTAAATTACTTTTGTATATGGAAATTACATTTGCAAATTAAATAAACATTTGTTTATATCTTTATTTACTAATTAACAACTTGACTAAACTTAAAATTTAAACCAAGTACTTTTTTTTTTAATAACAAAGAAAAAAACGACCCATTTTTATTATTTTTTTTTTGCACTTTGTACAAATCGTAAATGTTTTTTTGTAGTCATATAGTTAAGATTAGTAAGCGCACAATTGTGGCATTGCTGTTTAGTTTCTATATAGTATATAGAGTTATATAGCCTCTCAGTTTGAACAACACAAATCACGGACGCACATTTTGTTTATAATTGTATTATTGTACATTTTCTTTTTTCTATATAATTTGTATGTCTACATTTATGGATGTAGTTGAAATTTGTATCGAATTTGAATTTCTAGACATTGCCGCCATGCCAGCAACTGGTTAAATTGCTAAATTCCAGTTGTTCGGGCAATGCTGGATAGAAGCCATTTACATTGGTGCACACTAAACGTTCGAGCGGAGACTTTTCGGCCATTTGCTCCATGGAGCTGACACACATTTGGGCATAGTTGGCAATGAAGCCCGACCATAGAGTTGGAGTATTGCCACACATGAAGTAGGAATCCCAGAACTTGGATGTTAGGACAGCTCGAAACGGATAATCGGGGTTTTCCAGCAGGAAAAGCTCTTCGGCAATGGCCACGGTATCAAAGTCACGATGCTTGACCGGCGTATAGATATCCTGTATGAGATTATCACCAAAATACAGAGCACGTGCAGCACTGGCATCCTTGTTCAAGAGCTTGGCCATCGTTAGATGCAACTGCTGCCAGTTGCCCTGGGAATAGACATCGCCAGAGTGTAGATCTGCCTGCAGACTTATCTCGCTGCCGGCCAACTCCTTCTGGGCATTCTCATCCACACGCATGAACGGACGTTGGAGGGTAAAGAAACCTGGTTTCTTGGCATACGTCACAATGAAATCGAATTGTTGCCGCCAATCGGCGCCCATCGCTTGAGTGGCAGTCAAATTGGCAAAATCAATATTCGAGCCTGTCAGCAGGAAGAGTTTTTTGCCCATGGCACGAAGCTGTTGGAGCCATTCGAGCAGCTTGACACTGCTCGGCAGGACATAGCGTTGGGGATCCGCACGCATCGCCTTGAAATACAAACTCTGATCGTTGCAAAAGTTATCCCGGCTATAGTTGTGCATCAGTGCATCCTGTAGATCACGCCACACTTGATAATCCCCTTTAGGTGGACAATTTTTATCGACAATGTCTACTGCCTGGGCAAAGACCAAGGCGCTTGGCATATCAAAGCAATCCAACAAGGTGCGCATCTGCTCCGACACCGGCCCGTTCCATGTGGACAGGGGATCATTGTAGAAAGCAGTTGCAACATTCCATTGTCTCTTTGGACCATAAGTGGCAACAATTTCTTCATCGCTGAGCAGTCGGGTGCCGTGCGAAGCACGCAAAATGCTTGCAGAGTTGCTCAACTTTATAATATTTCCATGCGGTCCATCCAGCATGAGTCCCTTCTGCAAGAAATCCATATCCAACTTTTGCTCCAACAGTTCCGGCGGATATCTTTTGTGCTGCACCAAATACTGCTTAAGGGAATTGTAAATCAAGGTTGACATCTCCTGCAGATTGTAGCGCAATAGTGTGCCATCCAAATCGAAGCCAATGATATCATAATCTGTTAAGGTTAACTCCTTGCAGCGGGAATTCATGATTGTGCTGGCGGAATAGCGGGAATAATTTTGATTACTTGTGTGCGTCAGTTTTAGTGTGTGCGTTTGCTTGCTAGACAGCTGACTGTGGCGTGTCGATAAAAGCGCCAATCGAGATGAGCTAAGTGTGCTGCAGCTCTTACGTAATTGACAGAGAACATCTGTTTGAGCTTGTTTGTGAAGTTTTGTCACTGTTGCTGCCGCTACCGCACGCACATTGGACGTTGCCACTTGCCAAACGCGCCCGTGCATTGTTTATTTTATTGGCCTAATACATGTCCGCTGATAAATTTGATTTAACTTATTAATTTTACTACATAATTTTGTTGTCCATCAGCGGTGCCAACTCAAAGAAATCGGTGGAATATTCGATTGTTGCGTCTTATTAGCATTCCTGCGTTACAGTTCAGTGTCACATGCCACTATCGTGCTGCATGATGCTTCCATTTCTTAAATTTTGGTTGGTTTTTTAAATTGATGTTTTTGTTGGCTTCAATTTACCGCACACTTTGTTTAAATATAGTATTGTTCCAAAATTTGAGTGTCGTGATGCTATCGATAGTATGCGGCTTGTGCATTGCTATAACATATCGATGTGCATGCCGTCGTGCTAACATCCCCAGCTTTTACCATAAACAAAAACAACATCGAGCGGGTTGGACGCGTCGCGGACGAATTTTCGCGTCAAATGAGTTGCTGTTGTTGTTGTATTATATTCAAACAAATGGCCGCCGACGCGTGTGCTGAAAAGTGTTAAATGTTTTTAATGTACATGTGTTACAACAATCTGTAGCAGCGTATAATTTTAAATTAATGAAATTATTTCAAACGGAACAGCCAGTAAATACAAATGCCGTTTTGCGCTTATGCATGGATAAATGAGTGTGTGTGGATTTGTATTGAAGTCATTCGTGTGCGTGTATAAGTATCGACAAAGTGCATGTGCACAGAAATAAAGTGCCGCAACCGACAAGTAAAACAGATGAGATAATGTTTTCTTATGTCTTGTGTCTTAATGAATAGTGAATATAGCTATATAAAAGCATAAAACAACGACCAGAGCATTCAGCAGGTATAGAAAATATACACATGCACACATACAGAAAATAAAACCGACTGCAAATGCAGTGCGTGCAAATGTGTGTGTGAGGGCGACAAATTCGCTGTGTGCCTCTGTGAGAGAAAAAGAAAAGAAGAAGCAAACCCTCGCTTGCTTTTTTTTGCATTTGATTTTGCGGGGTTCAAATTCCAATTTGAATTTGTATTTGCAAGTTGCGCATGCGTCGCCTCATTGAAAAAGTCTCGTTTAGTGTGTTTTGTGTTGATAAATTGTTAAGTAATTCAGCAAAGCAACGGCTAAACCGCGTCTGCATTGAATAAAGGTAAGAAAGAAGAAACACTTGCTAAAAAGAATTTGATGTGAAAGAAGCAACAAATTTAATTTACGTTCCATTAAGTTCTCTCACAGAGAGAGAATGCAGCAAAAAAGAATTAACTTCATTGTATGCATGTGTATGTGTATAGTTTGCTTGTTACTCTTTCCACAGGCATTTGGTTCTTTGGCTTTTCTTTTCTATTTTGCTGCTTGCGGCCAACATATTTTTTTTGTTCTGGCTACTTTGCCAGTTACGCTTATTCGCTTGTTTTGTGCTTTACGCCATTGTCTTGGTATTCGCTTGGGCAGCCAATGCTGCTTCTTCTTATGTTGCTGCTGCTGCTGCTGCGCTTGCATTGAATCGTAATCGTAAGTGGACGCGTTCAGCTGTCAAACTTTGCTTCGGTCTAACCTGTTAAATAGCAATGTTTACGTTAAGAAAGGAAAACTACTTAATATTCAAAAGTGTATAAATGTAATTACAAACAACTGCTTAGAATTTACTTTTGAATGCAAATATTTTCTTCTATTTGTGTTTAAATTTTATTTCGCTTTGTCCATCTTTGCGCTTGTGTATGTGTGTGTGCTATCTACCGTTACGTTCGAATGCGATTTCGTAATAACTTTGAATTTGCGCGACCGCCGACTGCGATAATATTATTCGCTTGCTTGCTCGCTCTCTCTCTCTCTTACACAGACTTGCATTTTAGAGTGCTTTTGCTATGCGAGTGTGTGTGCATAACTGTGCAATGGCAGTTGTTGCTGTTGTGCGTGGGCTGTGCTTTATTTATCTATATGTGTCTATCGATTGATATCAGCAAACAGCGCGTGGGCCCCAAAGCAATTTAAGCGATTGATGTTAAAGTTAATGCAATAAAATAATAATGAAAACAGATGAAAGTGAAAGAAAAACAAAATAATGTTAAACATTTACTATTTGACAATATTGTTTGTGAAATTTTCAAGGACGTTGTCTAATTTGTTATCAATTTCACTCTGAAAGATTAACAGTGTTGATTGGAAATGTGTACACATATTTACATACATATCACTGATAATTGAGCTATTATTTGTAACACAGCTGTTCTCTTTTTTATACGCTGCGCTTTCACCCACATCAATTCACACATACACACACTTATCTTCACTTCATAAACGATCCTGCTGAGTGCGACCATAAACAGAGATAATCAAATTTTGAAAGTACATATTTGTTTCTCCAGCTGCGCGCTTCAGTTTTGTTTGTTTATGTTTTTGCATAATATACAATATGTGTGCCTTCAGCGGCAGACGCTAGAGAGCGACACTTGAGCGTAAGTGTGTTGCACTCTTCTAACACTTATTGACATCTACCTATTCTAATGAGAGCATGAGAGCACTTCCAGTTCCAGTGTAGTCACTTTCCAAAAGAATCAACAGATGAATTTCTTATGGGCTTTTTTGAGCATAGTCTATATTGCATTGATCTCCACACACACACACACATATATTTTTCAACGCTTTTATGTGAATTATTGTTGTTGGTCGCTTTGGGCGCCCTGCTTTTGACCTGCTGACCCAGCAGACAAGAGATTCGTTTAGCGTTTATGCCGATTCGAACAATAGCAAAAGAGCAAAAAAGGCTTACCGAATAAGCGAGGAAGTGAGAAAGAGAGAATGCAGACAGTGTTGCAATTTCTAGCTATTAAATAGCTTTATATTTATTAAATTTTGGCTTTTGACTGTTAGTCTCTTTTATCTGTTTTTAGCTATTTAATATCAAAACTGCTTGAAGCAAACTAAAAGCGCGTCCTAAAACGATTTGCATTTCGTTATATTCGTGACCCATGCAGTTGTTGAGGTCGTGGCATACAGGAAAAAGCTAATTGAGGAAACATACTTTTTTCCACTGACCCCAAAAATGCCTCTTTTAAGCCAAGTCATGTGCGTGGCCAATTTTGTGTGCCCAGTGGAAGTCCGCCTACAAACTTGGCTTTGCTTTTTCGCCCGATAAGCGTGTTAAAGCGTCATTAGTTAAGACCCGTTGTGTTTAGGTCCATAAGTAATTACACAAAATTGCTAAGAAATTAACGAGCTTTTAGCATCAGCGGCGGCATCTTAACATTTTCATTTTGTGGACGTTGAAGAGACACCTGTTTTGACCCCAACCCAAAATCTAAAATTTCTCGTCAGTAGCAACATTAGTTATGAATCTTTATCGAATTCATAACTAACAATTTAATATCGAGAGAGTTTCTTCAGGAAGTCGCAACTAATTGTAAGAGAAATTGATTTCGTTTGAGTTAAAGATTTTGTAACTTTTGTGCATGGTGAAAACTATTTGAAAGCGGAAAGATGAGACGATAGAACTTAAAAGACTTTAATCATAAATCGATGACGTTGTGGAAATATCAAACGTAGACAAACAGAACTCTTAAAATGGGTCAAATGATTTAGAAAAGCATTACAAGTGGTTTTCAATTGAAAATGTTGTGTGGTAATAAATGGAAGGTATATAAAATTGAACAGAGATAGGCATAAGATCAACAGATTTCCTCAAAACTTACTTTTATACTGATATGTTTGAAGAAATCTCTATTATTATTGACTCTTTTGATTGCATACACAAAGAACACATAAATTATAAAATTTTTATTTCTTAAGTTCCAATCGTTGCTCATAATATTTTGCTTGGCTGATGTTCTTAGCGATGCATGACTCATTAAAAAAATGTTCTTAAGAAAAGTTCTTGATAAGTTTACACACACAGACACACTCAGTTGTTTAACTGTATAAATGCAGTAATCAATTCCGCAACATCAACTTTGCATGAATATATACACTTAAATGAATACACCCCGTTCTTTCCGTTAAGATTTTTGTTTAACTTTTTCTTTCACTTGCGTAAAACACATTTTGTTTACATTTCAGTACTTATGCATCAAAATGAAACATCAATTAAAGTTCATTCCTCACTTTGGCAAATGGGAGAGCACTTAAGAATTGTTGCAATTATCGATAAGTTGGCAGCACACCTCCCACCAGCAAGAAACACTCAAAACAGCAACACACAACTATAAACTGTACTTATTATTGTTGTAATAGCTGTAGTTGTTGTTGCTGTAATCCCGATCTGTGTGTGTTTGCCAATATAGTTTGACCTCCTTTTGATTTGTTTACAACAGCAACGATTTGATAGACACAAAAAAAAAGAGGGCCAAGAGAAGGCAAAGTTGTTTTTCGTGGAAGGTGTTAAATGAAAAGCGAACCGTTTAGCTGATGTTGGCGTTGCTTTGTGTTTGTGGCGCAATATTTGATCCAAGTTTTTGTTGCTGGTACATCGTGCTGCTTAACATATTTGCACATTTTTGCTATTACGTTTGTTGATATCATTATTATTAACATTATTATTACTATCATCAAAATCTTTTTTATCTACTTTATTCAAAAAACTTAATTTTGCTGGGCCTAACTTTTACTTTTCTGTTTTTTGCCTTCAGGGATTTTATTTTTTTTTTAATTTTTACAGCAAACTTTTGCGAGTATGTTGTTGTAATTTTTGTAGCTCCTTGGCATTTTGTGTCAAAAATATTGAAACCCACCCACAACCGTCCGCTTTCCCCTTTAGAGCTCCCTCCCGTTTAACAATGTCCGCATTGTTTTCAGCTCATTAATTTCCCCAAAGGTTTTTTTTTGTTATCTGCATTTCCGTATCATTTTTTTCTCTTTAGTTTTTTCTTATTTTTTAGTGTGCTTTGCACGCATAGGCAGCTGTTTCATGTTGTTGTTGTTGCATTACTGTTGTGTGGGAGAGTTTTATTTAGTTTGTTATGCAGTTTGAAACACTTGTTGTGCATACTAATCATCTAGAGACGAAGTTGACTGGTTTAAGTGATTTTCTTTTTAAAGTAAAAACAAAAGATTTCACGTTTTTTTACCATTCAGCCGTAAATTTTAAAAATTAATATCAAACCATTATTTTTTCACATAATTTTGGTGAAATTGTTAAAAGTTTTAAGTTCTATAAGTCACATTCGCAAATGTTTAAAAAGTAGAGTAACGAGCTTTCGTCATGCATTCAGACACTTTTTCCCGCTGCACTTGTGACTTTTTGGCTGTTTTTCTTGTAAATTTCACCGTTTGCGTGTTGAAGTTGGAGCTTGAGGGGCGTAATGTCAAATAACGCCTACAAATTGTGTCAAATTGTTGCCAAGCTGGTAAATGATCTTAAGCTGCAAGATATTGAATGTATACCGGGTTGCCAAAGTCAATCAATAATAAACTAACCTAACCTTATCTTGAATGTGGTTCGTTTGCAGTTAAACAAAAAGACACTTTATTTATCATGAACTTCTGTTGTTTGTTTGTGCGGCATACAAAATTAACCTTGAAATGTATATAAAAATTAAATTAAATTTCAAAAACCGGTTAGCAATTAGTTTTCCGTCTCTGTCATTTTTGCTCATTTCGTTTTGCGCTTTTAAAGTTGACCAAATAGTTTCGCATAAATTTAACAAAAAAACTTTGACGACGCATTCTTTAGTCTAGGATAGAGGAGCGGCTACATTTGGTTTGTTAGCGAGCGGCTTAAGAATAAAAGTTTTTTGTTTTGCTAAATGAAATAACGTTTATGCTTTGAATATTTGATACTAATTTGTTGACTATTCCGATAAATTATTAAGGTCTTTATTCGAGGCTGATTTAATAAAGTTAATATTATGTTAGATACTATATTTGGTGTGTCTGCATTTGTCTTTGGCTTATTTGTATAATTAAATTAAAGTACAATTTTTTAGGAAACTTTCTGCACTGCACATTGAGGTCGGGCATTTAATTAATCTCTCCCTCAACATACAAATCTTAGCCATAGTCGAATGCAACGGAAACTATTTGGGACACACGGCTTGCGGTTTGTTGTTGCAACAAACTAACAAAAGCGAAGAAACGTTTGTCAAACGTTGCTTAAAAATAGTTTGCAATTAGTGTACGAAATGTTTGCCGTTTTTTTTATTTACAGTTGGCCCCAAAAAAATAAACGGAATGTTTGCTTGTGGTGTGTCCCCTGAGGAGAAGCATAGAAAACAAGTCCTTAAGCTTTAACTGCATGCAGAGAATTCGAAACATTAATCGGCATCATTAATAAAACTCTAAAATGGCATTTGGCGTCAGCTGCCTTTTGAATGCTGGCATGTAGCTGCAAAGATACATTTTTTTGTACGTTGATTGTGTGTGTTTGTGCATCTGTGAGATATGCTCATGTGGCACATCCACATCCACATCCACTTAATGCGGCTGGAAATAAGCCAAGCCAATGGGCGACACTTGCATTTTTCATTCGCTTATCTTTAGAATGTGCAACTATTTTTGGTTTTTGTATCTGTTAGCTAGGGAATGTTTAGCTGGGATATATATGTATGTGTGTGTTTGTTTTTCTTGCATTAGGCACGCTGTCACATTCTGTTGCTGCGGCTGTAGCTGGGTCTGGGTCTGGCATTATTTGGCTAGCTAGCTGTGTTGCATCTTGTAGATACATTTCAAAGTAAACTGCAGCGCAACATGATGTGCTAAAAATAAACCAAAAGCCCTTCCATCACACAAGACAGCCAGAAACATGAGAAATTACAAACTACACTGGTCGAAAAAAATGTAACATTATATGATTTTTAAACCTAAATCGTGAAAACTTTTTTAAATATTTTTTATGTATAAAACTTCATTAAGTTTTTTTTTTTGCTTAAAGAAGGTAATTTTTTTAAGTTTTTCTAAGTGCAATAGTTTTGAAAAGGGAGTTGTCGCAACACACCGATTGTTCCATTTTGTAATATCAACTTGCTGTTGCTCAATTTATGCTTCTGCTTCTTTTTGCCGCCTGCTGCTAGTTCATAATCGTCGCATCATTGCTGCTGGTTCATGTTCTTGGCCTCATCTTTATCTTTATCCGCTTCGTATTAATTAATGCTCGCTCTTTGCTCTCTCTCTCTGTCTCTCTTTCTCCCTCTCACTGAACCACAAACTTTTTATTGCGATATGGCCTGTAGCAACTTTTCAACTTGATATCTTTTCCTTTTCTATAAAGCTGGCGCACTGTTCTTGTTCTTCATGGGTTTTAAAAATAGTTCGAGTGCGCTACAGCAGATTGCAGATAAATAAAAAGAAAGATGAGCACATAATGAAGTTTATATTGGGGCCGCCCGAGTTTTATAAAGTCAGCAAAGTCAAGACTTTTACTTTAGTTTTTTTTACTGTTGTGATTTACGACACATTCCTGGAGTTGAAATGCATAACGGACGGGTTGGAATTTTTGTATTCAAATAGGGCGCGATCTCGACAATGACTTGAATAAAAAAAATTCGAATAAAGAAAATATTCTTTTCTATGAGCCAACTAATTATACGAGTTTTTAAAAAGTATGCGTTCAGTTTGAGGTTGATAAATGTATTGGAATAAGGCTTGAGTGGGAATTTTTTGAAGGCGAAAGATAAGTGAGTAAAGTGCTTCACTTGTATTTGTCAAAGCTGTGACTCTTTTAGCGCACTTTGCAGTACTTCAATAACATAAACCAAATCTCCAAATTATTGAATTGTTTCAGATTCATCAAGGGCTAAAAAAAAACAAAGATTCATATTTTTGTTCAATTTGCAGATAATTGACACAAACATGAACTTTCCATTTCATTTTTTTTTTTACATAACGCAAAAGTGTCGGTCCCTAAACTGAAATCCTCGCCAAAAATGCAAAATATAATAAAAGTAAAAGTTTGCAACTAAATGACCTTTATGAAAAAAATACCAAAAATAATAAGAGACGACATATACGAATTTTAATGTTGCCACTGACCCATGTCCAACATTGCATCCCAGAAATGCTTTTGTTTTGCTGCAATTCGACTCCTTTAATGTTGAATGTCATATTTTTTTGGTGGGGTAACAAAAGAAAATCGCAAGTAAAACGGGCTTTGACAATAGTTATTGTTGTTGTTATTCACACGCAGCAGCTATAAAAAAGAATTTCATTGTGCAAATCAGGCTTGAATTTCAGTTAAATATACTTCATAATACCCTACACTTAAATAGAGTGTAGGCAAACTTTAGAAGAAAATATCAAAAATCAACAAATAACAAAATGAAGCTAAATGTTCTTACTTAAAAGTAAAATAGCAAAAGAATTTTATGATATGATTTAGTGATAATTTTGAACCTTATTGAACAACTTTAAGAGTATTTAGTTAGCAGTTTGTTGCCTCAAACATTTTTCTAGTTCATACTCCTACATTTTGTTGTTGCTGTCGTTTGTTGGCTGGCATTTTCAAAGGCAGCGAAAGTCGCCATCGTCATAGACAACGAAGTCTGGGTCTTGGTCTGGGCTTTGGACCTGGCTTAGGAGACTCTGCTACAGTTTCTGTGTGTGATTTAATGCGCGACTTTTTGCCAGCTCTTTTTTTTCGGCAGCTGCCCGTGGGCTTTAGCTTCAGCCAGAGTCATTTGCATATCGTATGCACCATCGGCCATCGAGCAAATAAAAATTTATGCAATTAAGCAAATCAGACGACGACGACGACGAGCGCCACATACCCGATAACAAATGAACGTTAGATCCTGGCCCGAAAAACTCCTCATGTCTGAGTTTTAGCTCTTTAGCCTATTGATAGTGATCGCGGAGGAAGGTTGTGGAGCCTGTGCCTTGGAGTTTTTCTCTTTTTGCGACAGGGCGTAACGCTTCGATAGTTATCTCTAGCCATTGTAATCATCGATTCGGGAGGCTGCCAGCATCGAAAGCAGCTCCTTCTGCTGCTGAGAAATCATAAATTAAAACTACTGTTTGCTGCTGCTTTGTCATGTGAATGGTGGAGCAACACGCCCCTGCTCCTAACTGGATGCTTGGAGCATGGAACTCAAAAACCGAAACTAAAGCTAAAAAGTAAAACTGTCGCTGATCGCTCTTGCGCCGCACTGTGTCCATCAATTCTACACTTCACTTTCATTTGGAGGCCAACTTTATCTGTATATAAATACGTTGCATATACAGTGGGTGTTTTATTTTGCAGGCATTTACGAGCCTTTACATTGTTTTTGTTGCCTGTTAATTTGCCTGTCCATGCCATGTGAAAGTTTGCATGCCACAAATTGCGCAAAACGTGAGAATTCGTCGATGAGCGGGTGATCAGGTAAGAGACTGCAAGTGTGTGTGTGTGTATGCTGCGAGGGTTCAACATTCATTTTTTATACGGTGATTATCCTTTTAACGGATTGACCAAAGCAACCAGCAAAACAATTTTCACCACCAACATTCACAGCCCATAAATCGTTTGTAATGAGGCATTCAATCATCCGTCGTAAACTGGAGCTATCGAAAATGCTCTTTTGCAACTGATCTGCAAAAGTATGCTTTTAATCCTGATATGCAAATATGGCAAACAAATGGCGCATAGAAAACTCATAAATCTTGAGAAAATCGTGTCTTTAACCAAGCAAAGTGTTTTCTTATGTTATGAGCTATTACGAGTGTCTAAAACTATTGAGTTTTTACTAAGATTTTCAAGCTATGTATTTATATTTGCTAACCACTTAATTGTATCATACTTAAAAGTACCCAACTCCAACTTTAATTCTAAATTAATTCACTGATCAAAACCAATCAAACCCAATGCCCTTTGACTTTTCACTCTATTCTTTACCTTTGAATTACTCAGCATTTTATTTTAAAATTCAATTACAAAACCCTAATGTCTCAATAACCAAAGAAAAACTCCGACACACCCAGAAAAAACATAATAAAGAACTTAATGGCCTTTTTTTTTTTTTGAGTGCTGCTTTTAGCAGCAACAAAATAACGCTAACTTATAGACACATTTGTTCACACATATTTGGCCAGCACTGAATCAAGCAAAGTTGAAACATAAAGGGTAGGAGAAGAGGGGGACACAACATTAAACAGCCGCTAAGTTCGATCAGTGTGACATTTTCTGACATTTAAATTGAACATTTTTTAGGTTTAAATACGAGAGGGAATAAAGAACTCCGCCCACTCGTAAAATCGCACGAAGCGTGTTAAATGGGTCAAAAAATCAAAAGTTCTTTAGCTTAAATTATAGCTGGGCAACTGCGAGAAAGTGTAAACAAAATAACCCAAATTGAAGGCAGGTTGCGTTTACATACAGATATATATATATATCAGGAAGAACACGCCTCGATTCGTTGTGTCCTACTTATGCAATCGATGCGCCGATGTCGACTTTCCAAAAAGTGTTTGACCGCAGGCACAGGGCCAGCCCAGGTCAATTTACGATTCAGGTAATCGAGGCGCAATCGCCAGCAATCGGGCAATCGATAAATTGGCGATTGACCATCCCTCAGCCTGTGGGTTGAACAACAGCAGGAATCACTGGAATTATGGCATATATTTTGACTTGACTTGATATTTGCATTGTGGTCAACAATAAATGCCAAAGGCGTACATTTTGGCCTTAACGATAATGTGGCCAAGTGCAACATGAAATGCAAAGAGTAAAATCATAAAAACAAAACAAAGCACAACAACTACAACAAAACTACATGGCTAGCAAAGCAATTAGCGCTGACCATTTATGGAAGCTGGGAAAACTACAACTACTACTGAGAAAATGGAAAAACTCACCAGCAGCAGCAGCAGCAGCTGGGTGGCTAAAGAACCGTTACGCAATAAAAAACTCTTCGACTCCAACTTGTGATCATGTTGCAAAGATAAAGCTCACAATTTATGATGCCGCTAATCACCGGCATGCCTCCAGGGGATGACTCTTCAGCTTTTTTTTTCTTTCGTGAGCTTCGAGTTTGAGTTTGGAACACTTTGCAGTTATTATGTGCTAACTGATTATGATTATCCTGCTAGCTCCATCTCCACTCACATAATTGAATGGCTTTTGGGGATTAGATCCAAGCAATCGATAATGCTAGCTAGACAAGATGATTATATGTAGTTGCAATGATATCACAAGAACATGAAGAATAGAAAGTTGTTTCAGAAGCAGAAGCAGAAACAGATTAAGTTTTAATGTTTCAGAGTTGTCATTACTTAAAAGTTGTTTCTAACCGAAGAGTACTTTAATTTTTAGCTTGTGAGCTATTATTCTTGCGTCAACAAAATTAATGATAATGTGTGTCCAGCACGCTTTCAATCATTAATTTAATGTTTTGATCAACGATATAAAGTATTTGGGAAACTTTTTTAGAAAACAGCAAAGTATAAAGTGAATAAAGTATAAATGTATAAAGCTAAAAATTTGTCAATTCTTTGTTTGATCAGTAAAAGTCAGTTGATTTATTAAACATTTGAATCGTTCAATCTCCAAAGCTATTTCTTTGCAATAATCTATGGTTATTACTCATAAAAAGTATAGTTTCATACTAATGATCATAGCACACATTAAAAACTTCCATTAAAATTCCATTCTTAAATAAATAATTGTATTTGGCATGAAGGAACTGCCATTCATTTATCATTTATCATGAATATCTCCTGTAATGAGATCACTCTCATTCACATCTCCAACGACTGATCAATTGAAAAGATTGAGCGCAGAAAAGAAGGAAAGTGAAAAAGGCGAACAAAGAAAAAAATCAAAACCCATCCTCTAGCATCATCAGTCATCAGTCAAAAGATGTATATTAAGATAGGCATTTGCATTCACTCTCTGCATTGATTATGCAATGATCTGTAACCACAACTCGTGAGTACTCTCTTCTCTTTCTTCTTTTCTCTGAAAACGCCCGATGGCCATGTGTAGTTTAGGTGAGGCCGGGGATGGGGCATGGGGACGTGAGTTTGGTCAGCAACAGCAGCTGCTGCCTTGCTGTTCACTTTATCGCATGTCCAGGAAATGAGGTGAATGCCTTCTTAGCGAGCAAAAGTGGCAATCGGAACAAGCACAACGAAACAACAACAACATTAAGAAGAAGAAAAAGAAGAAGAGTCAGAAGTCAGACGGCAACAAAGTCCAACAGCGAAATCGATATTATTTCAGGGACGAAGCCTCTGCTCTGCTCTGTTGTTGCATTTGGAATTGTCTTTACTTCATACCCTGTAAATATTTGTTAATAAATAACTTAGAGAGAACAATAATAAAGGTAAGTGAAACTAAGAACATGTTTTTTGTTCCAATCTTGATATTGAACTCACTTTCACAAAGTGATAAGGGCATCTCCTAGTCGAGAACTTTCTGTTACACTACTCTTACATATTGTTGCAGTTGCTGCTTTTGTTTATTTTGCTGTTGTTGTTAATTTGTTGTCCCTCTGGTTTTTGTTTTGGTTTCGCTGTGTGCTGCATGCGGTTCAATTTTGTGCTCATTCGGCCATTGAGCGCATATATTGGTGGTTTTGCTGAGGGGTTGGGTTTTCACTGGGTGCAGTTTGTTAGCGGGTGGGGCGTGGCGAGGGTATTGCGGCGTTGATAAGTGACAAACATTGATTGGTGACTCACTTTGCACAGAACATTTGCCAGTTTGTTAAGCACACACATGGTCCCATAAAGTGGTGCTGTAAGCTTGGTAGAAGCCACATCAATCCGTCAGCCGACTTTTAAAAACGTGTCGCCTGCTTGCCACAAGAAACAAGAATAACAAATAAGTGACAACAAACTGCGGGAAAAATACGAGAACAACGCACTATGCTTACTCTCTAGTAAAGTAAATAAACATCTTTTAAAGTGCACTTAAGGGATTGCTAAATATGCGATATAGTTTCAAGTACAACTCAAAGAAAACTATTGATATCGATTCTATTTATAAAGTTAACTAACAAAAAGCTGGTAAAATACCTATGATTGAAGTTAAATATAAAGTTGACATTAATATTTTAAACATTATTTTATTTAATTGAATGAATCAATCGAATGTTTTTATTGATAGCGCTACTGTTATCTGATATGTGATAAAGATAACTCAGTCAATATTAGCTGTACAAACAATCAATGTTAACTTTTATTCTTTACTTAGCTGATTAAACACTTTGCCACTGTCAAAGTTTAATCTAACTTTAAAAGTATTTTTTATTTACTGCTTTAATGAATTGAATAAATTGAATATATGCTCACTTAACCCCCCTTTATAGCGATAGAGTATACAAATTGGCCAAGTGTATTTTTTTTAAAGTGTCAATAAATTGTTGACTGTGTCACGTTTTAAGTGTTTGTGTGTATATCTGTGAGAGCTGCTGGCTTGGTTGCAACTTTATTATAGCTAACTCTTATTGCTTTTTTCTTATTGTTGCTGTTTTTTCTTGCTTATCTGCAGCATGTTTTAATGAGTTTTCATGTTCTTTGGCATTATATATTGACAAACTGTAAATTGATGTTGCTGGAGGCATTTGCAAAGCGAAGTCAGCAGCAATAAATCAATTTAGCATTTAAGTCAAGTTTTACAATTGGAGCTAACGAACCACAATACGGCTTAGCCTAAAGCTCACTAACATCCATCCAACAAGACACTGAGAACCGGACAAACGGACAGACTATGAAACAGACAATTCGTCAACTGTCACATTTGTCAGGCTTAATAAGTGTTTCGCGAATAAGTTTAAGCTCAATTTATGTTTACGATGCGGCTTCAGATTTATGCTGCGCAAACAAAATTTACATTAGAAGCCAGCAATAGAGGTTAAGTGGTGTTGGTTTCTCTATATTTTTCTGGGTTGGGTCTCAAATTTATTTATGGGAGTTGCAAAGAGAAAACCTTTTGGAAGCTATTGCTGAAGAATGTTGGGAATGTTTATTTTGAATAACTTTCAATAAACACAATCATAATAACTATTCTAAAAATGCCTTTCTTTTCTTTTGCTTTCAGGTATGTAACATATGAAATTATCACTTGAAACGATAACCAAATATTATGGTAAGGAATCATTGCATTTCCCTATTAGATTAGGCCTCTTTTCACTTCCAATTAAGGTCACATGAGTTCTTGTTGTATATTGACACACCTTATTGGGTAAGTGCAGTCCTTCGAAAATATGTTAAACGTTGAGTTCCAGGAAGTTTTTCACTCTTGGACGTGTTCAAAATGCAGTCATGGCCAACAAGTGGCGCCAAGTATTAAAATCTCTCTTTTTCTTCCTTACACTCTTCCCCCCCTCTACTCTTATTGCACTGGTTTTTAATGGCTTTAATTACTTAAGTGGACGACCAACTTGGTCAACGCCATTGGCCCACATTTTGAGGCAGCTCAAAGATTGTGCGTGGAGTATGCGTTGCCCCAAGGCGATGCGTTGTTGGATGACGTTGCAGGTGCGGTGCGTGAAAAAAAGTTTCGTTGGTTTCCAAAGCGAAAAGCGACACACCCCTTTGTGGCACTTCAATGCTGCCTCTCTTGTCCGCGCAAAAAAAAAAAGGTTTGCATAAATTCAAATTTATGAAGGAGTCAACCGAGTCTTTATGTGGGCTATAACTTGACTGAAAAAATTAAGAAAAATTGTGTTTTCGAATATTAATTTTACTACTTTGGATACCCCACACAATAATCAAAACTACAACCGTCTTGAAGACCGGATATTCGTATGACTTTCTTATGATTATCCAAATGATAATTGTTTGTAGACAGGTTACCATCGTCTTATGAGCATGACCAAGTTTGGAGTTTAGGAAATATAAATGTTATAGCATATTTATTCAGTATTGTGGGTGGTTGTAAACATTTTTGTCTATAACATTTCAAAAGACGACAACTCTGACAAAACCCCGTTGGAAGCTACTTGAAAACTAAGTCGAATTTGACTGAGATGTCAAACGCTGGGAATTAAATTTTGTGTCCATTTCAGTTCAGTAAAGTACACAGAGCTGAGAACAAAAAAATACTTTTCACAATTTTTTGTTTCTTTCGTAAAAATCTTCGATACATTTTTTAAACAGAACAATATATTTTTTCGATGATCGACGATGATGAAGTTCAGTTCGATGCTGTCGATTCGGGAGCGTCAAAAACATATCCCATGCAATGTTCAGCATTGCGCAAGAATGGACATGTAATGCTCAAGGGACGTCCCTGCAAGATTGTGGAAATGTCCACCTCGAAAACCGGCAAGCATGGACATGCCAAGGTTCATCTGGTTGGCATTGATATATTCACTCAGAAAAAGTACGAAGATATTTGTCCATCGACCCATAACATGGACGTACCGCATGTGCGGCGTGATGATTATCAGCTAACTGATATCAGTGATGATGGATATGTCACTCTAATGTCCGATAATGGTGATATACGCGAGGATCTGAAGGTTCCGGATGGCGATTTGGGTGGTTCATTGCACACCGAATTCGGGGAGGGAAAGGATCTTTTGTGCACTGTTCTGGCTGCTTGTGGGGAGGAGTGTGTGATTGCCATGAAACTCAATACGGGATTGGATAAATAAATAAGATCATTAAAACTATGCAACTCAATTGAATAAAAAGACAAAGCTTACTTTACAACCTCTTTGTCTTTGAAAATATATGTGAAAAAGTTGTCAATAGTAGTAAATCCAATGTCAAAGGGGATTAAACTTCCTACTTGCTTCTTGAGTTTTCAAATTCAATGATAATGTAAAACAAGAACGAATAATGAATATCAATCATCATTTCCTTTTTAATCTTTCAATGTTTTGATCTTGTCCAAGTGAACTTCAAAGCAACAAATTATGTTGGCCTGCATTTGGCTTTGACTCATTTATCATTAAAAACCATAATTTGATAGTCTTTATCAAACTAATGAGATCTCATTAAAGGGACGCACCCAAGTAGAACTCAACTCTCTGGCAACGTTTATCAATTCGATTCGTGGCGGCTCAAAGCGAATAAGAGAGAAGTTATTTAGCTCTGTTTGGTGGCTTCTTCTAAAGAAGAAGATGTTGTTTATCAAGTGTTGCTAATTACGTTACAGTTCAATGGCCAAGTTACCAACAAGACTCTTGGCTAACAGACCACCTGAACAATTAAGCACCATTTGCAGCCGCGTTCATTTCTACTCGTTAAATGTCGTTTTCCATTTGCATTTTCATTAATTTTGCTTAGACAACAGTTCGTTATTTGTCGTTGAGTGGAAATATTTGTACAGTCAAACTTCGCTAAACTATATTAGAAAAATAAAATAAATTTAAAAATGTAATAAAATTATAAATTGATAAAGACAAGAAACCAAAATGAATAAAAAGTATTGCTAAAACTATAAAATATAAAGTATAAAAATTAAAATATCAAATAAGTCGATTTGATGTACGAAACACATAAAAACATTAAATACTTTAAATGTTTTTTTTAATTTGTAAGCTAAATTAAAACAAAAAAAATTATTTTTAAGCGTACATTGAGTTATAGTTCATAAAAGGTTAAGCTTCACTGTAGTTAACTCACATTGTTGTGTGGCGTCTTGCTGGCGGCGTTTTTTCAGCAGCAGCAATAGGTGGAGCAAACCAAACGATGCTGCTGCTGCCGGCGGCGTCGGCGATGGCGGCTTCTCCTTCATTTTCAATTGACAGGCAGCCACGTTTGCTTCCTTGTTTGCCAATTGCATTGCCAAACGACCAGGTCTATTTGCATAGGCCACAAAAATAAAATTACGTTAGATAAATACACTCATTCACTCACAGGCAGACTCAAGCACACACTCTCTCACACACTGATTCATTCAATGCCCTCGTTGCCAGTCATTCATTCAAATTTTTGGTTTTTGTTGTTTTTGAACAGTTTTTTGTTATTTTGCCTGCCAATTTGACATTTCTGTCAAGCTGTCGCCGTTTAAGTACTGCCTGGTCGTACCGCCTCTTCGCTCCCTTTTCTGCCGCCTTTATGTGGGTGTGTTGACTGCTTCCAGCTGTTTTTTTTTTTCTAGTGCGTGGTGTACCCCCTATAACTTCCTGAGTGCACCCCCCCCCCCCCCCCCTCTAAACAATTTGCACTGCAATTGAAAATGTTGTCATGTCTGTAAACAAATGCAATAAATTTGCTAATACAATTTAATACGACTTGTGTGTCTGGGTGATTTTTTTTTGGGCTTTAGATTTTGGTTACATGTCAGCCACGGGGCCACTCCCATTAAAGTCCGCGCTGTGGGAATTATTCAAAAAACTGCCAGTCTGCCTAAAATGATATCATAACTGAAAAAAAAAGACGCCAAAGAACACTATGAAAATTCAATTAGTTGCCAACGACATAAACAAAAGCACACAAACACAAAATAACAAACAATTCACATGCTATGAATATCAGACCTCAAACGCCCCCGTAGCATAAGAAACCCTACGAAGCCCGCATTTATTTCAGTTAATTCTTTAAGAGTCGAAAAATCTTGCCTAACTTTGGCATATGGGAGAATTAAAACGATTTCAGAAAACAAAAAGCCAGGGTGTAATTGTTTATGGTATGAAAATGCATTTTGGGGATTGCTAAGCAATGAATAAATAAAGGCATTAGCGTTAAAAGAGGGGAGAAGAAGGGTCGGGTCTATCGTGCTGTAGCCCCAAAGAGGGGCGTTATATAACAACAACTAATTGCTAAGCTTGATTGATAAATGTTTTGAACGTTTTAAATATTTTTGAAATATGAGTGTGTGTGGGATTGTGAGAAAAATTGGGGGACAAAAATGAAAGAAGCTGTATTGCATTTGAGAAAGGGAGTTCTAAAATTTGTTGATCTTTGTTTTCGACTCGAATTAATTGTATTTTTAGAAAATTAGTTTCACTCTTTAGTTTCATCTTCTATATATATATATAAAAGGCAATGTATGTTTGTTATACTCGTTACCGAACGTAAAGAGCATATTGGTTTTGTGCAATGTCCGTTATGATGTCTGCGTCTGTCCGTCCGTATGGTTGCAACTTGTAACTTTCCAATTATCTTTATCTATGGCATAGTAAATTAAAGTGTCAAGATGGGGGTTCTACGATAAAATCGATAAATTCGATAACTCAAAACCGATAAATCCACATATTTCGCACATCCTTACAGCTAGACATACCAAATTTGCTAAGAAGATAGCTACTAGCAACTCCCAAAGAACTGCATCAAAAATATGGATGCCACGCCCACCAATACTGCCCTAGCCGCACCCAAAAAATTGGGAGGTGAAACAGACGATCAACGAGAATGTTATGTGTTCTATATTCTTAGATTAAAAGTCAAAAAGCACCTCAGCAACGCTTGTTCGGGGTCCACTAGTTGTTTTATAAGGCTTGCATAAAATTCTTATAGAGTTGAACTTCCATGTAACGAATTTTATTGGGAAAAGAAAAATTTCGTTAAAGGAAAAATTCGTAATATAGAATGAGCCTTTGATTGAACCATATTGCAGCGCTTCGGATATGTATATGTATAAAAAACTCTGTTATATGGCCGTTCATTATTATATGGAAGTTCGAAGTTTGGCTGTCTTTGAAATAGACATGTCTTATTTCAAAAATTACCCTTCTTCACTTTCGCAGTTCCTCGCACTCTTGATATTGCAATTTTACCGGATTTTTGTAACGCTTCGTTAGGGATTTGCATTTAAAATCATTCAACAATTATATTCCTCCCGCCACCCCTCACAAACTCAAATCGCACCATAAGACAAATGGTATCGATTTTGGCTTTACATGCGCATGCATTATTAAAAAAAAATGATATGCACACGCGGAAACAACAAAACGAAGTTGGAAAAACTTGGCACTGTCTTTCATTGAGGGCTGTCTTTCACATTAGATTTTCAAGTGCATATTGAATATCGCTATGACAATGCCAGGCAAAAGTGCTTAAATAACAAGAGAAAGGGGAGAGCGAGCGTAAGAGCCTCTCTTAAGCCAGAACCCATTCCAGATTTGTTGTAGTTGTCTGCTGCACTTGACCTCCGACTCCAATGGCAGCTCTAGCTTTATAGCTCGAGGCAGGCAGTCAGGCAACCAGCAACTGACAATGTCGGCCTGTCAGTCAATCAACAACAAGAAAAACTGCACCATGCCGAAGCCCACCCTCCTTCAACGTCTGCATGTCGTATCTATCCAAAACTAATTACACGCTTTAATATGTTGGCTGGCATAGTTTTGGGGCGTGGCCATTATTCAGCATTATTTTCTATCTTGTTTGTTGTGGAGGGAGTCGAAATCGTCTATGTTTTGGGGCGTGAATGCGTGCATCATGCAGTCATGGATACATTTTTCACCGTTATTTACACACACACACACAAAGCGAACGCATGCGATGTTTATCTAACGGTTAGAGGTAAACACAGCTCCGCTTTCCGCCCTCCGCTTTCAATTAGAACTTCATTTAATACGTGCGCGAAGAAAAGGTGACAGTTAGCATGTTTTAATTACTCAATTTGATTGTGTTATTATTATTATTGTTATATCAATATGGAGAAGCTTTTTATTTTGTTAGATCGATTAATGTGTAGTCATTGGATTTTGTTTATTGTGATAGCTGATAAAGTAATGTATCGTTGGGCATGGAAAGAATTTAAGACAATATTTATGATCAAAATTTGATTTCTCACTCTTATGATTATGTATTTTTGATACAACGGCGCTTTTTATTACGATTTGCTGCACGATAAGCATTTAATTAATTGCTATACCTTAAGCTCTTGAAGTCACTTCAAATCTGTTCAAGTTGCGTGCAGCAATTAAAAAGATTTATGTGTCAAGTCAACACCCTCTTTCTCTTACTCTTGAAAAGGGCCCGGCTTATGGTTATTATTCGTGCGTGTCTTTTGGTTCGGAAAAAATGGGTTAAAATAAGTAAAGTGTGTGTGTGTGTAGGTTTCGCACCTGATAAACTTGAAGTTGCAAGGAACGAAATTGAAGTCGCACTTCGTGCTTAAATGAGGTCATTGGAAAGTTGGGCTATAATACTTTATCAGTGTGTGAGTTGAGAAATGTGACTTTTGTGGGCTGTGACAGGTGTTTTTTTTTTTTTTTTTTATTAAAACCAAGCCGACTTTGACATGAGGTGTTGAATAAGCCTAAGCTGGAGTTAAAGCAGGTGCCAAAGTAGTGAAAAAACGTTTTAATTGCTAAAAAAAAATTAATACATAGTTTGAAAGATTTTGTTTGTTTAGGTATTTGAAAATCCTATTACGATTTGTCAACAATAAAATAAAACTTAACTATAAACATTCATTCATGCACATTGTTTAAAATACAGATGACATAATTTATAAAAGGAACTAAAAGATTTAAAACTATGTTTTATGCAACTTAAAAAGCTTCCGTACTTTACTTGATATGTACAATCTCTAACTCATTAAGCAGCTTAATGCTTAGGTCAGCATTAAATAAAGTTTTATATTCCCTCCAAAACCAAGGCCTTTGCTTAGTTTTAAGGTTCTCACTGCAAGTCTTGCGTGTCTTGTTTCTTTACCAAAAAAAATATGAATGCCAAGCCCATTTAAACTTGGACAGAGATACTGAACAATTTTTGAAATGACATTTAAGAAAACCAAACAAATACAAATACACAAACAACGAAATGAAATAATATTCATATGCTAATTGCGTGCCAAGTGCGTGTTGGACGCCAAACGGAACGACCCTGAGAGAGTTAGGTACACATATGTTTATGTTGTTTATTGAAATATGAAATGCTATTGGGTAACATCAACTGCTTAAATATGTTGCGCGAGAAAAGGGTACTGGAGGAGGTAGAGCAGGGGTCCAGTTGGCAATCGACTCGTAAATCAAATTGCAGCATTTAACTAAAGGCAAACTTGTCAGCGTTTGGAGCCAGAGATCGTGGTCTTGAAAGTGGCGTCCACTCAACGCTTCACTGGCATTTTACAAGGGAAACTGCACGCGTTTTAATTGCAAGCAAGCGATTGACAGGGCGGGTGGCGAGTGTAAGAAAGAGGAAAAAGAGATAGCATATTGCCTGCGGGTGAATTTGTGAGTTTGTTTTTTTTTATGAGTGTGTTTGGGAAGCGTGCGTGCACTCAATGAGCTCAGTGTTAGAGTGGCCCCTTCCGTTGAAAGCAGCCAGCATTAAAAAAAAAAAAATGTTTAAGTGATGCAATTGAGAGTGAGCGACTAAAATATACCTTGTACAGCAGTTTCTCATCAAATCTTAAATATATTTCCCTGATTCCGACAGAATATTCCCAATGCACTCCTTAGAATTGGAATACTTGGACTTTTTAAGTCTGTTTGTAAGTTTGTCAGTCAACACTTTTAAGAGCTATGCCAGAATGAGCAAATCAGCATAATATCAAACCCACTTTCAATAGTTGTAGGGTATTAAAAAATGTGTGTGTACAGTCAACAAAGTTGCGACAGTTGAACGGAAAGTGCAGTGGCAAATAGCGAAAGAATGAGAAAGAAAGAGGAGGAGGCAGACAGGGAAACTGACTATTAAACACAATTGAAGCGCCACATAAAATATAGAGCAGCGGGGTTGGATTGGGGAGAAAAGATCACTTGATGGCTGTCGGCGCCGCATTCATTTTAAAGTCTCCATTAGGCGCCTGGTGTCGAGATGCGTGGGCAAACACCAAGAGACAACAACAAAAACTAAAAAAAAAAAAAAAAAAATGAGGGGCAACAACAATGAAAAGAGGAAGCAATCGGTGTGTGCAGAGAGAAACTTTGACTTCTCTTGGCAAATTAACTTTTTTAATTCTGTGATTTTTTTTTTGGCGTAATGATTTTATCGGCATTTACATCCTTAGTTGGCCACTTTTTCTATTCCCTTTTGTTTAAAATTTCACGTCAAGCCCAAAAAAGGAAATTCATTTTCACTGACCAACTTTTTAGTTTTCGTGTGGGCTGGGTATTGGCAAAAGCAGGAAAGGTTTTTCTCCAGGTTTTTCAAGTTTTTGTAAATAATAAATTAAAGTTTTTCGTATTAAGTAATTGTTGCTGTTGTTGTTGGAAACTAGTTTCTGGCCAATTGAGACATAACTGTAGCTAAATGCACATTAACATTTTCCTTGGGAATTATGTCAGTTGGTTGCGCGCTGGGCTCGTAAGCCGCAAGTTTCCTTAACTCGAACTCGTATTTTTCGTAAAAACAAAACGCACAACATCGAAGCGTGGGCTGTTGAGGGGGTGGTGGATGGTTGGCAGCGAGATGTGTGCGGGATGCAAGCAATCATTATGTGTTGTCGTTGCACAAATGTTATTGTTTGTTAATTTGAGAAATACCTAAACAGAGTGAGATCTTATAACAAATGTTTTTTTTTTCTTTTCTTTTTTTTCCGTAAATATGTGTGCTAAGCTATGGGAAATTTATAAGTAGCTCAAGTAGCTCAACAAGACAGCTTGAAGTGTAGCTTGTGCATTATTTTAAGATGCTTTTTAGGTCAATGGAGTTGGGTTAGTTTTGGGATTTGGTGGGGGGAAATTATTTTTTAAAATTCAAGCTAGCTACAAACTAAGTTAAAGTCTTAAGATTTGTTACTATTTGTTATTATTAAATATGCCTGTATTTATAACAAAGCCAAATACATAATATATATATATTCTTTTAATCTTGAACTGTAAAAGTCTTATTTTTATACTCATCGAAGCTTATGGATCTCTTGTTTAAATTTAACTTTTAGGCATTCTTTAACGCTCAGCTGAACCAATTTGCATTACAATAAGTTGATAATTAAATGAAAGCAAAGCCCATATGGCCAAAAAGAATGTAACAAACTAAAACAGAAACAAAACAAACAAAGACATTTGTTTCAAACACAACTGAATGTCAATGTTGAGTCGCTGGACAGACTTGCCTCCTGTGTCAACGATTCAACCATTTCTGTTTCTACTTTTTTATGGTCTTCTAACATGCAAAGTTTGGCTTTGGCTGCCAAATTCGCGGTCATCGCGTGCCTAGGCCAAGTTTATAACAGCCGCCTGACTCTTTTTAGCCTTTGGCTGTTGTTGTTGTTGTGTGACTGTTATTGTAGTTACCCCTAAATTAGTTAAACAAAAAGTTGTAAAGCATTTGCTATGCATTTTAATTAGCAGCACTTGTGTGTCTCCCATTCTCTTACTTACTTGGCTAACGAATAGTGGGCGGTCTTAACTGCAACAGCGATAAATATTCGAAATGCTTTGCGTGAAAATCTAACACGTTATTAATACAACAACATAGAGACAACAACAATTACACTTGTAAAAACAGCAAAAATGTTTGTCTACATATGTTTAATATTCCGCAATGGTATTTTTTGGTAATTTGCGTGTTATTTTTTGTATCTTGTTTGTTTGTTAAGATAGCGTGTCGAATACGAAACGTTCAATGACCGCCGACGCCCGCCAGGTGGCGTTTTCCATGCAATTTGCATTGTTAATTGTCAAGTAATTAAGCGAAAAGAAAAGATTACTTCAATATTCACTTCAATTTGAATGGAATCGAAAGTATCAGATAATACAAGTATCTGCTAATGACAGTCAAACGATGCCCAAAACACTTCACTGAAGAGAAAATTGAAAGTGAAAATGTAATAAAATTGAAAAATAAATACTCTCAAAAACTGTTTACCAAAAAGTTTTAGTCTCGAGTGCAATTATATTATTATTTAATAATGACAACGCTAAAGAATTGAAAAAGCATATAAACCATAGAAAAATCATTAAAATGAAAATGAAATTAGTTTTCACAAACTTCGATATCCTAGTTAAACAAATTTTATTTCGCTTTAACGCAGCCAATTTGGAACTGTCCGAGCCATTTGCATTGAAACCATGCAGCTTGGGGGCCATTTCAGAGACTATTAAGAATGCAATTTGCTTAAAAACGCCAGGAGGCTGACATGTGATAAAGTGCGAGAGGAGAGTGTTGAGGGAAGTACTTGCATGCAGTATGTAGTTTGTAAGAGTTGCTGTTGTTGTTGTTGTTGTTGGAGAGGCCACTTGACGGCTTGTTTATTAATTTGTCAAGATTTTTTGGGCTATGCGCCAAATCTGATGAGAGAAACTGCAGGTGAAAATGTGAGAACGACTCAGAAAAAATACCGTTAGCAGCAACTAGTGAAAAAAAACTTAATAAAAATTGAATTTTCAGGCAGGCAGAAAAGTAAGTCAACGCTAACTATTTGATTTTTTTCAAGAACTTGATGATGGAGTATGCCATCAACAAAATAGTCAGATTATAACTTGCATTTCGGAAGTTTCTCTTGTCTTGACTGGTTTTTAAGCACCAAACAATTTAACGGCCATGTGGAAATGTCATTTGTGGTTTGGGCAACAAGGCGGCCGTATATGGATTACGTGGGAGTTAGCTGTCTACTAAATTACATGATATAAATTTCATTTTTGCCTAATGGAAAAAACGATTATTTTGAAGCCAAATTGTTTTAGTGGTTTGCTGCCAACTTCAAAAAAGTATTTGCAACTAAAAGATACTTTGTATGAAATAAAATTTTACATGATTTGGTTTTCAAATGTACAGATAATACTGTAAGCGGAATTCCAGCTTCTAAGGCATTATGAATCATATTCCTAAGTTCGTGTTCCATGAATAAAGCAAAGTTGTTTTGGGTTTGTGAACGACTTGAATCAAAGTTATGCTTAAAGTAAAAACTTTACTTGCTTAACCCTCTGATATACCTCTTACCAATAGTAACTGAGTACAGGGTATACAAAAAAATATGCATATAGTATAATAAAAATAAAGTAAAATAAAATTAAATCACATTTTACATTTGTTGTCAGACCGACAGGCAGGCAAGTCGACTTGCTGCCCAAACCGGCGACAGCTCGACATTGGTGACCAGCGAGTAGACAGCCAGAGACCAGCAGAAACAACAGAAACAGTTGAGACAGTAGCCAATGACGCCTCCTCAGCCTCTATATATATTCATTTCCAACTGCAACTTTAGCACCGCCTCCGCATTCAGTTTTTCCATTGCATGTTATGCTTCTGTTTTTCTTTGTATATATATTTTTTGATTCAGCTGCATTAAGAGACAAGTGAATGTGATGGCTTGGACTATGAAGACAACACCCGCATTGATTTGACTTAAGATTACCAGCCACCTTGCCCCACTCCACTCGCCTTACTCACTATCTTGGCTTACCATTCATTTGATTTGATTACTTCTCTCCCTCTCTGTTTTCTATACTCCTACACCTCCTTTTCACCTTCATTCATTCATTCATTTCTCAAAGACTCTCACTTCTCGCGCGCCTCGTTGGCTTTAATGAGTTGATTTTTCCGTCCATCCGTATCTATCTATCTGTCTGTCTGTCTGTTATTGGAAAATTGCAGCCGGGGCCAAGGTGAAAAGTCTTTCGTCTGGGGGTTAGCTTAATGTTAATGTTAATGACGGTTTTAAGACGACATCATGACTTGATGTGCCTGTGCCTGTGCCTGAAGTAGCTTGATGATTGTTGTTTTGCAGTTGCAGTTGTTGCATTTGTTGTATTTGCTGCATTTACAGGCAATTTAATTAATTTGACAGCCTGTCTACTGCAAATTTACAAGGTGCTCATTTAAAAGCGAGCAAGTGCAACAACAACAACAACAACAACCATATCAAATGATTAGCACGGAATTTAATCTAGCTAATAGTGTAGGAAGTGAAACTGATCTCGTGATGTTAGCTATTAATCCTCTAATCAAACTTACAAAACACTTCAAATTAAAAAAGTTGCTTGTTTGCAAAATTAGTTAACCAAAATTTATTTTTTCTTGGAAACCATTCAATGGGAAGCTCAACATATTTATGCAATTAATTTTCTTTAAACGAAAACAGGCAGCAATAAATTGGAATTTTGTGGAAGTCAATTTAATGAAGTTTGTTTGTTTTAAGTTTCTTAGATTTGTGTTGAAAATATACATATTTACCAGATGTTAGTTCCTTTGTGGCATTTTGTTTTTTAGAAAAATTATTTTTTCTATCCATTCTTTTCTATTATTATGCATATATGCAAGTTTCTGCCTCAGAGCCTTTTGTTTTCTCACTTAATATTTTACTTGGCCACTTCGATTTCATTAAATATATATTTTCACTTGTTAGCCAAGTCAGCTTATGATTTTTTGTTTTTGTCCAAGTATTGCATTTCCAGCTGTTGTTGTTCGTTTTATTTTTTATTTTTGCACGCCTGCAATCTGATGAAACTTAACCCCTATGATTATTAGAGATTACTTGTATTAGGAATTGGTGTTGGGGTCTCGCTCATTGCCACGTTTCACCTGGCCCAGTGCCTTTTTGACTGGGGTTCAATGTGAAAGTGCCTGAAGACAGAGAGGAGCTCCTTCATGTATCTGCTAGATACTTACATTAACAATAAACCAAAAAAAAAAGGCTTACATATATTATTTTTTGTGGTACACTTTTGGAGTTGTGTATATGGCCAGATGGTCTGGGCCTGGTTTGATACCTGAATCCGGACAATGAGAGATCTTTTGGTTTGGCGTTTATGGCCACCTGAGGCGACGTTCGCCTGTTTGCATGTCATTTTCTGACCGGTATCTCAATAATTCATACGCAATTGTATTGAACAATAAATTAATCACACGAACGAAAGCTGCACACACACACACACACGCACACGTGTCATAAACAATGGCCAAAACACACACACATACGTACAGACAAGTAATACAAAAGAGATGCATTTGCAAATAAATAAATATTGAAAGAGCGCTTAAGCGGGAAATTAAAAGGCAATTTTCCACACCGATAAAACAAAAAGATCGAACGTGTTTTTGTTTGTTGTTAGTGCAAAAGTCAATTAATCATTATAGAAAATACGGTGTTCAATGTGCATGTCGATGTTGTTACCGTTGTTGTTGTGTTGCAGTTGTTGCGTTTGATGTTGTTTCTCTGTGGCACAGGAAACATCGCCCGGCATCGTCTGTCGGCCAATTGTGTGTGTTTAAACTTTAAAGTAAAAGTAACCAGAAAAAAAGACACCGCCAAGAGTTGCACAATTAGATACACAGAAATTTTTCAGATACCATTTTAGCATTTAGCAGCAATTCCAAACAAGTGGCACCAATTCCAGCAACCTTCCCAAAGCTCACCATTCAGACATCGTTCCCTAACTCCTTGCAGCTGGCTAACAACTCGTTTAAATGCATTTTAATTGTTGCAATGTTTTCATTTTTATAGCAAATGTCATAAAGTTGTTGTGAATGAGTCGCAGAGTCAGACCACAGGCAATGACTAAGTCAATCAGTCAGCTCTAAGATTTGAAACAAACAATTAAATTGTTTTCGTGTCAAGTTTTATTGCACACAAGGACTTTATATAACTATAAGTTGACCTAAAATTGATCTTTAGCAAAAAGATTTTCAGTAAATTTTTAAAAATATATTTTTAACATATCTTCTTTGTTTCGTGAATGTTTATTTATATTTCTGATATCATTATGATCAAAATATCTTTTAAACTCCTACTTCAACTGTTTATAGAAATAAAAATCGAAAGTTAACCGAAACCAATAACAAATCAAGTATCTAATTGTTCAATGTCTTTATTTCTTGTTTCATATGTTTAAGTCGCACAGCGTGATGTGATTTTAATTGAATGAAATGCAAAAGGAGCGAAAACACAGCAGCAGAAAACCCAACTGTGGAAAAACTTTAATAATAAAGCCGTAAACCAAACATATCAATTACTGACATTTCAATGCGTTTTGCCGTGGCCCAATTATGCGACTAATATGGCCGGATCTCTATCTCTCTCTCCACCCTACCCTCTCTAACTCGCTACTTTAGCGCTCCCCTTGTTTTTTTTTCTCAATTGTTTTGTTTTTATTAATGAATAAAATAAAAATTCCACCGCCGCATTGACAACTTGAAGATTTATCTATGGCAACCATTGACAGCTATACGAAGAGGCAGGCATCAAACTCTTTAAACCAATAATAGAGATGGGGGATTGGGGAAGCTGCTCTTTCTCTCTCTCTCTCATTTTACTCTTTGTTTTCTCTCTTTGGACTGGGCTGAGTCACTTTTTCTTTCTCAACTTGTTGTCGCCTGCCGTTTTATCAAACGAATCTGTGGCATTTCATTTCATTTGCTTCTTCATCTGTTGCATCCCACACATCTGCTTCAATAGTTGCTAGTTGCATGTTGTGAGTTTTATTTAACCAACTGCTGCAACTTTGCAAAAGTCGTCAATGAGAAGGCCACAGATATTTTATCTATGAGTTGTGCATGTACACTGAAAAAAGGAAATTGGAATATACGAATAATCAAACCTAAAATTGAATTAAAATACAATAGAAGAAATAAAAAAAGTACAAATAATCATAATAATAAAAAAAATTTAATAATTTAAAAAAGTGTTGAATTGATATTATTAATTAATAACTGTTAACTTGGACAAAAAGCAAAAAATAAAAAATGTTGTTATAGAAAATAAAATAAATAACTAAATAAAAATCTAGATGCATAGTAAACACACTTAATTAATTTTTTATGATTTTAATTATAACCTGGAAATAATATTAAGAAAAGTCCATATTTTAGGATCAATAATAAGGATAAAAAGCTAGTCATTTATTTATAACAGTGTAGCTGTTAGCATTGTTTGTTATTGCCATTGGACTTTCGATTGGTGTGCTAGTTGCGTCGTCGCCTCTTTGGTTTCTTTGCCGCTTGTCTTTCTTGAAAGCGAATCTCAAATATTTCTTGATTATGTGCAACGATGCTGCCGCCAAGATTGGCAAGCGCTAGTAGTAGCTACTACTACATTGGCTGCATTTGCTGCACCCAAAAGGCGCAAAAAGGTAAAACGTAATTCGCATATATCGCATATCGTACCTACATACGCGATTCAATGCAATGTAACAAGGTCATGTGAGAGAGTTACACACTAACAATGCAGTTTGGTGTGGTTGTCCCCTTCCCCCCTCCTCTTGCCGCCTGATCCTCTGTGGTGCTAGTCTTAGTATCTCCAGCATCTTTTGTGGCTCATTTGCTGTTTGGCTGTGGCATTGGCATTGGGTTTTTTTTTTGTATTTTTATTTATTGTTTTTATTTGTATTTCGCTTGGCAAACGCATTTCACTTTCTACTACTGCATTTCGAATGCAATTTTTTGTTGCTGTTGCTGCTGCTGATTTTGTTGACGACAACAAGTGGGCCGAAATCGACAACATTGGCTTTTCTTCTTGACGCTTTGGCTCTTTTCACTTTCATTAGCGCATTTTCCATGTGCATGTGCATTTCCTTTTCCACACACTAAATATGCACATTATTTTCGGACTGGCCATGAAATAACATATTCATTTCCATTTAGCAATAGCATTTCCCATGCCCCATTCCCACTTGACATCTCAAGCTGCTTGCATTTTCTTACTTATCTATCACACCTCTTATATCACTCGACTCGACTCGACTTCGCTTCTGAGACAGCTTCTTGATCTCGGCTGTTTGCAATATTATACGTCAGAGTCGAAGCGACGGCAACGTTTTTGTTTATTCTGTGTTTGTGCTCAGGCAGCCAAAAAGCCAAAGTTGTGCTTTGGTTTGCTTTTTAGTTATTTATACAGCTGACAGCATTTGCAAGTTGTTTGTTCCGTGTTCTGCTGCAGTCAGCTTACGGATCATGTTTCAGCATTAAATGTATGCAAAAAACTTAACAAAAGAAATGCAAAAAAACGTTGTGATATGAAAAGTGTTTGTTGTTTGGGAAAGCTGAAACTAATACCTAAAGAGAACTAAAGAGTGTGAATATATAATTTAAAAACGTAAGAAGATTACTTTCTGTTAGGCATTTAATGATTTGTATAAACTTTTTGTTACAAATTTTCTGTGTCATGATTTATTTTCATACCTTAACTAAAGTGCCAATTTCAATTAGCAGTCATTATATGGTTGTCAATAAGGCATTAACTTTTAAACACTCGAGCATTTCACACCTGATTTTCCCAAACACATACAAAGACGCACTTAACAGTTATCTTCAACGCCAACGTTTATATATTTTCCTCCTTATTTTTTTTATTTCGCCCGCATGTGTCATATCTTTTATGGCAAATCTTCATGCTGTGCGACCTGCTGTTGATGGTAAGACAGCTGAAAGTTGAGAATATTGTTGCTGAAAGCTGTTTAAATTAAATTTCCCCTCACCTTTTGGACCACTCAGCCCAGCCAGCTATCTAGCTGTTAGTCAGTAAGTCAATCAGTTAGCCAGCCTCCCACCATAACGCGGATTTGGCTGGGAAAGGGACCCAATTATCGCCCGGAGATGTTGAGACGTCGTCGTCGATCGTCAATTGGCCACTACGAAGTTGCCAACAAACAACCAACTTTGGCCGAGCCAAAATCGCAACAAAAAAAAATTAAACTTTGCCGCAGCAATTGTGTGCCCATTTCCGACTTCAACTTGACCACAGCGCAAAACTAACTAAAGCGAGAGTGCCAGGGAGGGAAAGGAGGAGAGTTTTGGAAATATATGTGTGTTGCTGTTGTTGTTGTCTTTGGTGTTTGGCAAAGTAAATCGCTGTTCATTTGTTTTTGTATTTTTCCAGGCGCTTTGTTTGTGCAAGAAATTTCGCTTGGCAATTTTGAAGTTTTATTGACTGAATCTTTAAAAGCGAGGTCTTGGAGATATTTGTTTGGGTTTGAAATTTAGAAATAAATTCGTGAATATATTTTCAAAACTAGGATTTTACTACTTATGAAATTTCGGTCAAAGGACTTAACTTTTGATCTTGTTATAAGGATCACACATCCCCACAATTTATGGCAACAAAACGTACTCTCAACTTCTTATTTGTAACTCCTCGAAAGAGTATATAGTTTTCGGCGCGAGAACGATTTTATATTGTTTTGCTGATTTTTACGTTTTTTGTTGCTATTACAAATTGCTCGTAAATGATATTTTCACAACTCGCATCGATCGGCTGGCCCCGATGCCGATGCTGTGTTTTGTGTCCCGCCTCCTTTTGATCTCGCTCGTCCCCCTTGCAGCCATGCCACCCTTTTGATTGGAGTCGCCATCATCGTTCGACAAGTGAGAGAGTTCGTTGGGGTTAATATAGCCAATAAATCGTTGTGGCGAGTTGTTGCTGATTTCTGTCTGTCCGATGCTTAATGGGCCATATTTTTGGCAATGTTTTTGATATTTTTTTTTGGGTCGATATTGTTTGGTTGCGCCGTTTTTTTTTTCGTTTGCAAACGCCTAACGGCTAACAACGAAAGAAATATTGAAATTTGCGGCCAAATTGTTTTCAATTTAATCGACTTGGTTGCATTTTTCATGCTTAGCCGCCATGGAGCTGCAGTGCAAATATAATTAATGATAATGAATTGTTATGGACATCGAGCTAAGCAGCTTCGCATTTCCCAAAAACGCCTACTAAAGTAAAAAAAACAACAAGTTAAGCAAGGCGGCAGGCAAATGTCGTGCGACGATTTTTTTCGTGTTTTGGTTTTGTGGTTTTTTTTTTTTTTTGGAATTATGTTGATGTAGCTTTTCATTTGTGAAGTGGGAGTTAAGATTGGGGTTGCGGTTGTATAGAGTGAAGTTGTGATTTATCACTTGAATAGCCAAAGCGAAAGGTTTGCTAATCAAATGTTGACGCAGCCAATGAAGATGTAGTACAAGTTTTTTCCTCTAATGCTTTAGTTTTATTTATTTGCACTGAAAGCGCACTTTTTGTTATGCAATTGCACGTCGTGGGGACCAAGTGCTAATAAAATCAGTTAACAATTTATGTCTGTTGTCATTTGTCAAAATGTTGGAAGGCAACTTGTTTCCGCTCGATTTTGCATTCGATTTTCATTTCATTTTTGCACTCAAATAATTTGCGCATATTTGTTTTAAACACGCATTTCCACTTTTATCATTGCAGAAAGTGAATTGAAAGGCAAAAGCAACATTAGATTGGAGTATTGCCAACAACAACAACAAACAACAACAATCACAAAAGCATCAGCAACAAACAACAACAACACTTTTGGTCACTTTTCATATTTGGAGTTTGAGGTAGGTTTTGTGTTAACAATTCGTAATTTGCATTTAACTAGCTTTTATGCCTTCAGGAAACAATGGTTAATGTTTTGAATGGTTTAATGATAATATAATAAATGATGATTACTTCAACGCATACAATGCACCTTCACATTGAAATATTATGTGTACGAAAAAAGGTGTTAAAGACATTGACAAATGGTTATTCAAGCCAAGGTTAATACAAACTGTATTTAAAAAGATGAGCTAGAGTTACAAAGTTTGAAGGACAACCTCGATTGGCATGGTAATGTGGGCAGAGAATTGTTTCAACTTATCGTTTTCATATCCGCTTCTTCTTTTACGTTCTCTCAAACTCTTGTTCTTTGTATATTCAAATCTCTATATGTATCTTGTGCTATTACTTTCTATTTTTGAATGTAAACCTATAAGTTTTTTGGTCTATTATAATTATGTAGAGTTTCATTCAATTTCAATTTCCTAAAACTTTCAAAACTCAAAAAAATCTCATTCAAAAAATCGGAAAATTCACAGGCCTAATCAGCTTTGCCGTGCTTTTCTTCTATTTATTTATGTCTGTCATAATTTATGCCCGTGTGCATGGAAACTGCTAATTTGGTAGCTTGTTTCGAACTTAGTTCGGGTGTAATTTACAACTGCGCCACCTGTCGGCAGTCAGCATAACAAATGACTTCCCTTTCAGACTAGACAAGCAGGGCGAATAGTTTGCTTGGTTTATCAGGTAACTTTTAGACGATTTTAAAATAGGTGCAGAACAAATGTAAATTTTTTCGTAATACACTAAAAAACATTACACATTTTTACCATATGTAGAGAATGGGGCACCCCAAAAAAATGTTTATAAGTTGTAGACAAATTTGCTGGACAACAAAAAAAAAGCTAAAAACTTGGCGATTAGCGACAACTTTTTGCAACTGAGAGGGGGCGTTAGGTGTGGCGGGAAGTTGAATGCTGCAGTCAGGTGCTCTATGTTGTTGTTGTTCTTTTAACTGTATCTTTTTGGGGCGTGTGTGTCTTTCATTTGTTTGTTTGTTGTGTTTTTGCATGTTTAAACATTTGTCCACACTGGTCGATAACTTTCGTTTTTGTGTCTATGGTCCATGCCACATTTGCAATTCTCTAATTGCTCGCCACACCACCTGAAACAAAAGTCGCCTTTTGTTTGTGTCAACCGCTACCCCGCCAACTCTTAACTTCACCTACATGACTGCCTTTATCTTTGGTCTACTCTTGCCAATTTTTCATGTGGTGCATTTGTTGGTCTGTGTTTTTTCATGTTTCGTGTCGCCACATATAACAGTTGCAAGTTGGCCGCCTTACCACCTTTTGGGTGCAAATATTTAAATAACTGTTGCTGTCCCCTTTTGCCTTTTTATGTTGAATGTTCATGTGTGTCGTTTGTGGCAACAACAACTGTGCCAAAAGGAATTTGCAATGTTTTCATTTTTGTTTTTTTTGCTTGACATTTGAAGCATGTTTCTTTTTTTTTTAAAGCGTGTTTTCTGACATATACAACTGTGCGGCTCATGGGGTTATAATTTTCAAACTAAGGCCAACAAATAATACATTTAAAAGTTTAGTTTTAAGTACAACAGAGACCCCGAAAAGAAATGTTAAGCTCTAGACTTTTTTATGTAAGTCAGAGACTAGCTAAATCGCTATTTCAACAAAGTTATTTTTGAAATAGTTCTAGTTCTATAGAAAGAATAAATCACAGAACAGTTCATAAAGATTATTATCAACATAAGTTTTAAATCTTAACCACAAATAGCATCCTTCACCTAAATGTAATATTTGACCATAATATTACTCAAGCGACCGCAAACTGCTAAAAAATAGTTAACAACAATTCATTGTCTTTAGTGGCTAATATACCCCTCCGCTAAGTTCCCTTCCTTGCCACCATTGCATTGCACTGCTTTGATTATCTAGGTGAGCCACAAGTTGTTGTTGTTTTAGTAGTTTTGTGGTCGCTTTGTGGTTGAGGTTGACATGCCGCTTGAACCCACTAAAAGTTCCGCCTTCCCCTTGCAGAGGCTGTGCAAAAAAGGTTTTCTTTGATTGGCCTGCATTTGGGATCGTGTATAGCAGCAGTTTTCCGTTGTTGTTGTTGTTGTTGTTTTTTGCTCAGTTACAAGTTAATATGGTTATTGTTATTGTCACATTGGCGCATTGCCTGCAATTTGGCCATTTGGCAAACGACAAGCAACGAAAACAACAGCAATTGCAGCTTGCAACTTGCAACTTGCAACTTGCAACTGAATGCGGCAATTGCTTCACGTGTGCCCAAAAACTCTTGTGGCCCATGTGGCTGGCAGTTAACAATTCATTAGGTGTTGCATTGGTTGTTGTTGTTGCTGCTGACTGTCTGACTATTGCTGCTTGCAACCGGCTAACAATTTATGGCATGTTGCCCGGCGGCCACAGCTTGATTCAGTTGGTCAACTGAACATGGCTCAACCGCACGCCAAAAAGCAGCAGCAGCATTCGCAAACGATTCTTGGAAGAATTTACTCGCAACACACAGATCTATCGCACGATAATAATTTATGCAATACATATATATATATATATATATAGTTTGTTATACAAAAATCCAACGGTCTCTGGAATGTTGTCGTCTGTCATAAATTGTCGTTCAGCTGGTGATGTTGTTGAACGGAAATATCGAGCCCCGCTCTCTATGAACAGTTGACTCTTTGCCTAGTTTACGTTGAGTTGCTAGAAAAAAATATATATAACACGGCTTAGTCATGACTTTGTATATAGCCTAGCGGAAGAGTATTAACATTTTTGTACGTTTAAGGTAGACCTTTAAAAGAATGTGCCATGCATGTGATTATAATACTGACTTCACTTCTATAGTTTAGTAATTATTTATTTATTTATTCTTTTTCACTGTCTTTTTCTAGTTTAACATTTGCTTAAGTTAAGTTGTAAAGTTGTTAAATTTAAACATTAAAATTATATTTTTGAATCATTTTCTACTCTTTATACCACATGAATTGTTTTTTATTTTACTTAAGTTTTGTTCAAGGGCATAAAATCTATTGCAATCCACAAAAAAAAACTTTCTCTACTATTTTTAGCTTCTTACACCATTCTTATGACTTACCTTCTAGATAAGTGTCAAGTTGAAAAGTACTATATAACATTATATAGTATTGTTTTGATTAGCTTTCCACACTTCAATTTTGCTCTTGGATTGATTGGGTTCGATGGCAATTTAAGTGTTTTTGTTATCACTTCTCGCTTTTGCTTTGTTATCTAATCTTAGCTAGACATGAGCGAACAAAGTTCGGCAAATAAGTAAAAAAGTAATTCAATTCAATTAGTCCACACAAAAGCATTCAATTATGTGGGTTATATGCCTTAATTTGGCGTGTGAACATTTTTAGAATAGAAATAGAGCCAAACATCCGGCGAAGTTCAATTAAATAAGATCAAAGATCTTTGAATAAGTTAAAGAGAGTTTTTTTTTTTATTCCGGTTTCATTAAATTTGCTTGTGTTTTAAGTTCTTTGCTTTGGGCAGAAGAACACTATTTGGGCTGTTATTTTTTCCAGATGTATGAGCTTATCACTTAGTTAAAGATAAAGTACCATCAAATGCCCCCTTTTGCAGTTTTAAAAGTTTTTTCTTAACTGAAGACTGAGCTGTTTGTTTTGGTTGGCTTTAAGTCTAGCCAAATATTTGCTGTAACTTTTTGTGTGTCTCTTTTTCTTTTGTGTCTTTTAGTCTACGATGTGTTGTGGAACATGTTTGGCATACAATTTTTTGAGGGGCACCACGAAAAAAAAAACTTCCTGGAATTAAGTCGTTTATTACCGCATCTTTTATTTTTTAAAGACAGCTTAAGCTTTTGTTTTCACAGTGCTATGTAATATGGGTAGACAGGTGCCCGATGACCCCTTGCCCCTTTGCCTTGCCACTAGTGTGTTGTGGCACTAAAAAAAGTGAGTGGGCTTTATCTTTTTGACTTATGACTTTTTAATTTGTTGGACGTTTAGTTTATACAGAAAATTTGCATATGTTTTTGGATAAGTGTTTTTTTTGTTTTTATATATTTGTTTTGTTTGTCGTCTTTAGCCGTCAGTCTATCAATAATTTATGTTAAGTGATGGCTACAAATTAAGTTATTTAGTTTGATTGATTTAGCTTTTATTGCCTTCAATTGAGTGGTTTGTTTTTGGCATTTGACATGAGAAAATTAAATCAATGTATTAAGACTTTTTAAAGTTATTAATAAAAAGAAATAAAAAGTGGATTTAACTCTTGTTAGCATATTAATCAAAAAAAGCGTTTTCTTATTTAAATGTATTTAAAATGAAGAATTTCGAATCATGATCATGGAAATTTGTTAATTTTTAACAATGTTATGGCATTGAAAAGAATTGTTTTTCACGGGTTTCATGTTATGGTTTCTAGTTTAATGGAAAGCGCAAAATTTAGAATTAGAAAATTCTACTTTTCTAACTCGATTTCATTAACTTAAGCCTTTAAACCTTCAAGTTCTTCTTTAAATAACACAATACCTTATCTTAGCTTCCCAAAGTGATTTCCTTACATACTATTTCGTACATTTATCGGTAATAAGCACCTTATATAACTTTAACGTTCAAAAGCAAAAAGACATTATTTAATTATGCGCATACATATCTAAATGACTCATTGCCTGGACAGTGTTGCGATAAATAGAGGGCTTTGGTTTTATGGTACAACAACTCAAAACGGACGTACCTCCTCATGCTAAAAGTTTGTAATTTGCATGCACGACAAACTGTTAATAGAGAGAGAGGGGGACAGAGACGGAGGTAGGATTGAAAAGTGGTAAGAAGAAGTGTTCACTCTTGTCTATTTTTGTGTATGAGTGACTAAGACTCAAGGTGTTTGCTGAGCTGTTAAAGTGCCTAAAAGACCTGACTAACAGAGAAGAAGAAGTGTGTTTTGGTTCGCTCCTGATGGCCACAAATACTTTATGTATATCTATCTGTTGAAGCCCAACGCTTTTAGACAATTCATTTGCCAATTGCATTGCTTTTGTGTGTAGGTTGGCTGTTAAAATTTTCGCTTTCGCTTGACCAAAAAAAAATCAGGTTGTTTTTTTCATTGTTTTTATGTTGCCAACTTGCAACTCGCAGTGCAACAAGAATGAAAAAGAGCGAAAAGTGCAAGTTGCCCCTTTTTGAAACTTTGCCCGGCGGTTTAAAGTTGTGTTTTTTTTTCTTCTTCGAGGTTTTTGTTGTGGCCGCTAGTTCAAACTCCCGTTTTGGGGTAACAATTATAATGGCTGTTGGCAAGACGTAATTTACTGCTTTTAGCGTCGATTTGTGTGTCGTGGCACGCCCGCCCCTCTCGCGCGCACACACCTTACCAACCACCTTACCACCTACCAACCACCCATTTAACCCACCCATCCACCTACTCAAGCTAGACTCTTTCACAGCAGCAGCAGTTCAGACAACTGCCGACAACTTTACGCCGCCCGCCTTCCAACTTTTTGTTGTTGTTGTTGTTGCTGTTGCTGTGTGGATCATTATGCGATTGTTTTGAGTTTTTTTGTTCGCAAAGATTTCGCTTTTTATCGTGTTGCTCTGATGTTGGAGTAGGGCATATTGAAGATCATAATCCTTTTCCTTTGACTTTTGCGCTTATTTAGTGTATGACCTCGAAAAGACTGACTGCTATCAACGCCCAGCCTAACGGTAAGACAATGCCATCCGAACTTTTCACGAAATGTTAAAATATCGACGGCAGTTGAACACTAATCTTAAGAACAAGGGTTCCTCTGCTTTATATATACGCTTTATACTATAACAATCACACTTTACAGGGTATAACGAATTCCAGTTCAAATCTGTATTGTATCATTTGTAACTTTTTGTTGTTCATGTTGTTGTTTTTGTTAGCTATAATAACTGTTGTAGCTGCTGCTGCTGCTGTTTGTTAGGTTGGTAGTTTTGCTAGTAGTATGGTATCTTAAGTGGCTAAATAAACGCTTGCAGCCAATTTTGGTTAACCGTGCTGTTTGCTGCTAACTCGATTTGCATACAAATATGGCCCACAAGTGTTTTCGCGACTAATTTCGTATGAAAATTTGATTGCTCCCGATTAGAATCGTGTTCATTGTTTTTATTGTTTTTTATGTGTGTTTTTAACTGACTTAGAGACAACTCCCCTGCCAACCTCCTTTAACCTCACCTCACCACGCCCTCCGTTTCGATAGTCCAACGACAGTTTATTTGTTATTAAGTAATACTCGTGATTATTATTGTTATTATTATTTTGTTGTCTTTGCCTTTTCTATGTTTCAGATTAAGAGTTGTGTTTGGCCTTCTACTGTAATTATGTAGTTGTCAGCTATATAGCTTTGGCTTTAATTGCTATTTACAGTTACCACTGAAGTTGTGGGTGTGATTTGAGATATATGATATGAATGTTATAGGACTTAATTCTTATATTTGCGTAATGTTCTTTTGTGTCTACTGATTGAATGGATAATACAGTGTTGAGTAATACTAATTTGAGTTGAGTTGAGTTGGGACCAAAAAAGTATAGGTAATTACTATTGAAAGGTGTCAGAGAGTTTACCTTTAGTTAGAAATTTCAAAGTTTTCTTGCTGCAACTTTAAAAAAATGTTATTTTCTTGCAAATAAAATCTTTAAATGCACCATAATTATTATTAATACCTATAAAAAATATATATAATTACCTACGAAACAATTTAAAGCTAAAATCTCATCTACATAAATTTCGCATAATTGATTTATTTTTAGTTTTGCTTTGAACTAATTCGCTTTAAATGCAAATATTTTCCATTTTTTCTTTAATTACAGTGAAATTAAAAATTAAATACCACAAAAACATTTTAACAAAATAACCTGAAAAGTATTTTGCATAAAAATCAAAACGAAAAAAAAAACGATAAAAAAAAGCTCAGCCAGGAACAAAAGGTTGAAAGCTCAGCACAGCGGAACGGTGGGCATGAAACAACGAACAACCAACGATGGCCACAACATGCAAATTAATGCATTTTAGGTGCAAAAACAACAACAACAACACGAAAAACGAATCTGCAACGAAAAGCAGATTTTTCGCAAATTAATTATTTTAACTTAAAAACATGGAAATCGACACCAAAAACAATTAGCGGCCAAAACATAAGAGCAACAAAATGGAAGTTGAAAATAAAACAGCTGTAGAGGGAGAAGGACAAGGAAAAGAAGAAGAAAACAGAGCAATGGCAACAGAAACTGCAATTGCTGCAATGTCATTTAGCAACCAAGAGACTGATAAAGCGGCCATCAACGATAATATTATAACTAATATCACAACAACAACAACAACAAAGATAAATACACTACAATTGAAAGAGGAAGTTGCATTTCTAATGCCAACAACACCACAACGCACCACCACAAAAACAGGAGGACACAATGCCACCAAATCGGCAAGCAATAGTCGCAGCAGTTCACTCAGGAAACAGCGACGTAATGTTGGCTCAAATCCAGAAGGAAGTGTGGGCGGTGCAGGTGTTGGCGGTGCAGGTGGTGGTGTCGTGCAAAAGGATATGAAACAATCACAATCGATGACCTCGCTGCCAGCCGATGAGCTGCAACAGGAACGACGCAATGTCATTCAAGCCAAATTGCAATTGGAGCGGCCCTACAACAGTCTTAAGGTAAGTACAGATGGTGCAAACTAACAATTTTAAAGGTGGGTTAAGCGCATAAATTTGCAATTTATCATTTGCGCCAACTAACTCTCTCACAAAGGAGAACAGCGATAGACACGCAAACAACGAGCTTTTGATTAAAGTTGGGAAAAGTGGAGGAAATCCCCTCACGTAGCTGGGTTCATTGCTCCTCCATTCATGGTCATCTGTCGCCACATGCCACAAGCCAACAGCGAACAGCAGCCAAACCGTTAGGAATATGAAATTCTTGCTCCGATTCTAGTTCTTGTGATCTTGTTCTCTCTCTCTCTCTCCCTCTCTCCTCTAGAGTTCTCTTTCTTTGAACGGAAATTGCTTTAATAAATTATTAATATATTGCATTCTCATTAGCATACCATTCAAATTAGCGACAGAGACACCAACACATAACGGTTAAACACAAAGTTGCCAACAACTTTTTCACATTTGTTCCAAATGCCATTGCGTTCCAATTAGTGTTTATTTGTATAATAAAGACAGATTTTTAGTTCAGTCAGCATGATTTAAAGTACATTTAAACGTGATGATTAAAAGATACGTGATAAACAGATATAAAACCGTAAAATTTGTTAGCTTTGATTTTTAACATAAATACCATAAACATGCTCGGAAACTTGGCTTAAAATATTAATGATTTCCGTATTCAATTTATTTATTTTACCAAAAACATAATTCTTTTTGTTAACGTCAAGTTAAGCTAAATTATCTCTTATAAATTAACCTTGTTGACTTTTTATTTTCTTTTAAGTGTGTTTCTTAACGATTTTGTATTATCTTATCATTTAATTTGTTTTTAGATCAATGTAAATATATCAAAATAATTTTAAAATTAGGTAAATTAGGTTTTTAGTGTAGCACTTAATATTTTCAATAGTTTTCAGTTGCATATGTCATAATTATTATCGCAACAAATAATCCTACGTTTCATTTCCCAACGTTACTCCAATGATCACCAATTAAAACTGGCTTGTTGATTTATCGATTGATTTCATATTCATAATTATCGCACAGCTGCTACCGAAAATTGCAACTCGAGCTTTTTTGAGTGCAAGCGAAAATTTTAGTTTGCACAGATATTTGAGTCAATTATAAGGGGGTTGGGGGGCTGTACCCCCACTGTTTGCTGCAGTTGATTCAATTTAATTAAATACATATGGCGCTAGTCATTCATTCGAATCGAATAATACGATTCAAAAAAGCAAACTACAATTTCGTAGTTTTTGTTGCCTTTTTGTCATTGTTTGAGCATTACGAAGTTTTGTAAATAAGGAATTTCCTGTGATTGACGCTGACAAATAAAAATTCATTAATTAATTACGCGCGCTTTTTATTTTCGTTGCAATTTTTTTGGAGCGATGTATATTGAATGAAGCTTTTGTTGTCGGCCCATAGATGGCTAAGCATATTATCGCTGCCATATTTGGTTGACTCAAATTACTTATTTATTAACAACTTTTAACTCTCTCTCTCTCTCTCCCTCTCTATCTTTCGTAGAAAAACTCACCGAGCAGCGGCAGCAACAGCAAGTGCTCGAACAGCAATACAGCAATAACAGCAGCAATAACAAAATGCATCGCTATTCTTGGGGCAGTGGCCACAGTCATAGTAGCTCCACCAGCTTGCATAGCAGCGCCACCCTTGGACTTGGTTCATCGGGCAAAGACGACCTCTGGGCGGCCATACGAACAAACTATAATTATATTATGGACACCAACCTGCTTGATACGTGCAAGGAGGCAAGGTTTGAAATCGAGGAGGCACAGCCAACATCACGCGAGTGCAAACTGACGGGCAACCAACTTAATGTGAGTGTCAAGCGTGCGCCATCTATTGGGCAGTAGCTTAAGCAATGATGCGAATGGTTCCGATATTTGTTTTTAGACTTTCTTAGCTAAGTCGCAGCCCAGTAGGATCTAAAACAGTGTTGTGTTAAACTTTTGCTATAATATTTATTTTTTCAACAACCCTCTTGCCTATTTTCCTAGAGTTTGGATGAAACGCAGCGACCGGCGGGTCTTTGCGAAGACCCCAAAGAGTTGAGACGCTGGCTGCGCGATATGGAAAGCAAATTAGAGAGTTCACCAACCATTTCGGAATTGACGCAGTATTCGAATGTCGAACTGCAGCGCCACCTAGCAGTACACTCGGTAAGTCGTTGTTTTGATTATTACAAATATGTAGCCTAGGCGCAGGCGCAAAAGTTTCTGAAACATGCGTGTGTAGTGAGGCAAAATAGAGCAGCTGCGTTTTATTTTTTGCCTCTCGAATATAAATAAAACTTTCAAAGGGCAAAATAAAAGTAAAACAACAAAAACTCTTAAAGATACATAATGATGATAACGAGCCATAAGCTCAACTTTAAGCAGACTGACAATAAAGAAAGAGATTGAGATACTAATCATAGGTAAAAGTGTAACGAACTGAACCAAAAAAAAAAATATGAAACGCATTTCATTTTAGCTTTTTTCATTTCGCAATGACTTTGGACTTTTTTTTTCGGTTTACGTTCAATGCGTGTAAATTAAACAAAAAAACTAATCAAAACAAAACACAATAGAAAGAAAAGAAATCTGCAGCTACTTGCAAAGATCTATGAAAACACCTAATATAAAATAAAAAATTACATTCCAAAATCTTGTAACCAAGTATGATGAGCAAGAGGGGGCGGGGTTTAACAAATCAACTTGTTTTATAGCAGCAATGATCGAGCGTTAACTACGCCTCTTCTTCTTCTTCTTATCCCATACCCTTTTTAATAGAAAAACCTCATTAAACCTTTGTTGTCTTGTGTTTTCATTTTCATTTGCGTTACGGACAAAATTTATTGTACTTATATGATACAAAAAAAAAAAGTGAAAACTGCTAGCTAAGAAAAAAAAAGGGGAGCTAACAAATGATAAACCTCAATATTCAAAACTCCGACATTCAACTGGACGACACTCAAATATGTTGCCTAAAGATGTGTGTTTTTTTCCTTTTTTGTTTTTTTCGCACTAGGGGGATCGTTATCTACTTTTATGTATGTTGGCAACGCTTCATTGCGTGGCTTTGGGCGTTTTAAATTATGCAAGAGTAGAAATGAAGCCTGTAAGAAAAATCAACGCAAAAGTGTTGTTAGGAAACAACTCCAAGTCCAAAATCTAAGACGGAAGAGTTCAACTTTAGCCCCTTTGGGGCTTGGCTTAAGTTGAAGTTGAAGTGAATCATTGCACATTTTTAAGCATTTAAACAACATTTATTGACTGCCCATTGAACATTGACTATGACAGCTTTTAAGTTATGTTAGTTATGTGGGTGTTATATAAGGAAGCTTTTGTTTTTTGTATGTGATTGCGATGTATGATGCACAACTGCAGGCAGAATGATATTTGGGCTTAAATGTTTGCTAGTAAATTGTAAACTATTAAATCGAAAGTTATTTTCATGTAGTTGAATGCTTTAAACAGTAATACTTCCTGGACATTTGTGGCTCAAGGCTTTAAGCTTTTCAAAAATCATCGCAATTTCAAGTCATTCATCGAGCACAAATGTTAATTCAAATTTTATAAACTGTCAAATAGAAAGAAGCTGCTTCACTGAAAAATATGACAATTTAAAATATCGTCAATCCTTCAAAGATTGTGTTTTGTAAGCATCAGGAGAACCCAAAAACGAATCTACTTGTGAGTCTGAAATGAATAAAATTATGTTTTAAACTTTATTTTCAATATTTTTCTAAATTTTCTTTGCTCTCTCGCTAATTGCACATTCTATTTAAGTGCAGTTTTTAGAATTTTTACTGTCCTCATTCCCCCCTTGAGCATTATGGTACACTATATAAAATATGCAAAATAAATATCCATATATCCACGAGCCAAATGAAAGTAAACAAACAAAACCAAAAACAAGACCCGCATAAGACACAAAACAAAAAACAAACGCAACAGCATTAAAAACATAAACAACAACAACAACATGTGGGCTGCTGCATGGGCCAAAAACAACAAAAATCAACAACAATCCACACTTTATCCAATTCCCAACTCCCCTTCACTACCCTGCATTTGGTTATTCCACTGATTTATGACAATTGTTTTGTCACGTTGTCGATTGGAGAATTGGCAAAAAGAGCGGAAAAGAGAGAAAGAGAAAAAGGAGAGTGTGTCGAGGGTTGTTAGAGAGGGAAGAAAGAAATTCTCTTTTGCAACGGCAGCTCAAAATGTCAATTGCCCAAAATGGTTAAACATATTTGCAATAAGTTGTTAGGCGTTTGTCTTTTGCTGTCTGGCGGCTGTATTTCTTTTGGCAGGCAGCAGACTGTGGAAGCTACGCAACCTACCACCTCCTGCCGCCTCCTACCCCCACGCCACCTTTCCTAGCTAGAGTCTAGGAGTTTGTCAATGTGGGATGAAATGTGTTTTTCATTTTGGTCACTTGAGGCTGAATGGAAAGGTAAAATTTGTCAGCCAGCGGCTTAAAATATAATAAATAAATTTATTTATTGCTCTAAGGATGAGCTGTGTTTCCCTCGCCCCCTGCTCTTAACAATATCATCTTGAAGTTGGGGAATTCGATCCCCTTAGGTTTACTTATTGCAATCTTTGTTTGGACTTTCCCAAAAAATAAATAATAATTGAAATCTTTCATTTTGGCGTCTTTCGTTCTGGTCTGGCGTTAACAAACGTGTTGCCACAACGCTGCGTGTTGCATGTGTTGGCGTCGTTGCAGCTTAACATCGATTGTCTTTGTTAGGAAAGGTGGAAAACTAAAATAGGTATTATCAAATTACAGAATATATTGAGGCAAAAATGAGATGAAATAAATCCAAGAAATGCAAGGAATGTAGAGAAAAAGAGTTGCTTACCAAAGCAATATACGTTTCTATCTTTAAGATCTTAGAGAGACACTTTATATCCTTGTAAAAACAAGGACTTAAAGATTTAAAGCAAATATTTATTTAAACATTCTCGCAACACTTTTTTTTTTTAGGAATTAAGATAAGGAATTTCTTTAATGATGAGGCTTGATTAGTTGTCAAATATGATTACTTTTTGCTATGAGAGAGTTATATCATATCTTTCAAAAGAAGCTTGATTGAACTACAGTCCAATTTCCATATAACGAACTTCAGTATAACGAATTTTCTATTCAACGAAGTCAAAAATTCGAAACCCTGCAATTTGATTCAGTCAAAAACGAAATTTCTCTATTTCGAACTTTTTTCTTGTTCCCTTGAGCTTCGTTATATGGAAGTTCGACTGTATTATAGTTTATCTAGTCGTTTATTCGATCCCTCTCAAAACTTCCCTTTTTTTAAAGGGTATACAGGCAAACATGAACTCTAGTGTGTTTGTATCTATTTTTGTGGACCTACCAAGCAAAAAAAACAAAAGTGAAGGTGGCGCAATTTGGTTTTTGCACGGGATTAGAGTCAAGCGTTGGTTATGGCAAAAAAAAAAAAAAAAAGCAGTAACCTAATGACAATGACAATTGATTACGCTGGTTGTGAATTGAAATTGTGGATCGGGTATTGGAATTGTTGTCGACCGGGTGCTAGGTTTAACTTATAGATACATTTTGTTGGGCGCCCAGGAAATGCTCGAGTTAAGCTTTATGTTGGCCATAACTTACAAGTTTGCCGCCAATACGATTTGGATCTGTTTATTGTCGTTAGCCAGTTGTTGTTGGCCAGTTGTTGTTGTTGGCCAGTTGTTTGTCCAATTCTACTCAGTGACCATTGTTGTTGGTGTGGTTTTTAGTTGTCCTCCATTGGAGCTGCACAATCTCAGCTCGATTTGCATAACAATTGCTCAAAAAACTATAACAAAAAAAAAGATCCTTTCGCCCAATAAGTAAGTTACTCTAAAAACTGCAGTAAACAACCGTTTTAAGTTTCAAGCTCCCAACTCCAAGATCAATAAAACATTTGTTAAATTAGCTGTTTAATCTAGTTGCCCAGCAAATGAACCTTAAAATAAACTTTCCATTTAAAGTTTTTTTTTTTTTTTGTTTCATACTTCCAACTGTGATAGTTTTTTGTTTTTTTGTTTTGCCTTTGGCATAATCGTTGAGATAAGTAAGTCTAGACATAGGAATTTGCAGTCTTAAAAATTTGTAACTGTGCCCCAAACATTTATGCTTAGTTTAACTAGCTTAGATAACTGTTTTACGTGAGTTATGTTGACAATTTCCCAGTTCAACTTTAAGTTGCTTAACAACTAAATAATTAACTGGGTGAAAAGTCTAATGAGAGTAAAGTTTTTAACGTTGTTGTCAAAGTTTATGTGTCGCAACCCAAAAACGGCTAGATTTGTTATGCATTATGTTGTCTGGCAACGCTAAAAGTAGTTTTGTTCCATCGATATACATTAAAATCGATTGTTTACTGTTCAATCGAAGCGACATTTACCGGAAGGCATATGAAAAGAACAAGTTTTCTTCAAATTATCGACAACTATTCTGGTTTCCGATATAAACATGGAATCGATAACAAAAAATATCAGATTTGGAAAATGTAAAAATGAGGGTTGAAGTAATATGTAATGAAAGAACTTTTATGAAAATTTCGTCAGAATCGGTTAAGAAACATCGGAGAGAATTTAATCGATTGAAGCTAAGTCAGTATGCCAAAGTCTTATATAAATTTAAACTGGTTTCAGGGTATCTTCTAGTCGTGCTCTCCCGACTAGAGCCTTCTTACTTGTTTATTGTATAAATGTTTCAATCAATAAATAAAAATCAAACTGTTATCGATAAGTTATCGGCTGCTGCTTAAAATGACAATGCTTGACAAGTCTACACAACTTTAACAGCACTTTTGTTTAAATTAAAGCTTTTCCTAACAAACAATCATAAATCACTTTGATAGTTAAATAAAACAATGCATTGAAGATTTGCACTTCGCACAACCAGCACAAAAAAAAACAATTCAAACGCCCGCTGAACTGCTTGTTAATCAATCAAATTTAAAAACCTTTCTCTCAACTTGAAATCGTCTCATCTCATCAGGAGAAAGAGAGGGTGTGTCTATAAAAATAATTCAAGAGCGAATTTTTTTATAGAGTTTCACTTTATTTTTTCGCCATTGTTATAATTACAAAATTGGCTTTGTTCGTGGCTTAAATTTACAATTAGAGTTGTTAATTAACAAATTGAAACCATGGCAACATTGCCAAAAGCAACACCCCATAACCCCTGAAAAAAAAATAATAACAACAATTTATCAAAGTAACCGACAAATTTTCATGAGCCATACATCAAAGATTATGCGGCCATAACAATACAAAACTTCAAACTCCAACAACTTCAAAATCGTATAAACAACAAACAGGCTGAAAATGAAGTCATTACCACAGACAACAACAAAGACGAGAGACAAGAGTCTCTAGAGTCAAAGCCAAAAACTCGACCAAACCCAAAGCAATTTGATGGCTTTTTAACCGAATCCAAAACCAAAAGACGACGTCATATATGCGAACTGATCGAAAAGATTTCGTCACCGGCAATTTTTCGTAGTTGAAGTCAAAGGCAAACACACAATTTATGACCATCATAATTACATTTTACTAGCTGAAGAAACCGCAATCGAATTCGAAATATTTCATATAAAATGATCAAAAAAACTTTTTTATTAGCAAAAATTTAAAATTGAATCTGAAATTGAAACTGATACAAAATCAAAGCCAATACAATCCATGACAATTAATAAGATTAAAGTCGTACACTTAATTTTGGAAATAAAATACAATTGCCTAAAACGGCTAAAATTAAGCCAAACATAACAATTTTAAGGCTGCTTCTGAACATTAAACTCACTTTCGAGCATAATCTATTTTGTACCCTGTACTTGTTTATTTGTTAAAGACTTTTTACTAGATTATAACTTAAGATGAAATAAAATATGAATGACAGCATTGAGATACTTGGAGAGTGAGATGGATTAGATATGGATATTACTAAGAGGAGAGAAGAAATGAATGCAAAGTATTATGAAAATTAAAGAGGCTTAGAAATACATTGGAAAAATATTAGAAAATAATAAATAATAAGTTCAAAGCTTGTGTACAGGATAACTTCGAATCAGTCAGTTCTCATTTATTAACCGATTTGTTCACCCGTAAACAGTGCCTGCCTCCAAAACAATACAAAATTCACGTACGTTGGAAGCGAATCATTTCAGGTTCATCATTAGCAGCAAGCATTGGAGGAAAAGGGAAAGGCGAATGGTTATTGCTTGCTGCAAGTAGTTGTAGTTGTAGTTGCAACAGTTGCAACGTTTGTTGCTGCCATGCAGCTTAGAGTGTGTTGCCATTTAATTGGCTCAAATTCAAGACGCGACTTGGATGAGTGCCAATTACTTAGCTTTTATAAGGGGGTAGGTGGGGAGAGAGAAAAAGTGTAAGCTGTTAGTCGATTTTTGTTTTCTAGTTTTGCTGATTAATGAAGACAATATTTTTGTTTTCGTCACCTTTTTAACGACTTCATGTTGCGCTTTTAATTTTTATTTTTTCAAGCGAAAATTTATGAAATTGCTCATAAAGTGATAAAAAAAAAGTAAAAAAAAATAAAGGAGAAAAAGAAAAACATTAAATGGAATGACGAGTCGCATTGGATAGGAAGCTAATGATGAGCGTGTTGGGGTTATAAATGTGACTAAATATGATAGATAGCAAGGCACTAAACGAAAAAACAGCAGAAGAAAAAACTCGGGTCACACAGTCACTATATGAAAGAAAGTTGAGAAAATGTGATTTTTTGAGTTGACCCAATAAAATGATTAATTTCAGTGTAGAGGGTAACTGTAAATTCAAGTGACTTGGAAGAAGTCTTAAACTAACTGCTCTAAGAAAAATGAGTTGAGCTATATTTATTGTTTTTTAAATTAATTAAGTTAGTAAAAGTTTTTTTTTTCAGATAATATTGTTTACATTGTGATTTTAGCTTAAACAAAAATCTGGCACACAAACGGTTTGCGTGTGTGTGTGTTTGAATTTTATTTGCTTTCGCATCATTTTGTTGTCTTTGTGCGTGAAGTGATAAAAACCAAATGTAATTGCGCTGCATGCCACATTGCCGGCGTGCATGCATTCACCACACTTTACTGCTGAACTATTTATTGACTGCCAATTGGGAATTTGGCATAAGCCGAATGCGAAAGACCCAAACTTTTCCAGCCAGTCCGTCAGTCTCTATATAAAATGTGCGAAAATCTTTTGAGATTTGCACACACGCATTTGAATAGTGCCAAATGGATTCTGCCAAACTGATTGCAAATTGATTAATGTTCAATGTCTGCCGGAGTTGGCCAAAACCAAATGTGAGCACACTTCCTGTTCTGGTCCATTCAACCTGGTCCAAAATGACCCACATTTGCCGGAGACACTTTTGTTTTGTTTGTAAAGAGCGAAAAAAGTAGCAACGAAATAATGTAAGCGACAAATAAATACCCTGTGTTCTTTTGACTAACAGTTTAAAATTGCTGAAGTTAAATGTTCTTGAAAGGAAATTGACGAACCTACAATTTTTGAGAGGAAATCTTAAGCGATAGGATTAATTTTTCTCATATAAGCTCCATACTTAAAACAGTTTTATATCTTTAATTTTTGTAAGTCAGTTAACTAATTATACATTTAAATCTTTAACTCTCTAATGCAGAGATCAAATATACTCTTTAATCCGCCCCCCCCGACCTCCCCCTTTAAGATAAGAGCTGGGATAAACTTAAATTTATGTGTTTCTCTAAGTCCCAGAATTGTTAACAACAATTTAGGCAGCCGCTGCCTTAAAGCTCTCATTTGCTACAGCTGCCAAGTGTATTTTATTGTCTGTCGTTTGGCCAATTGTTGTTGTTAGTTGTTGGTTGTTGCCTTGTTAACGCTTTTTATTGCCTCTTTGGCGTTTTTCAGCTAGAGTGGGAAAGAGAAAGAAAAGCTTTGCTGTTGGCTTTATAAGTCTATTTGTTGTGGTCGCTCTATGCAGATGTATCTGTCAGATACATTCATTAGCCTGCTTTTGCGGTTACTCTAAACTCAACTCTCCATGCTCCCCCCCTTGCCTGTCTCAACTGATTTATGCCTATTCAGCTAACATAATCTTTTTTCGTGTGTGTATTTAGACATTTCCTATGTTGTCACCCCATTTTATTTTTAAGCCATTTTTTTGCACATCTACTTGCTTAAATTGTTTTTGGTTTAATTAAAATAACTAGACAAATGAGCAGTTAGGAAAAAGAGGAGAGTGATGGTGTGGGGGGGGGGGGGGGGTGTGGATGCCACTGGGTCAGCTGCATCACGATGTGTGAACATGGTTTGGCAAATTAAAACTACAAGCAGCGGAACAAAAAAATTGCAAACAGCTTGAGGCATTAACAAAACAACACCAAGCCTCATCTTGTTATGACTATGAATATGCAATGGGGCCTTCGATGATTATGATGATGATGATGACGATGACGCTGATGAGATCTTAGACTCTCTAGGCGCTTGGGCAATTGCCTATGTTAGCTATAGCTACCTACATTTTCACCTTTCCTTCCCTTTTAGATTGGGGCGCGCCAGTGCAATTAGTTATTAGCTGGTTAGTTGCCAGTTGGCGTTATTTTTATATTCAGCAATTTTGGCACGTTATCAAAGTGCGGCGGAAAAACGAGTTTTTCCTCAACACACCCAATGACAAGTTAGATGATTCTAAAAGGGCTTGTTCTGTGTTAGCTACAGCATCATCTTTTATTTTGTTGCAACACTTAGAGAAAAATTTACTTTACATACTAAAAAAATTTATATATACTATTCTTTTATTTTCCTATATTCACTAAATTCAGTTTTATATTTCCTTATTTAAAATAAAAAAGAATTATTAACATAATCCACAACCTATTAGCAGGATTTTTAAACTAGAAACTAGGAAAAAAGAAAACTCAGGAATTACTTTATTTTATTTTAGTTTGCTGTGTTTGATTTAAGTGTTTTTAAGCTCATTGGAATCAGCTTGGAAGTTCAAGTGGTTGGCTTTCTTTTTCTACTTCGCTCAGTGCATTTTATGATGTATTTTCTATTAAAGTTTTGGCCTCTGCTCTGCGCCGCGCCGTTTGTCTCGTTCGTGTTTCGTGATTGTTTTAACAAACATCGAGTGATTCGAGTCGACTTAAGTTGAGTTGAGCTCTGCGCTTGGTTCTATTCTTGTTACTGTAGCCCCGAACTGGTTGTCAACATGGATGAATGCCGCTGCAGCAGCAGCAGCAGCATCAGCAACATCATCAAATAAGGGAAAACTTGTCGACTTGTGGCTGGCTCTGGCTTTTTACTAAAGCATTGCATTGGATCGCTTTGTGTCGTTTCCTTAGTTTGCTTAGAGCTTCTTGGAAAAACCAAAAGAATCTGTTGCATTTCCTTGGGAAATATTTGTGGCATTTGTGTGTGTTTGATTTGATTTGAACGGGCGAACTTGCAAACAGTTCAACTGCTATTGCAACTACTGCTGATTCTTCTTCCTGCTCCGGTTAACAAACGTTTCGAGTGCCACTTTTTCCATGTTTCTTTTGTAGTGTGATCTACTTTGACTTTACGTGTCTCTCTCTGTATCGCAGTTTTGGCTAGAGGCTAACAAGAGGCGACCAGCCAGCCAGCTGTTGCCACAAATCGTTGCAGGAAATCCGATTTGTGGTAAAAGTTGTTGTCACTAACTTGGCGACAAAAAGGCAAAAGCGATATATATATTTATTTATTTTTGTGCGGCTTCTTGGTGTGTGAAATCTAACCAAAGTTATGTTTTCCTTTCATTGTGGGTGGTGGTGTTGTGGAGTGGTGCGAACGCGAATGCGAATGTATGGTGTTGCAGTGGCTAATGTTAATCGACAGCTTACATAACAGGGGTCACTGCCTTCGTTTATCGTATATTGCTAAAGCAGAGAGTTGTAGAAAAGTACGATAACTTGTGTAGATTAAAAAATATGTGCTTTGTTGAAAGGTTTATGTGCTTGGAGAGGATTACTTTTTCAAGTTTCATTGAGGGACAGCTTTAAGCACACTTTAAAGTGATTTTGTAGTTAATAAGTCATTTATTTAAATTGATATTATATTTAAATTACAGAATCTTGAAAGTTAAGAAGTGTTTAAAAACATTTCTAACAGAAAATTCCAGTCTGATAAAATGCTTAATATCTTTGAGTATGAACCTGTTTTTATCCAATCAACCATTATACAAATTATCTTTTCCTTGAACCAAACAAATTAGCTTATGTTCATTCATATTAAAACCAGCTGTCTCATGTCTTAAAAGTCATGGTTTGGCTTCTAACTTGCATCGCCGATTCTTTAATTCTTAGAATTAACCTCAACCTTATGAGAACTGATCTTATATCGCGTACATAGCATTTTCATAAATTATACTATCGATATACCTTACGATATAATATATATGAATGTAGCCAAATTATATACAACACTAACACTTATAAAATGACAAATACAACGCAGCCAATAATTCAGTACAAATCAAGATAGATAGATGATCAAACTTTCTTAAGAATCAACATTTTAAACAAACTTTATGTTAAGAACATATAAAAGCAACAAATTGACAGTCTTATTGCTATGTCAAGCAAGTTTCTTACCTTCAATATATCTAACTATAAATTTTACAAGAGATTCAACAAAATTTTAGCTGATTAAACTATTTTTATTCATAATTGAAATCAATTAGTTCACAATAATGATACTAACAGTTCGCATCTTTAAAGCAATAATAATATTAAGATAAGCACACCAAAAACTTGAAGTTTTGTTATTACAACTCTCAAAACAAGTTGATTCATTAATCATGTATTCACTTGTCTCGACACCAAAAGAAATCGATATCGTTTATATATCAGATTCAGATCCTTCAAGTGCAAGTTCAAGATAGCAGTTTTTTTTTTTTTTTTTTGTGCATTATTAAGCATAAGTATACTCCACAAACCCAAGAGATAGTTATCTCTCTTTCCCCCTTCTACAGTACTCAGAGAGTGGGTGGCTATAAACTGCCGTTATGCGAATGCAGCTGCATTTATAATGTTTACTGCTGAACGACCGTTGGCAACAATGAGTGGTGCTGCGTGGTGCGTGGGTGGGCCACAAGACGACACCACTGCACTCTGTTGGTGGAGCTCTCTTTCAGCTCATCATTTTGTAGCAGTCTTGAGACATTTGCTTCATTAACACTCGCTGCTGTTAGTAGCTTTGTTGTCGGCTCTTTGTTCCCGTGCAGCTTTTTGCAGCATTTTGCCACTCGACAACAACTGAACAACAACAACGCTGAACTTCAAAGCGTAGCGATTAATCTTATTTTACCCAGAAAGATATTAGGGGGGGAGGGAGAGATAGATTTGCCGGATACGTTGGCTTGCTTGCATCTGCAATTTGCGCTCATTTTGCTTAAGCCAAGATTCTGGGCTTGAATTGTGCTGGGATCTTGAATCTCTTGGCTGTGTTAATACGCTGAGCAAAAATTTGAAAACATTAATTCTATATGAAAAAATATAGTTTTGAACATAGATACAAAACAATTCAGTTAATCATCTAGGGTCTCAAAATCGTTAAATATATCTCCAACTTGGCAAATATTAAGATATTTTCTCTTAGTGTATTCTGATTTGGCACATTTTCTTCACACCCTGGACTCTTGACACGAACGACTTTGACTGCGATTGCAATTGCTGCTTTGCGAGTCTGTGTGTTGAAATTTCACTTTGTTGTGGAGGAGCTGAGAAGGAGAGCTCATAAATCATTTGGCCTGGCAACTCTGTGGGCGTTGCCAGAGTCCATTAGAAGCTTACGCAGGCGCAGCTGTCTGTCGCAGCTGCTGCTGCTGCGGCTGCTTCACTCCTTTAACACCTTGTACTCCATCAGCTCCTTCTCGACTGTCTCTGAAGTTTAAAAGCGCAAAGTTTCTCTCTTTCTCGAATCATTGTCAGCTGCAGAAATCAAAAGCAAACAGGCCAGGCGTCGAGTGATTTGCTATATTCATATTGTTCCAGATTGGCGTTTTGTTTGCCACTTTAGAGTTGCTGTTGTTGCTGTTATTGTTGTTGTTGTTGTTGAATGAAGATTGGTCAGCGTCTGTGGATTAAGCAGCTTTTGTGGAGCACTGGGTCAGTTTAGCGAGACGGCACAGAGATTGCATTTGAAATGCACTCAAGTGCAAAAAATTCTATGCAAAAATTCGTTATTGTCTGTTCGTTCAGCGAGATTGAAATCAACGTGGCGTGTGAAAAGCCCGAGTAAAACTCTTGTGAGTGACTTTAAGTAGAGATCTCTCCTCTTTATGTCAAGATCTCTTGTTAATCATTTTGCAGTTCAAAAGTTCATTAATCATTGCGCATTGATTGCAATTGTGGTGTAAATAAAATGGGTACAGCGGGAGCGGGCGAATAATGTTTTGATTTCGATTTAGGTTTTAAACTATGATCTATAATCGATTAACATATAGTATTTAAAAGAATTTTGTACTAATTTGTACATGCAGTGACAAGCTTGAGGTCAAGCCTTGATTAAAGTGTCAAAGCTTTTGATAATCGAGTTACTAAGTTATTTAAACTAAAGTTGTTAAATAATCATAGAAGTCAAACCCCTAATTATTAGATATCAACAAATAACTTTGACGTAATATTGCCATGCATCAAATGAACTTTTACCTCACATCAAATAGATGCACTTAAATTATTTTACAACATAATGTATATTGTCCGTTTTGTAACAGATTGTTTTGTTGGGGGATATATATATTTTTTTAAAAATTAATACAGAAGGCCAATTGCATTAGGCTCTGTTGAGTGTTGTGTTTACGATCGCCATTAATGTTAACTGTTAACTGTTAAAACATGGTAAATGTAATTTCACACTTTATTGGCTATTGGAAATGCTTGAGATTATATTGCAACACCGCTATTTAAGTTTTTGCTCTAGATATTATGCAATTCCTAAGAGAGTTCATTCTCATTACTTCGAATTACAATCATGCTGAGCCGCTTCCACGTTCAACGTTCTAGCCATGTTCGGTCTGGTTATAGCCAAGATCGAAAAATTGTGTTTGCCTTTCATCTATTTGGCCATAACTTTCCAACCACGCAACTCGATTATTATTTTTATTGCATGCTGTGGCAGCAGAATCCTCTTCCCCATCAACTCTCTTCTTCCCTTCCCCCTTTTTTTTTTGCTGCTGTTGGCATTTTGTGTTCATATTTTTTATATCTCCGTTGACTGTTTGGCTCCTGTAGCAGCTGAATCCACATGAGAGAGAACCAGGAAAATGCGGAAAATTGTTCGGCTTAAATGTGATGCCTTGAAATGGAAAATATTTACAACGCAACGCGGCTCTTATCATTTGTCGCATCTATTTCTCTAGAGAGGCGGAGTCGGGGGAGCAAGAAAGAAAGAAAATTGTCGAGAACTTGAAAGTTGTAGATCTGTTTATTTTACCACTGCAGGCAATTCACTTTTCTATTATTTATCATGCGATGAAAAGAAAAAAAAAATTATAAAAAAAATCGGAATTTAAAGTTTGTATTGTGTGAGAGACAAAAAGAAAGCATAGAATGGAAAACTGGCGCAACATACTTGCAGCTGATGCTGCGACTAAAAGCCTTGGAAAGTGAACGAGAAATGGAAGAAGAAGAAGCTGCAACAGTTTTTTATAGATAGAAAAAGATGATAAATAGAAGAACAAGAACATAAAAAACAACAACTGCAAAAAAACTCTTTAAACAGAAATATTGAAATATTAATATTGCTTACCGAATTTAACTTGAAAAATATATTGATAAAAAAGAAAAATATTATGAAAAGTATTAGAATAAAATTAGTTTTACTAATTCCAAAACTGTAAAATGTTAAAAACAAATAACTGAAATAAAATATGTTTCAAAAACTATAAAAAGAAAATTATTTTTCAGATTTTGAATGCCATTTCGAGACTCATTTAAGAAACATTCCGTGCTAGTATAATTTTATTTCTGCCATTCACATTTGACTGCACTTTCTTTAACCAAACAACTCCTCTTCCAGCGTTTGAACAGAATAAAAACCATTTGAATAGCTCGCTCGATCATAAAATCCACCATAAATGAAGCCAAACAATTAGGCATAGAATCAACTACTGAATTGGCCAACTAAATTGCGAACTGGCAGCTGCTTCCTGCTGCCTAGATGCCGAGTTCAGATTCATGTCCATTGGCTGTGTGGGCGGGTGAAAGCAATAACAATAACAACAACTGCAGCCTTAAAAAAAAATACATTATTGGTGGCCAAACTGCTTTGAACTTGGCCAACAACAGTTATGCGCGGCTCTGCTTTGGTTTTGTTGCCAACAATTAGACGGGCGCATTTGAAACTGAGAAGACCTTGCGCTTGAAACTTCAATTAAACGGAGAGAGAGAGAGAGAGCGAGGGAATCGTGCATAGACAATATTTATCAATCACCATCATTATTCTAACTGTGTTTATAAAGAAGCGACTGCTGCTAAGAGCTGTTAAAACCAAAAAGTAGAGGAAAAATCGCGTTGCGACTAAAACTCATAACAACAAACGCAAAAGTTCAGTCAGCAGTTCAGTAGAACGCAAACAGTTAAGGTGAAGCAGGGGTTGGGTGTAGCGAGAGGTGTGGGGTGGAGTTTGCGTTGCATGCCACAATGAACTCGCAATTTTTAACTGTTGTTGTTGTTGTTGTTTGGTATTTTTTTTCTTCTTTCATACCACGTCGTCTGTTTGCGATTTTGTGAAAGCTTCTGCTTTAGCTGCTGCGCTGAGGCGCTTCTAGTTGTTCAGTCGTCACGGCTCACTAGGCTGCTAACTTGGCCAACAACAGCAACAGCAACTGTTCTCTTCGGCAAACAATGCATAAATTGTGCGCAAAAAGGCCAAAGCGACATTTCAAACGACCAAACCGACGAAAGTAGTTCAAACTTTACGAAAAGATATGCAAATATAAGCGACGAAAAAGGAAAAAAAAAAACTGTTGACTTACTCCTTTAAATTCACCTTTCCCCTTGACCTCAACTTGTCTAATTAAATTTGGTTTAAAATTCAGCATAAAATAGATTTGATTTGCAAAATAAACAAAATATAGTAATACTATAACTATAATTTTAGATGTCGTAACAATTCTTTCCATTTACTAATTTCCCTTTTTTTTATTTATTTTCAGGTAAGCAAAATTGTTGTGTGTGGGGAATCAAAATCAACTTTTACCGCCACAGCTGATCTTTTTTTCGTTTTACTCGGTATTTTATTGCCACGTAAGTAGCACGATCATAAATCAAAGGCAGAGGCACATCTGCACAACCAGCCACGCATTATATGGCTTTATTTGTGGTAAAAAGAGGGAGGAAGTGGGGGAGTAGCAAGGGACCTACCAGCGTTATAAACCTAAAGCTGAAGCTATACAAATTGCTTTGATGATGTCAATATTATTATGCAAAACATTTTCAAGTTGGACAGCACAAAAATAAGAGGAAGTATGAGAGAGAGAGTGGGACAGAGAGTGAGAGAAGCAGAGCGTGAAAGAGTAAGAAAAAGAAACCAGATTGAAACCCCAAGAGAAATATTGAAATAGGTCAAGAAACAAAAACTTAAAGCGTGTCATCATTAGAAGGTGTTGTAATATCCAGAAATCTCGAAGCATCAATAAAATAATACCAGTTATTTAATTTTAATTCGTTTGCTTATAATATTAAAGTTAAATGAAAGTAAATAACCTAATGTACTTTACATGTATACACTCGAGAGTCTTTTCTCAGCTGCGGCAATATTGAGCTTTTTATTTTCGATCAAGCAAGGTTCGTCCCAATTTAGATTACTAATCGACTTCTGCAGGAAATTCGTTTATTCATTCATGTTGTATTTTTAGTAACTAAATAATTCAAAGTCTTGCAAATACCGCTTACAATGATCAAATAACAATGATGACATTCAGCTGAAGGCCCATCAATCAAAGCAACATTAACATGCCATTAAACTATCTCTAGCACAATCTTTCTCCTCCAGAGACTCCATTTGCATAATTCAAACACCTTTAAAGCATTTGGTTTTAGTTAACTTATCGGACGTCTGATTTGCATAAGCCGCACACAAATTCAACTTTAGTACTACTAATGATCTTTTAATGTATTATCTTTGCAAATTAATCACATCAACAAAAAAAGAATTCACAAAAAAAAAAAACCACTCAACAAATAAAGACAGCCAATGTTATGCAAGGGTCAAACTAATTTTTGTCGTCTTCTTTGATAAATCTGTACAAACTTTAAAGCCATTTCTATTAATAATATTCACAAATAAAATGAACCGCGGGCATCTAAGAATTACAATGTTTAAACAAGAAAGAAAATAACATAATTCAGCATAAGATTTGACAAAGGATCGTAATATATACACTGAAAATCAAGAACGGATCGCAAGCAGCTGTCAAAACATGCTCCCTCACCCAATATAACATCTCACAATTCAGCTTTAACGAAGATCGTTGTCGAAATTTATGTAAATTTCATAACAAGCTCAATTATTTATATTGGTAAAAAAAAAAACAATGTACAAACAATTTCATAGCCATTGAAAATTTGATGTTTCGGGCCTCCAAAAAGCACATTAATTTATGCGTAAATAAAATGCGTAAAATTATGTTTCGACAAGAGAAGGTTTATGGCAAATTTGCCGCCATAAAAACCAAGGCACTGATGTGATCGAAAAGAAAAGGGAAATCTCGTTAAAAACATTGATGAATCTGTAGGCATTTGTCAAAAAAAAAAAGCTGCTTTGAGACAAATTGTTTGGTAGCATTATAAACATGAAGGAAGGGCATAATCGATGGGTGAAAAATGAGAAGAGTTTACTGAATAACTTTAAACAAATTTTAAAGAAAAATTGTAGATGGAAAATTATCTCAGACTAACGATTAGTATTTTTTTCTGGTATACTTCAAAATAATAGCTTCATTTGACTTTATGTTCATGTCAAAGAACAGTTTGCATTATGCCTAACTATTTAACACCTTAAGGTCAAAGATCTAACGGCCGAAAATTCCTCCAAGAAGTCATGAGAACGCAATGTACGATGTTCTTTTTCCTAAACTTATTTGCCAGGCGTCGAGTCAATATTTCCTACATAAATGTTAACGCGCGAAATTCCAACAAAGAACAAATTTAACACCCACAAACACACAAATATAGCTTAACACATACATTGATACATTGTAGTTAGCAATTAACGTCTAGCTTCCTGCCAAGAATCATAAAAACTTAGGTAAGCGACGATCTCAAAAGCAGCGCAACAAATGTTGCCCGAGCTGAGCAACATTTAATGTTGCTAAACCAACTGAGTTCGTAACGAACATGTTTGAAGTGAGTTGCTGCCAACTTCAACTGCTGCTTTCAAGTTGCAGCTGTCTCGTTTGTGTATGTGTGTGTGTGTATCTGACGGATACACGCGAACGCGCAGATAAACGCGCGTCTCTTTTAGCCGCAGCGAACACAACAAGCAAAATGTATCTGCGCAGTGAGCGATGGCCTCAGTAACACGCGAGCGCTACTCAAATGCAAACGTATCTCGCCGGACATCGAATGTCTGTTTGAACGCTTTTTCATTGTTTTAAAAACGCGCGCGTTTTTTGCCGCATTTCCCACAACACAACAACAAACATATAGCTATATTTATATATATTTCTATACTCAATTCCATAAACACGTGCAAAATTATTGAAACAAAATTGAAAACTGTGCAAAGCTCGTGAATTTTTCGAATGCATTTAAAGCGGCATTTTATTCTTATAAAGTTAAAACTGCTGAAGTGGTGAAGTTTGAATAAGAACGAAACGCCAGCATAAAAATTCCCTAGAAACAAACACACGCACATACACATACAACCAATACAAAATAAACTCACACAGATACACGCTTTGCCGGGGCAACTGTAGAAAAGTGCATATTTTGTATGAGAGAGAGAGAGAAAGAGAGAGGGAGAAGTTTGTCAGGCGGCATTTCTGTGTTTTGGTTCTCACCCCAACTCACTCTCTTTTAGTGCGAGAACGTCATGTCAATGTATTGAGTGAGATTGTATCTGTGAGTGTGTGTTGTCATTTCTGTGTTGTGTGCGTGCGCAGAACGAAATATACATGAAACTAAACTAAAACAGCACACAAAAAAAAAAAGGTAAACTACCTACTTTGCCTGTCTTTTTGGCGAAGCAGCCGCAAAAGTGTACGAAAAACATACCGAAAAAATCCAACAACACAAAAAAGAAGAATCTTATACAACAAAAAAGGACCATATATACTTGAGTGATATTTATACATTTATGAATATAGTATATACGCACTCAACATCAAGATTTCTTGAATCAAAGTCTTGTGCTCTGATTTACGACATCTTCTTCATTTTGGGCACTTCCTCTTTGAACGGCGTCTTCAGCTTCTTCCTTTGCATGCTGCATTCACAACAAAGAGGAACAACAAAAAAAAAGGCATTTAAGTTGAGCGCGCATCTTGTGGATACATTTTTATTTTGCTTGATTACTCAACATTATTTTGGATTTTAAAGCGACAACTCTTCTGCTCTTCTTCTTCTTCAACACACACTTGGTATGTCTGATGACTTTTTTTTATTATTAATTTTCATAATCATTTAGCAGAAAGAGGGGATAAAATCGAGGCACATTTTTTTGCATGTGCTTCTCTTTTTCTTGTTGGTTAGTTGGATTTTTCTTCATGCCTATATCAAATTTGTGTATGTATATAGTTGCTAAAAATTCGACTCGTGCGTGTTCGTTCTATATATGTAGTTTTGTCTGTGCTAAAAAAAAAGTCGCGTGTGTGTTGCGCGTTTTTAATTATAAAAGTGACAAAAATGCGGACTGTATCTAGATACTTTTTGTATATTTTTATGTAGTACTTAAAGCGAAAAAGACGAACAAATCACATTCATAGTTCTTTTTCGTATGTTTTAAAGTGGAATTTGGATTCTTCTGTCATTTAGTCAAATTGATTGTTGCGCTGTGTGTTTGACACTATCTGACGATCTAAAGCAGTTTTGTTTGACATGCTGTTCAGATTTGTAAAGTGGGGTTTTTTTTTATAAGAAACTTTGTATTGTTGAATGCTAATTGGTGGAAGTGTCTTATAATTATGCCAAAAACAAATTAAAAAATGAGAAGTAAAGGTTGAGTTTTACTTTTTGTTGTTTCTTAAGCACTTATATAATTTAAAAAATATTTATGTTTAAATATTTCTTATATTCAACGTCTATCTTCATATTATTTCAGCTGTTTTTAGAGTCAGCTTTATTTTGGATGGTGTATCAAACTTTACCTTAAACCTTATTTACTTTTATCAAGTATTCAAAATGGTTGTTTACATTTCTTTTCAACTTACTTAAAATGCCGTCAGCTGTTCTTAGGTTCAGCTTAATTTAAATAAATATTTATTTTCAACTTCATTATTCGTTTTGTTGTTGAAATTATCGATTTAAAAAGCTCTCTTTAATCCAAAACTTAAACTTATCTTCGTAATTGAAATCTCATCCAATAAATCTCTCTATAAACAAGTTGCCTTTTTTAAATACCTCACATATGTTCCAATAAATGATTTCCACTCTAATTCGATAAACGATTTTTGCGTGATTGTTGAACTTTTGAGTAAAGCCCTCTTAGTTTAACCCTTAGCCATGCACAGTGTCAAAGCCGCAACCCCAACAAAACATAAAAAACCAAAATAATTGTATTGCGTGTTTTTGCTGGTTTCTCTTGTACGACGACGACGACGCTACAAACATCTGGCATTAACATTCGCAACATCCTGTTGCATTCAATGACAACATCCTTCGTTTTTACAGATATCCTGCCACACATAATTTAACAGCTGAATCACCCCACAACATACAAAAAAAACCCCCTGCAGCTCAACCTCCCCGCAGCGCATTTAAAAAGTTTGCAAGCAAAACATGCGAACTGCGATAATTTCGTATCCCAATCTGAATTCCAAATCCGCGTCATAGTTTCATCGCTGCAGCTGCTTGCATAAGTGCCTGGCACACATCTACGGATACAACTGTAGATATATTAACAGATGCAGATACAGATACTTTTATTTTACCCACAGCTTTTTTTTGTATTTGTTTGGCTGACAAGAAGGCTCTTCTTCGTTTCATGACAATTCGTTTCGTTTTGTTGAGTTGAGTTGCGTGTTTCGGACAACCCCCTCAACAAAATACAAATATTTTGCCATGCGAGGGTTGCTTCAAATCATTGTGGTTAGCTATTAGTTGTTATTGTCGCTGTCGTTATTGGCACAACAAAGCACAGCAATTAAGTATGATGGTCGTTACCAAGAACCTGCATTGCCAGCTGTGTGCTATGTGTGTGTGTGTGTGTGTGAAGGTGTTTGTGTTAGTTCAAATACTCTTTGGGTAGTAGAGTGTTTTAGTTCTGTAATGTTTACACTGCCGAAAAAGCATCTGAAAGAGTTGTGGATACCTTTCATATCACATTTGTCAAAGCTTCCAGCCTTATTTATTTGATAAAAGGATGTCAACTTCACGTTTAAATATCATTAACATTAATGACAACATTAAACTTTGAAACTTTGTTGTATTCAATTTTCATTTAACATCTCTTTTAATAATATGGATGCTTTCTTTTCTTCTATGTTACCCATAGAGTATGTAATATTCGTTCAGTTTTATAAATTTCTTTAATTTTGTTCACTTCATGGTTGGAAGTGATGTATATTGGTGGTTGATTTAGTTCAACAAACTTTCATCTAATGTTTCTCGTAGCGTGTTTCCAATAAGTGTTGATAGAAACCGAATCTCCCTGCATCGATTTATTTATTACCTCTTCAACCACCCACACACATATACACCTCTAACACACACGCACACTCCTAGATTATTTTCCATCGCCCGCATGACGAAATGTATTTTATTGTTATGAGTGTTGTCCCTTCTCTTGAATGCTTTAGGCTCTGAACTTGTCACACTCGTGCCACAAGTTGTTGCACTAAACCAAAGCGCCTTTCATCCTCCTATCTGCCGTTTTCCCCTCATGCTTGTTCTGCTTAATAAACACATACATTTTGTGTTTGGTATATATCTTCTTCCTTTTTCGCTACGTTTCGTTGGGTTCTTTCTCTCTCTCTCTCTCTGTTCCCCTTGTACACTAATTTTCGGACTCTACCTTTTCAACTTTTATCAGCTGCTGTTTATCATCGCTTCTTATTGAATTTCGGTTCAGTTCGTTGAGCTCTCTCTTTCTTTTAGTCGCTCTTTTGAGAAGATTCTCAAAAGATGCACGACAAACTCGTGCTACGTGCGGCTTCTGTGTCTGTCTTTTTGGCCTCTGTGTTTTGGCCTGAGGTTCACAGTCCAAAAAAACTGAATTGATTTCGTTAAGTTTGTACCGAAAAAACTTGTTTCTCTTTGTTTTGTGTCCCAAAACTCGTTTTAAGGACGTTCTTCGGGCAGTCTCGACATAAACTCCACATTTTATGCTTTTTTGTAATTTGCGTAAGTTTTTTATGACTCATTTTAACCTAAGCTGAAGATTTATTGTGGAGCGTGATGAGCATACCAGGAAAGCATGTTAAAATAACAAATATTTATTGTTAATTAAATCAGAGCATATGGAATATTTTAACAAACTTAAAGAATCAATTAAATTTCAGAAATCTTAGAGGTTTGAGTCGGGATTCAGTTTAAAATAAAGTTTGTTAAGTGGCTGTGGCAAATGATTTAGGATTGAAACTGGAGTGAACTTTGAATATTTATGCTATAAATCAGGTTTAAAACCTTAAATACGCACATAATTAACTTCTTCCTCGTTAAACAATCTGTTGAGGTTCTGTTTAAAGTTCATGAATAACAAATTGGAATGGATGTAGTTTGATTAAAATCTTTCTATACTTTTCAATGTGTAAAGGATCGCTTTTATTCATTTCCACATTCCATTATCAAACCATTAATTATACAAACTTCAACTTTTTGCCTGTCTCTTGTGTAAATTTCTAGCTGTCATTGTCCAGGGATAAGCATAATGTTAGAATTCCGCATATGGCAGATTCAATTAACGCATTAGAGACCCTTCCAACTTTTTGCTATCTCTTGGCCCTTCAACTAACCCCGCCGCTGATTGCTGTCTTCTAGAATGACAAACGCGCAATCGCATTTGGCTGACAGATTTTTTGCAGCAGCAGCAGCAGCAGCCACATGTGGCACATAAGTGTGTTTTTGTGTGTGTTCGTGTGTTCAACACGTGCCGACCCCTTTGGGCCATGTTTGCTGTGGCGGCACAGCTGCTGACTGCTGCGATACGCTGGCTCAACTCATTTGCAAAATGTTTTTTTCGTTTTCTCGTTTTTCCAGCTGCCTGGCAAAAGTGCGAGTCAAATAAATGCAAACGTAATCATAAAAGTAAGTTGAAATAAGCGCAGTAAAAACAAATGATAAAATAAAGATACCAAGCCAGGAAATGCAGAACCAGAGAGAAAGACAGAGAGAGAGCCAGAAGAGAGTAGTCATTAAGTTGCTGCAAAAGATTTTATGATCTACACAAGGCAAACCAGTAAGAAATGTGAACAGGAAAGAGGAATCTTAGACGAAACCAAAGCGAGACACTTGGAAGGTTCAGAAAGAAATACCCTGCAGGCTGTAAATATTACTCAAATTACTTAAGCTGTGGGGCCCACAAGAAAGATTTATGAATATTGCGTAGCGTTGCTGACAAGTCGTTTAGGCCGCAAGTTTCATTTCATTTAGTCAATTTTCGCAGCATCTTTATGGTACGAGGCCCTTTAAGGCAGCTCAACTCAACTGTTTGCACATCATTATCAAGTTTTATGCTATTTGTTCACAGTTTTCCCCCCTAAAACGAGAGTGAAAAGTAAAATTTAAATGCAAACAACAACAACAACAATAGTATAATTAAGAAGAGAAAAAAAAAACGTATGCCAGAATTTGTGTATTTAAGACATTACCAACATGGCTGCCTGTTTGCCACGGGCCTGGTACACACATTGACATTGAAATCTCAACTTTAGTAAATTGCTTACAAATTCCAGCTCCAGAAGAAACTCAAACCATTACAATGAAAAGTGAAATCTACAAATTTTCTTTCTATTGCCATAAAACACTTTTTCTCCTGCCTCGCTCGCATCAAGAAAGCGTTTGAAATTGTTGCCTGGATTTAAACTACAAATCAAATTAATAATCATGTGTCTTCCAAAAGCTTCCCAAACTCGTGCCGCATTCAAAATTGATTTGCTAGACGCCCACCCCCATTAAAGAGATTGAGCTACTGACCACTATTTGAAATTATACGTACTATACTATAGGTTATTGCATGTAATTTCAGTTTTTAGATAGCCTGCACTTGATGAACATTTTGAAAAGGAGGGGAAAATGGCATAAACTAAACATATTTTTCTAAAAATTAAAGTTTCTTCTTTAAAAATTATAATCTAACACACATCATACAATGGAATAAAACACACAGAGTATCTTCTCGTCAAGTACTTTTGTTTGCTTGTGCTTTATTTTGTGGTCAAAGTCTGCAATAAAAGCGGCATCATTTATTTCGGGTGCAATCAGACTTTTCCAAGTACGCAGAAAAACGATTTGTTTTTACTCGTTTATTATTATTATTTTTTTATTAATCGTTCATGTTGTGCATTTATAGTAAAGTGGATTTTGAGTGGAGAGGAGCTGCATTAAAAAAGATTTTCTTAATATTAAACTAACGATGATTGTTTTTAATACCTGAGGTTAGATCAAGGGCTAACAACTATCACATGCGATGATTGAAAACTAAGCTTGAGATCAAAATTGACTCGTTTATATGATAGTTTACGAGCAATCGATTAAGTTGGCAAGGTCTTATTTGCTAAGAACTAAGAAAAATTGCTTCATTTTTAGGTTGGGATATGTTTTTTTTTTTTTTTCAAGTCTTGTTCGACAGATTTTAGTGTTGATAGCTAAGCAAATGTTGCAACTGCCTTTTTTCCTTAAAGAAACATCATTAATCATCTAACGTTTGGCAATTGCGTCTGCCCGGAAGCTTTATAGTTTCCCAATCCAAATAGCCTTGAGGAGCCTCGAGATATGTTACGTGTTTTTTTTTTATCTGTTTACTAAATCGATTTATGGCTTGTTCTGTAATTAGTAATAAAAAAAATCTAAGCTGAAATAAACTAGTTATCGTAAAATGTTGACAAGGCAACAGGCAACATGCAACATGCCACATGCCAGGCAACATGTTGCCAAATGCCGTTTTTTGAAGGCGACAAGTGTGTCGGACAAGATGCAAGTTGTTGTTAGAGTGTTGACTGTTTGAGTGTTGCAAAACGCGTTGAAGCGATTTGCTGACAATTCTCAGGAACACACAGTTGAAACTTGCAACGTCGCGACGTTGCGAGTGTGTTGCAGCTGCCTCATCGGCAGAGTCCAGGCCAAGGCAACACAAATGTTGTCGTTGTTGCTGTAGTTGTTGTTGTCCAAGTTGTATGCTCTGGATTTATAGCCGCGACGCGTCGCATTGCAAACTTCGCTTCATTTCATTTCGTTTCGTTTTGTCGTTTGGACTGCTTTTGAGCTACCCGCCCCTTTAGCACTCCACGACGATTGCAACTTACTTCGCCTCGCCTCGCTTTTAACTCGAGAGGTCAATGGCATTTTCTTTACAGCAATTCTTGACTGTTGCTTGCTTGTTGTTGTTTTTGTTGTCCGTTGTAAAACAACGAAGCGCGAATTATTATTATTTCAGCGAAGCGAAATAGAAAATGTTGTAATAATAAAGTGGCCAACCAACAAGCAGACCGACAAGCAGACATGCCAAGCCCCGAGTCCAATAGATTACTTACTTGATGACTACTTAGACTTGCCCATGTTCCGATTCGCACCACATTCAACTAAGAAACTAACAAACTTACGTAACACACACTTACACACACACAGCTAGACCGACAGACAAAAGAGCAAACATTTCCGTTAGCTCAACACGCAAACCCTCAACTAAAAAAAAAAAGTAAACAAATTAAGCAAAGAAGGATAAGCTTAAGTCTGAATATTATATTCTCTGGCATTAAACTAATGGAGTTTATTTTTAAGCTCTTGGCTCTTAAACCAAATTGCCAGCAACTTGAAATTGAATTGATTATATTGAAAAATAATTAAAAGAAAATCAGAAGATTTTGAAAAATAAATAATAAATACTTGATCCCAGCTTCTATAAAATCTCTGCCCGTAGAACTTTTATCCCAAAAACAATAAACAGCTCGTCATGTTTTTAAAAACTTATCCCTTCCGTTTACCAGCTTTACGATATAGTCAAGCAATTCAGAGTTATAGAACTGGGAATTTAGCTGCATATATATAACTGTTTTAAATACATTTATAATCCCTCTTTCTAATCTCTTTCAAACTTAAAAGGTTACTTAATTTTCAGTTGGTTTTGTGTTCTTAAAATTTAGCTTCTTAGAAACTTAATTAAATATAATTTGTCTTGGGTTGAGGCTTTAATTGCTAAATGCATAAAGCTTGCTTTTGCAACGACAATAACAACAAATTGAGTTTAGCTCCAGCGTTAAGCAGCAAAAAGAGAAAAAACTCAAATACCAGATACAGCTAGATCTTTAGATACAGATACATTCACAGCTATAGTTACAGCTACAGCTTAAGATATTCAATTACTGTTAGTGCTGTGCCTACTTGAACATCTTCAGTTTCTTCTTTTTCTGGTTATTTGAATTATTATATGTTCTCTTAAGTGATAAATTACTTACAATTTTGTATCTAATCAGTTATTGTTGTAGATCCTGCTGTTCTTAGAAGGAGGAGAGGGAAGAGTGACACATCACCAGTGCACTTAATGATTAGTCAATTAAGTTTATCTCTCGGACTTTATTTTTGTGATTGCCCGCCAGCCAGCTGTGTGATTTTTATCTTTTGTAAAGAACACAGTTGAATTTAAGTAGCCTGAACTTAAGTTTTTAATTGCGTGCTTGTCCAGCTACTCTATATATAGAAACAACTGATAGCAGCTATCACTTTTCATCACATAAAGGCCTTGATTATAAACCAAACACAAAAAAAACTAAACACGGAAATACACCAGTTAAATTTTAAGCTTGTTTACTTTTGCATGTAGTATTTAAACTCTACTCATTAATCATTTTAAATGTGAGAAGTTTATTAAACTTAAAAAGTTTAACTTGCATAAATAAAGTTAAAAACAAGCTCATTACTAAACATGAATGCATAACTCAAATAATAACACTTAAATGTTGGGCAGGGCACTACAAAAAAATCCACATGGCTGATAAATGTTTACTTGGTCACAAAGCCAGACTTGAAACACTCGAGTCTTGTTGCCGGGTAACTGGCAATGAAGTCAGCACAAATTGGCACCTTTTTCTTTAACCAACTTCAACTGTGTTACCTCATTGACTTTGCTACGGTAACTGCTTTTAAAGTTTTTCTTATCGCTTGTGAAAAATTCAAGAAAGGGCCACTTTCGTTTCTGCTTTTTGTTTATTTTTTGTCCAGAAGAAATAAAAAAAACGAAAGTGTTTTTCATATGGAAGTACTTTGCTCAGGGCACAATGGATACCCTCTTTTTAATTTTTTAGTTTTTAGTTGCCTCGCCATGTTTCAAGTGGTGCCAAGTGCAGCAAGTCGTGTGCGTGATAAACCAATTAACTGAACTCAACCCAGAGACTTCAGTTGTCCACAAATATGTTGCTCGAAAGTGAAATTTTAGGCAAAAAAACAATAGCGCGTCTATAAAAAATCAACAAAAATGTTAACACAAAAAAGACATGAAGAGACTGAGCGGGAATAGTAGAGGCGTGGCAGCGAACACACAACAAAAGTCTTTTTGACAGGAACTTTAATGGACAGTCTCTTTAGAAAAGGAAAGAGAGAGCATTTTTGGTTTGTTTGTTTTGACGCACAGTCAAAATGTCAGTCAGATGTCATAATTTCGAAATGAATTCAACTTGTTTGTTCTTTAAAGGCATATGATCGGAAAATAATAGAAATTTGAAAAAGAAGGGGAAATATTTGTAAATAAAAGTCAATCAAGTGTCTTAAATACTACAAATTTCAATAAGAAAGGAATTTTCATATTTAAAAATAACATAAACACATATAATATAAATTAAAAAAAACCTTATGAAATCTAAATAAACTTCTGTTAAGTTCAGGACAGTCAAGCAAGCAGCAGCCATTTAAATTCCTTTTATTTCTGTTTCCAAGAACATTTTTTATTTCTGATTTTCTGCAGCTCAACCACAGAAAAGAAAGAAAAACCCAACCGATCGAAATTTGATATGCTAAGCAAGGCTCTTAGGAATTTTTTCTTAAACTTTTAACTTGTTCAGTTGTTCAGTCTGCTTTTTTTATTGCCGCAATTTGTACTCACTTTTTAAGATATTGATAGCTTATACTCTTTATTTTGTTCCAACAAGTTTTCATAGCACACTCGTTTGAACATTATTACCCTTGAACATTGAAAGATAAATGAAAAATTGAACGGTTTTTAATAAATCTCATGATTCAAGGTACAAGTACTTATTGAAAACCATTAAAAAAAATTTGAAATTAATTACATGAAGTACCGCAGCAAGTGTATAGTATCTTTGTCATATTTTACACACATTTTTTATTGTTTCTCTCACTTGTTTTTTAAAGCCAAGCAGCTGCGCAATGATCCTTGCCTTCAACTTCAACACGCAACATATCAATTTGCCTTTGACTTTTAACCACAAAAAAAAAACAAAGCCCAACCGTGTTGTTTTCTTTTTAAGCTTGTCATAAACCTGACAAGTTGCCCCCTGTTGCAACCTCATCCCATCGAATGATACATCTTTAGCTTGCAATCTCTGCCTTTCTGCTGCATGTATTTTGTTGTGTTTCTGTCTTCTCTTCACTCTCTGTGTGTCTGCCCTCCTGCTGCGTTTGGCAGTTTTGCATAATGCTTTTTTTTATATCTGTAAATGAAACAAAGAAAGACATCATCGACATCAAATGCCTGGCTGGCAGGCAGTTAAAGATAGGCTCTTCACATCCATAACGCACAATCTTCTGCCTGAGACGCTGTTTGTGTTTGGCTTCGCTCTTAAGTCAAAACTTGACAGCAACAAAAAAAAAAAAATCAACTACGTCTATTTTATTTGCCACTGAAGTCTGCATTATGATGCAACTGTTTGATAAACTTTTTTTCTGGGTCAAAATGCAGCTAACAAGATTTTAGAGCTGACTTTTTTTTAATTGATTATGTTACGTCGATTAAGGCTGACATTAAGTATTTACAAATTTTAGCACCCAGTCACTCTATAACAAAAACAGACTGGAATTTTGATTGTTTCAAACCCAATATATATTTTATTTTTGATGGCTATTAAAAATTAACTAAAAATCGCAATGGGGCGTAACGCTAATGTTGTGAAAACACATATTTTTCGATTTTCAGTTAATGAAAAGCGCTGTCAATGGGTAAAATGAAAAAAAGGAAAGCATTAGGCCACAGACAATGGTCCCAAAAAAGCACATAAGAGCTACTGACTGACGGCTGCCCGATTGAGCGATTGAATGAATGAAAGCAGCTTAATTATTTGTTGCCTAGTTTTTCTATATAATAATGCTTCACACATTATCTAGCGTGACAATAGAGTAAAAACTATTTGGCGGCCTTTTTGATTTATTATTTAACAAGAAATGATTTTGACTGGGAAATGTGCATGAAATGAAAGTAATATTAAAACATTTTTACTTAATTTATTATTTTTTTTAGTTGCTGTTAAGCCAAATTTGTGTTTTATTACCAGTTTATTATGGTCATAAATGTTTTAATAGCCTAAGGAAAATGTTAGTTACATTATAAAACGATTGCATTTAATAATTTGCAACTTCATTAATATTTTTAAGCTATTGAAATGTGTTGATAGCTGCTATGAACTAGTATGAAGTTTATCTTTTCTTTTCAAGCAAGTCATAAACGTGTAAATGATCATATTAAGATCCAGCATTAAGAACGGGTTTTTAGTTTTATTTATTTAACAAAGTGTCACATAGAACCCACAACTGATATCATCTTTAAAACTATAAAAGTTGTTTCATCAAAACGTGACATAAATTAAATGCATGAATCATACATTTCTTTTATAAAAGCACTCATTCGAATACAAGATAAACTTATTTTTGTGAACATATCTTTTTTTCAATATTATAATGTAAGAAACAAATTTCATTTTATGATACTTGCTGTCAACAAATTTGTTCAGCATTAATTAAATTAAGTTTTATGCCTTGTGTGCAGTAACCTAAAACTGTTAGGCTATAAAATTCCTCTCAAAAACCTTTCCCCCCTTTTGACTTGAATAGATTTTTTCACTTTAAAAGCTTTTTGAAAATGTAACATAGTTCAAGATTTTATTATTGTTGAGTTTTACGAGCCGACAATACAATAAAGTATAAAACAAATTCAATTCTAACAATATTCTTTTCTCTTTTCTTTGCAGGTAAGCATTAATGACCAAAAGTTTTCTTAAATGTTGTAAGTATATTGTTGCAATGTGTGTGATTGTTAGACAGTGAGTTGTTGCCACATTTTATATTTATGTTGTTGGCCAAGCCTTTTGGCTGCTTTTGACACAAAACCGCAACAAATTCCACAGAAATCACATTTATCTATTGTGTGTATGTTTGGCTCAATTTCTGTGGCTTAAATGGCTATCGATATAGCCATATTGCAGTTGCCTATGCATTTGGCTTTAACAAATTTCTTATGAGCATTATGTGATTATATGAAAAGAGAGGGGAGGGGAGGGGTAGACTGCAGTCTCTCTTTCTATGCAATTGTCTGCATTGCTCTGCGTGTTCCAAATGAGATCGTTGCCCGAGTTTTGTTTGCCTTTTGCCAAATGCCGCCGCCAGAAAGAGTTGCACAAGACACAAAAGTCGTTGTAACTGTAACCAGTACCAATAAAAGCTTAAACTTTTTTTTTTTTAAGTCACCGATTTGCGTGCACTTATTTCAGCCTGATCTCCATATGCATAATGAATGGCTTTAAAAATCTAATTAGACAACGGCATTGTTTGCTGCCTTGCCCTTATCTCTCCTTTATGGCCAATGCTCAAAAGAACATTGGCAAAAGTGTGGTATTTTTTTTTTCCGTTTGCCAGTTCCGGGTCTGCAATTCGCGTTTTGCAAATGCAAAACAATAAAAAAAACTTTTGAAGAGGGGAAAAAGTTAGGGTATTTGGTATTGCCAACTATGCCACATAGCACGCGCACTTGTTGTTGTTGTTGCTGTTGTTAGCTGTAAATTTCTGATGAGGCCAAGTTAATTATACTGTTGCACAGATCTCTTTGTTTTGGTTTGCATGTTGCTGCTGTTTGCTTCTTCTTTTTTTGGCCACACGTTTACCTCATTTGCAAATTGCGGATTTTTGCGAAAAGGGCCCAGAGACAACAGCGGGGCATGTAAAGAGGGAGTGAAATGTACTTACCCGCAATCAATTGCACACAAGGTGAAAGAGAGAGAAGGAGAGATTGTGCCATTTTAGTGCCCCGTCAACTTAAACGCTTTAATTGCTGCTTCATGACTCGACAAAGAGCTTCAGTGTTTCGTTAGACAAAGCTGTAGAAACGGTAACAGACTTAATACAATTAAGAGTGGCACAAGCTTAAATTTGTGTGGAAATGTGTTTAGGAGAGAGCGAAGTACAAAGTACGCAAACTATGATAGTCACTGAATTGAATAGAGAAGTCAAGTAATCAAATCAAAGTATAGTAAATAAATATTTATGAAAATCACAAAATATTTAATTTTACCATTATAACTTAAACATATATGTTTATATTACTAAGTATTGCCTGCACTTAAGTGTCAAAGCAAATATTGAAAAATCACAAAGAGTCCATCTTAAACCAACATATATCGTGTTAATGCAATCCAAAAGTAAATACAATAAGTGTATATATCCTCACCCCTCTAATTATGACTCGTTAAACACCTGCCTTTGGTCACACACATATTTATGTCACAAAAGCAAAATGCCGCCCACAAATGCAACATTTATCAAAAAAAAAAAAGTGCTTTAACTGTTGGCTAATGCCCTTATACGGCCTTATTATAACGTGATATATTGGGGGAGGGTGTCACGAATGCAACTGATAAGAATAAAACAGAGTCCGGGCTCTGTTACAACCTCATTAATTGAGCATATGGCTTTGTAAGTCTATTTTCTGACCAGCCCGCCTCAGTTAATCTTCTCCAACCATTTGGCTCAGCCGTTTTTCAACTCTCTTATACATAATCTAAATGTAAAGCTAAGCCCTTAAATTATGACAAAAATAAACTAGAAACAAAAATCACACAAAATGCGACCGGAAACCGCAAACTACTATGTCTAAAAACTAAAACTCTACAGCTCGCAAAGCGTAACGAATAATTGGAAGGGAAACGGTTTTAATTTGAAGAATTGCTAGTGCTGCTATTTAGTAAGAGGGTATGTACTTAGTTGAACTTGATATGAAGCTTGGCAAACTCCATGACAACATTAACTGCAATTTCAATTAACCCACTTTGCTTTTTTTCGTGCTACATACAACAACAAACACATTAACATTAATTTAACGCCATAAAAACTGACCCCAAAAATGTAAAACACACAAAAATACAAATGGAACTGAGTGTGAAATTCATCCTGTAATTTTGTGTTCGGATTCTTAAATTAGAAATGTGTAAAAATGGCATTTATACATTCATTAAAAAAGAGTAAAGTTAAACTTAATGTAGTATTTCTAGTCTTAACTAAGGCAGATATTCGATATATATTTAATGCAAACAATTTGCAAAGACAACTTCTGCAAAAGATTCAAGTTTGAAGCTTTTATGGTTAGGGAGTGGGCGGACGTGAACCTATTGTTGGATCAGTTAAATATTAAAACTCACCTTACTGTAATATCTCAAACTACCTTATATGGCAATTTACAAAATTCCTAGTTGCATGGTATTTTTACATTTGCCCCATTAATTCTGATGAAATAATTACTCATTCCATATGTCAAATTCTCAGCGTATTGTTTCATTTGCTTTTGCATTCCTTTTGTCTATCATTCTTCTGCTGACTTTCCCCTCTTAGTTAGGGTCAAGTGTAAACCTGCAATACCAAAACGAAATACTACAACAACCCACCACAGAATACAGCACATGCTCTTTTTTTGTACTCATTTCCCGTTTCCCATTTCCATTCTCATTCCATTTCAATTTGCCAGTGGCTCGACTGTTTAATAGTTTTCGTTCCACTGCGTGATCTCGCCCATTCCACAGTAGTATAAACTCATAATTTTCCACCCAAACTAGAAAAACAATTTCCTTTAATGGTTATTTTATTGTTGCCGTTTGCAATGTGCGCTACTTCATTTTCACAACATGAACTTCTAAAAAAAAGTTTTCACCACCAACTTTTTATGTCAAAAATTTTATATTTCATATTTTTTTTTGGCTAGAGAGTTCATTGTCGCCTTTCGGCCAAGCATTTAATTACCTTGGCGAATGTTGCTGCAGCAAATGCGTGTTGTAGCTTAAAGTTGCAACGCCCCCAAACAATGAATATGAAAAGACTTTTGACGTTAGCTGACCTTCGCTAATGGTCGACTAGCTACGAGAAGAAAAATTTCTTGAGGGGGGTGCAGAAGCAGGTTCAACGGAAGCCACTAAAGAAATTTTACCTGTGCATTCAACACTTTTTTGCGGGAAGGAAGAGTCGCAAAACGGGTCTTTACCAATGCAACATTGCGTATTGTGCTTTGTAGCATGTAGTTGTGTTTGTTACCGACCCTCTTTGGCTTCGCCCCCCTTGCGTTTTGCATTTTGCACAGATGTCTTGATGATGATAACCTCACCGAATCCCCAAAAAAACAAAAAAATCGCAACGCGCGCGCCTTCTCAAGGAAAATGCAACAAGAAGCAGAAAACAACTGCAGAAACAACACACTACATTGGCGGCGACTTAGCAAGTGAAATGTTTTTATTTTTGTATACCCTTTGTGATCAAGATTTTCTTGAATTTGTTAAGAGAAGAGGACGTCTTTCGTTGCCAAAAAGTATTGAATAGAAAAGTACAAAAAGTATTAGGAAAGTAAAGAAGCTTCTCTTTGCTACAGACTGTTATGCATAAACCTATACCTTCATCTCATAGTAGAAAAATGTTTCATTAAATGAATTTTAAGACTTATTAACATCCACAACAAAGCTCCAGTCAGATAGCGTACATAATATTCGACCACAACACAAAGCTTTTGTTCCAACTAAGTGTTGAGTATAATTTTTTTGTTGCTGTTTCGTCGACTACTCTCGGAAAAGTCGTCTCTATGTCGCAGTTGTACAGCTTATCGCTGTGGGGCCATCTGTTCAGGGGGCAACAGAGCCGTAAAGAAATTAATTCGCCTAACCCTGTCGACACCTAACACAAGGCTAAGCCAAGGCAAGCACCACAAAATTGCACCACACAGCACCCACCACACACGAATTAACTGTAAAGAAACACTGTTTTTCCGAGGCTTTCACTCTTGCCTTCTCTTTCTTTATTTCGACCTCCCCCCCTAACGAATTCTGGAGGTCGCATCAATTTCGTGCCTTGTACTTTTGACTGACTTATGCAAATATACTTGACAGCAAGGTTCGTCAAAAAGTAATACAAAGCAGACAAAGGTCTTTTACGTTGGGTTAACTCTTGACTGCCTAATTATGCAAAGCAGCTTAAGCACAACAACACCAGCAACGCAATGTCTTGGTCTTTATAGTCGAGGCCAAAAGGAAGCCAAACTACTACTGGCCAATTTGGCATCTCAAACGCCCTCACTTTGCATAATTCGAATAGTGTTATTTGATTCGCGCAGATGATCATTTCAAACAAAACTGAATTACAAAAACCAGGAAATTCCTCAAATTGTGTGCTGCATGCCCCATTAAAATGAGTATGTGTGTTGGAAAGTGCAGCAATAATGTGTGAGTGTGCGGAAATGCAAAAATGCCAAATACTTTTATCAGCAACGAGTGTGAAAAACTTGAAAATGTTTCATGTCCGCTGCCTGAATAAACAAAAGGCAAACGAAGCAAATGAAACAAACTCAAGCAGCAGAAGAATGTATGTGAAATAATAAATGCATGCAATGCATCGGTTCCGGTCGAATGGGTAGAAGTGCACTGTGCAAAACTACGATGTTAAAAAGGGGTCGTTTTCGAAGTACCATCTAGTAACATCTTTGCAAATTCAAACACTTTAAGTGTCGAAACTTCTCAATGCGCCAAAATGCAAGCTGTTCTGCACAAAACTAACCGACATTTCAGTCAGTGCTGTAGTTGGACTGCACAGGTGCATTTGACAGGTGAGAGAAGTTTCTGGGCAAAGGTAAGGCGTGTCGTAATCATAGGTTAATGGTTACAAAGAAGTAAAGAGACTGATGAGAAGGAGTAAGGAGTAGAAGAAATTGAGCAAATTGTGTGGCATTTTAGACAGCTATTTGGCTGTATGACTGTGTGCTGAAGACTGACATTTTAACCCTTGATTTGTGCTGAAGCTACAAAGATACAAGATACAAAGTGCAGGGCAATCTGCCATGCCTGCCCCTCATGGTCTTGATTACAGTTCAGACTACTTTTCACGGACTAGAACATGATATTAGTTGAAACTAAGTAGAGAGTTCATGACTACCGAATTGAGGTGTACACAATTTGAGCCACACTAACAAGCTCTGGGCAATTTTTTATAATCCATAGGAAAAGTTGTTGTTGGTGTTGTTGCACGCTTCAGTTTTTCACACTCTTTTTCAATGATAGAGCTGATCTCAGCAATCGTTTCCGGTTGGCAGAGAATCTCCAATGAACGTGACCAGAGATTAAAAAAACACAGCAATTACGCCAACAACAATTGTTGCTACAATATATTTTTCCACGCGCCAGCAACAACAACAATTGCAATTTGAGTTTCGAGTGCTAGTGTAACTGTCAATATGGGCGTGGTCAACCAGGCAGCGCTGCCAACTACTTTTTTTTTGGGATGGTAGTGCTGTCAACTCTAGCGAATTTTTATTTCTTGTTGCTGTCCACCTGCTTAAAGCTCTTTCAGCTTTCATTATGGACGCCTTTGTTAATTGAAATTGTTTTCCTTAATTATTTTTCCGGTTTTTTAATAGAAAAACATGGATTTTAATTTAAAACGAATACTACTCAAACTGCAATCAAAAAGTTGGCAAAATAATGCTTTGGGGTTGCCTTCAACTTTTTTTGTGGGCGTCTTGCAAATGTACTCTCGACGAGTTCTTTCTCTTAAGCTAGCTTTCACCTCTTATAAAAAGCTCATCATCATTACAAACTGCTTGAACCTGAAGGCAGATAGATAGAGAGAGAGAGAGAGAGACTTGAGTACACATATCGCAGTTAAGCATCTATTACAATTTGCTCTATCGCGATGATCTTGAATTACAAATAATTGTAGAAAAAAAAAAAAATACTAAACACCAAACCTCCCAAAAAAGACTGTGCCACGCTTTTGATGAGGCAAATAAAACTGATGATGAATTTTGTCTGTTTATTTTGGTTTTGGGTGCGGCTTTGGGTGTGGGTCGGATCCAAGAGTAACTTTTTGTATTTTCCTCAAGTTTAAGGCGCCAATAACATTTAACGGGCAATAGGTTAAAGTAATTTTTTGTTTTATGATTTGATTTGATTGGTAGTTTCATTTAAATGCAGTCAGTCGCCAGTTTTTCTTTGGAAAGTTCAAACACTGTAAAAAAAAATATCAAAATTTTGTGTCACTGTTTTGTTTTTCGTTTTTCCCCACACGAAATCCTTAAAGACTTTTCTTTTCCATTATAAACATATCAACATTCGAATTAATCATTAGAAGATGCAATCCGTGTGAAAAATAGTCACGCAAGCAAAATTTCTCAATGACATCTTCTCTTAAGTGCCAGCTGCAAATGCAACATGTTGCATGTTTCTCATTGCTTGTTTGTTAAAAAACATTATTGAGCTGTTACCACAATCGTTTCCTAAACGAGCGGGGGATGAAAGCTAAGATAAATTTGTGTGTCTTTGATTGAACCCTAACACCAAAGCGATTCCCTTTGCTGCGTGGGTGACAAATCCCAATACAAAAACTAAAAGGGTATCGACAGTAAACTCCCAAAACAATGAATTGAAAAAAACATATGCCGTTCCTACTTTTGCTGCCTGTGCTTGCCTGTTTCGAAAATCATTTAAAAATAATTAAGCTCATGTTGTGTTTTTGTTATTTTTCTTTCTGTTATTTTCTTTTTTTCTCTTCTTTGGGGAGCAGCGCCCACATGTTACTTGTTTATTGTGTGCCTTTGAGGCAAATGATTTTGTTAAAAATTTCGAATTATTGACTTTTGGGCTTGACATAAGTCATTGTGGCTGTCGAACTCTCGTGGAGTTTGAGGTTATCCGATACACGTAGGATGCGTGGGGTGTTGCAACAATAAATCAAGAAACGGAAGTGTAGAAAACGTAATTCAATATTGTGTTACACATTCAGATATTGAATTTCGATATACAGATGCAAATGATGTGATATTATTGTGAGCATGATGAGAAAATAACATTCATTTTATATGTTCGTAGGTCATTAAATAGTGTTGACTAACGTGTCTTTTATATCAATTTTTCTAAAACATTTGCAGAATACCTCATAGGTATTGCAAGTCTTCAATCAAAGACATTCATTCAAAATAACTAAATCATAATAAATATAACGAAAATTGTAAACCTTTTAATTTTGTTGTATAGAAAAATTCCATAAAACCTTTTATTTCGAAGTTTTCTTCTTAGTTTAACAAAGATTACAACAGTCAACTTACTACATATGTAAGTATATTAGCCGATTATGTTGCTTTTTCATACAATATATACCTCCTGTTGTACAAAACTCTTTCTAAAGTATAAAAGCCATACATTTTAATATCTTTCCTGGGAAATTTTGTACATTAAAGCCACGATAAAGACCTTCCGTAAACCATTAGTATCTATCAGTAGTGTATTTTATAGTAAAGCAATCCTATTATTGCACTCTCTTTAGCTGTGTCTATTTGTGAATGTAAATACGTTGCCACCCGCTGATTTATCATCAGTTGTTGCTGTTTGCTACTCTTGACACTTGTCCATTGAGATGACAACACAAATTTCAATTACAATACGCGCACCTTTGACTCCATACATTTTTTGTAGCTTTTTTTTGGGCACTCACAAAACTTTAAAGTGGATATAATGGCCGAACAGCGGACAATATTATAGTCCAGAGCTGAGTTTAACTGCAGCGTAAATTAGCCAAACAACAAGTGCGCTTTTCAGCTGGCAACATGTTGCCATGGTGCGCAGCATGTTGCTGCAAAGTTGGCAGTGGAATTGCCATTTGCCAATTGGGAATTGTGAATTGGCAATTGAAATTGCATTCGTTGTTATTTTTATTTTTTATTTGCTTCTCTCGCATGCCCAATGATATCGCTAGCTAATAATTTATGGGATTTAATTTGCCACTTCTGCAAGATTTATGGCACTATGAAAATTGAAATGCAATCAAAAATATTATGTTAACCTCTGACCACAAATGAAAAGTAAAAAAATATAAAACTATAAGTTTGCAATGTGGCTCATAAATCAGTTTTGGGGACTAAGACAGTTTTGGCGCCCTTTAGCCGAAATACAAAAAAAATATATATATATACTGATTGACAAGCCATGAAATTGAATTTTATTTGGCCTATTGCTGGCTTCTGGCGCTGACAAATTTGTAATTTAAAAACTTTTTGTTGCAGAGCTTAGAAAGTTTTGTTTTTCCTTGATGGTGGCATGAACTCTGACCCCAAAAGTTATGAGTTGCCTGTGGGATCGTGGCGTCCTTTTCATTGTGCCTCGTCCTGAACATTTTGTGCTTATCATATTGTCTCATCAAATATGGCTTCAATCTTCTCTCCAGCTAACCATGCATGAATGGCATTTTATCCATGCTTGTTGTTGGCTGTTTTGCTGCTTGCAACATGCAAATATGAACATGACAACGAGCATTCAAACCCCTTTCCCCGCTGTTGTGGCACATGAGATTGTGATGCCACCCAAAGCGAATGCATTTCCTATTTGTGGCCTTGGCTTCCTTCCTCTTGGCAATTTTTCTATTGTAGTTGTTGCTATTTTGCCATCTTGTTTGCATAAACATTTTTATGCTTTTTCCTTTTTTCTGTTTTGTTTATAACCGCAACAACGCCTTGAATGAAGATTTATTTGTTGGCTGGCTGAAAACTCCAGAGTTCCTCTTGTGATGTCTTTCTTTCGTGCTCTCAGCTGACTCGTGCAATAATAAATTTAAAATGTTTTGCCCATTTATTTCTGGTAGCTGTTGAAGCGCAACAGGGTCTCTGTTAACAAACAAACATTCAAAAACGTGCCTTGAATTTGAATTAATGTGTATAGCATTGAGAATTAAATAAGTTTGCCGTAGAAGAGTGAGAAGTTAGAGTAAGTGCAAATAATTTGTTGCTATATGAGTTAAGCTTAAGCTAGTCAAGTTTGACTAGATTTAAAGAATTCTTTTGTCAATAAATGGTTGATACGACTTTAAAAGTTTATAATCGCTCTCATAAAGTTCTGTGATATGTCAAATTGAATAGCTTTTATATCTTTGATTAGTACATTTGTTATCTTATCAATTTATTTATTTTCCACAAAGGTTTTCCCTTCGTACACTCATATATTAATTCCACTTTACCATCAACACGTCATAATTTATTGCACTAAATAATACAATACAAAAAAACTTCGCTTTTACTTTATAACTTATCAGCCCTCGATATATATTTATTTGGGACAACTTTATTTATATGTTTTATCGATATGCGGTGCTGTCGTTGGCGTTGTCGTATCAACAATGTCAACAAAAATGCCATATCGAAAGCACTTTCCAAGCATTCACCTATCATTTTTTTTTGGGGTCATGGAAAAAGAAAAAAAAAAACACAGGCTGCATTTTTTGTCGCGTGCCTGTCCCTCTTTCGTTCTCTATTTCTCTCTCGCCGCCCACATAGAAAATGTCATGCCCCATTTGCCACATGCAAACCAGCCAGAAAATTGGGCGAAAACAATCTTATATTTTTCCTTTCCGCTTTTGGTTGTTGTTGTTGTTAGCGTTCAAGTCAACAATTTTCTAGCCATACATAAATTGAAAAAGCTTTTCTTGTTGCCTATTCAATTAGCGTTACAAACTATAGCATGTCTCCCCCAACCACACTCAACACCCACTTTGGAAAATTCTCTCAACTGGCGCCCATCAAAATAGTTTTTTCCATATGAGGGCATTCGTGTTATTTCTATTGTTGCTGAGGTTGTTGTTGTTCTTTTTTGGGCTGTCAATTGTGGCTTGCATGCGTGAGTGTTGTTGTTATTGTGTGGCATCTGGCGATTATTTGGCTGCCAAGTGTGGCCAAACATTTCACTTTGAGTTTTTTCCCCTCACAAAAAAAAACAAATCATTATGCGTGTTGTCAAATAAGATCTGAACAAAAATAAAGTCAAAGCTCGCCCCTATATAGTCATAAATAATATATTTATAGTTCACAAAAACACAAAACTCTCTCAATACTCCAGAGTTGGTAAAGTGGGTTTTGAATGCATCATAAATTTTGTCTATCTAGCTTTGAAGCGCACACTTAAAGCTTACACATGTTAATACTCAATACTTTTAACTATAACTAATTCTCTCTATTTCTCTTCTTTCTTTCTAGGTAAGATCTTAATTTGGTTGTTCACACACACACACACACATCTCTTGCGTAAGTTTATCCAGGTATATTTTGTATAATTTTTTTTTCGGTTAGTTTATTTCCGCAATTAAAGTGGCAATTTTTCAACTGCAACCAGATTGCTGCTGCTGCTGTTATTTTACACAAGTCATAACATAACGCCTTGGATTTTGTTTTTGGGGCCATTGCGTGCAAATTTTAATTTTTCATGGCAATTTTTGTCTGCTTTTTGTGGACGTTGAGCTGCAGCCAGCGTTCAATAAACCAAAATGGAACCAAGATTTTAGATATGTGATGTTGCCATACATCAAATACTTGGAGAGTCTTTGGCTGCTGCAGCTAGTGCAATGGTGTTTATAATAATCTGTTCCCCTCTCACTTCTGCTGCTGCTTCATGCTTAAGCTCCATCTCAGGGTCTTGTCATTTTCTTGTCGTTGAAAATTAACGATTTGCAATTAACATTCATTCATTCATTCATTCAAGTCGCTTTCACTCATCTTTTTGAGTGCACATTTTTCGTTTTGTAGTTTTAGTTATGAGTGCAATTTCTTAATTGCATTTATTTGATTTGATTTTTGTACAGCACTTTCGCATTTTCGTTGTAGCTATGATAAATTAACTTATTAGTTTTGTCATCTGTCCAATAATCGACATTTAAGTGTTTCCTTCGAAACAATTAACTTTATAGAGTTATTTTACCAACGTTTTTTAACCTTATCATACTTAGATTATAGTTGTAGTTCCCTAGCTCTACTGAAAGTTCAATCCAACTATTATTTGCTGTTCTATCTCTATCTATTTTGTAATCTCTTCTGCTTCTTTTGATGCCAGTCTCTTATTTAATTAGCTAATTACGCATTGCAGCAAAATGATGTCCAACTTATCTTGGCAAAATCTCTTTGGCAAGCTTGCGCAGATAACTTTGATTATTAGCAAATGTTGCTGGATCGAACTAATCATTATCATTATCTTCATTGATCACTATCAGCATTAAGCAAGCAATTACTTTTGATAAAAGTGAACATTTAGTGGCAAGCCAGCGAAAAACTTCAACATCTGCGTCTTCTGCCTCAACTTCTTTTAGCTGCATTTGCAGACATTAAAACAGAAAAGCGCTTTGAAGAAGAAACATTAAGAAAAAAAAAAGAGATGCGCTCGATTGCAGGGCATATATAAGACTTGTCAGCGCGACCCCTTATTCTCCCTTCTAACCTCTGTCCTGGCTGTCTGCATCTGTTGCTTCGTTCGCTTTGGACTGCTGTCAGATTGTATATCGGTGAAGTTGCCCGATTCGAGTGCTCCCCGAGATTCGCTGCAACTGCAACTGCCGACAGTTCGACGATTCGAAGTCTTTGGGTCTTGGTTGTTGTCCGGCTGTCTATCAAAAAGGCAAAAAGTGCATTTGGAATATTGAATACAATTCGTTTGTTGTTGTTGTTGCCTGCCTGCCTGCCTGTCTGCCTGGCTGGCAGCAGCGTCTGTCTTCCGGCAATGTTACAATGTTTTTGTTGCATCAGTTTCAGTTTTGTTTGCTGTCAATTCGATTTTAGACTGAATGCATTGAAAATCTTTATAATGGGTATGATAAAGTTGGTGCAAGAGTTTGTAACGGACAGATGGAAGCATCTTTAAATGTGCACGACCAGCCGATCTACTATCAGAGCACAGCAAAAGTGTTAAGACAAAGCGATATACATTTTTGGCGATGTGATAGCTTACAGACCCGAGGGTATAGGGTATCTTTCGGTCAGTTATAATCAACTAAAGCACTCTTACGTATATTGTTTTTGTTGTTACCAGTGCCTCTTTTTGCTAGCCCCGCTGTCAATGTGCAAAGATTTGCTTGCACTTTAGCTCCTTTTAGACGATTTGGCGTTTTTGATATGGTTGTTGTACAAAAAGAAAAACGAAGAAAGGTTTTGTTTCCGTTGCTGCCACTCAATTGAGTCAGCACACGACTTTATTTTTCACCTCTTAACTGCCTGCCTGACTGCCACCTGGCAACCGGGCACGTCTGCTTGGGCACCCAAAAAAAAAAGTCCCTCATATTTGCTTGTTTGATCAGCGCCAACGATTTACGTGACAAAAGCAGCTGGAAGAAGAGTTTCGTGAGTTCCATTGGGGATTATCATAAAAATCGCCACGTGATCAATTCACTTTGGGTTGCCCAGGTGAAAATTGAAAACAAAAAAATTGCACAAAATGCAAATTGGGACTTTCTAATGCCCCACAGCTGGGTTTTGATGACTCTCCCACAAAACGAACGAATGAAAGATAGAAATACACTTATGTGTTGCACCTTTCAAGGGTGCATCTCATAAATTGATATCGTTTTCAGCTTGTTTGCGATTAATCATTGTTAAACGTTTGCCACATGCGACAATAATTCGAACATGTGCTGCTGACGCCGACGCGTTTCACTTGCAGCATTCAATCATGCAACTTGTTGTTGCACACACACACACAGAGGAAGGTGTGTTGCACTACCTACTGTCTGTCGAAGGCAACTCGATTCATGTTCAAATTGTCGCTTGTCGCCAATTTTGCTTATAAAATTGCGCCACAGCAATGCCAATAAATATGGGTTTTATTTGCAAGCCATGCAAATTTTTTTTTGCTTTTATGAACTTCGATTCACATTGAAACTGAACAGAAATAGCAAGGCGTTGATTTCTAAATCACCAGGCGTTTTGTACATTTAACAAGAGTGGAATGTGAGAGTGTGAATCTGTGTGTGTGTGTGTGTGTGTTAAGCTTGTTAGGATGTCTTTGTTGTGGGTCTATTGTCGCGGTAGCTAGACTAAAGCAGATCAATTTAACTTTCACTTAAGTGCTGCTAGTGCTTTAAGTGTAAATCGGCTTTACTTTTAGCCAAAGCTTAACACGTTTATGAATTATCCTTTTGTCGGATTTTTTACTACACATAACGTTTGAAATATTCATGATAATTTCTCATGAACAGTTGTTTATTTGTTTTCCTCTACAAATGATTGTTAGGAAGAAAAGTAAAAAAAACCTTTCTTAACTTTAACTGCAATAATCCTTTCATGCAATAAAATGTTTTCCCACATTTACAAACTAATCCTCTACTTATGCCACTCGGCTTGTCAGTTTCTCATTATTTTTCATCACACCTTCTTCCTCCAGTTTCAGTTCAATGTACTTTAAACAATTGAACATTAAGCACGCTTAGCTGCTTTACTTTACTTTGTTTTGCTTTAGCTGATATTTGTTTGGTTTGCTGCTTGGCTGCTGTTGCTGCTGATTTTTGCGGTCTCTTTCACCAGCATAGTTTTGTATCTGAAAACTCATAAGTTATTTGTGTGTTATTGAACCCAACCCACATTATTAACGCCCCTTAATAACAACAACAAAAAAGAGTAAAAATTATTGATATTTGCGATTAAATGGAAACCTTATAACAAAAAAAAAATGTCGCTAAGGTTGTGGCACACACAAATTGCCTGTTGGTAGCAAATCACGTAGCCTTGTCTTCGATAATCAGCTCGAAAGTGTTGCCGACAATGGATGTTGTTGGACGTTGCTGCTGCCAGGTTTAGGAGGAGTCAACGGGCCAGATTGAGATTAAATATATATGTTTATGACTCAAATTCAAACTGAGCTTGAAACTTTGCAACTTTTACTTTGATGAACGTAAACCCTTTGCGTCTTGGTCAAGTTCACTTAAAGAAAAAATGTTGAATTGAGGAGAAATGTTAGACTTTTATACAATTTATTTAAATAATTGCTTGTCATTTTTTTTTTTTCTAGTGTACCTTAAGCCAAAACACGCCCCCTTTTATGAGGATGCACCCACTTTCTTTTGAGCGCCTCTTAACTTCCAACACTTTCGACTCTTTCAACTCTTTCTGCCCCTTGCCTGTATTCCAAACGTGGCTCACATGTCGTCGATCAACGTTGGCGTCGTTTATCTTTCGGAAGTGCCTGACAAGCTGCTGCTGTTGCTGCATCAAACTGACCCTGATGACCTTCAGTGCGCCTGAGTTATGAACCCGTTCGCTGCCTAATGAGTTACCAAAAGCCAGTATCGCACATTTTAACAGGTGGATCAGGAGGCGGAACTTTTAGGTAGACGAGGGAGGAGCATACACTTGAGATATGTTTGTGTGTGTTTTGATTTTGTAGCTTCTGGGCATAGAGTGCTCCTTTCTTCCTACGTCGCAAATTGAGGTGTCGTAATTGTTGTTCGGGGGAAAAAAAAACGAATGCGATGCGGATTCACTTGACTGTTTGTTCATCTCCACCTGCTGATAGTGAAAGTCTGGTCTATAGTTTTTCCCATTGTCTCCTCTGATAGCCGTTGCTGTCTGGTTTTTTATTGCCAAGCTTTTGTCTTTGTGCCGACCCCCCAGGACTAAAAACATACATAAGCCCCAAAAACGAATAGCCTAAAACTTATTTGCAATGTTAACTATATGACCAAACTTAAATTTATATTTCGATTCAAGTCGTTTAAAAGTCAAATGTGTATTTTGATATGACTCGATATCAGTTGAAAGTTTTTTCCGTATAGTTTTAAAGTATATTAATTGTACGGCATTGGTTAATTAAGTTTTCTTTTTGTTTTATATCATTGCTCTTTGATTGAAGTTTTTGGAGTCTTAACGAATTTTATTTTTGATGCTTATAATATATTTTTGTTGTATGTTGTCAAGTGCTGTTTGCCAGTTTTTGGTAATTACAATGTCCATTATACAACTCTTTTTGTGGGCACTTAATTTGCCAAATGTCGACTTTCAATTATAGTGTTTTTTATGTTGTGTTGTGTTTTGTGCCACGCCCCCAATCGCAACTCGTCCCAAAATAGTGGCAACCTGTTATGTGAGCTAAAATTGTAGAAAAGACGTTTGTTTTTTTTTTTTGGAAGAGTGTTGTTATAAAAGGGGTCGGCAGAGGTCAATTTAAGTAAATTATAGTCTTTATAATGAATAAAATTGCGACTTCTTAAGCTATGAGAGGTAATAAATACAATTTAAAGTGATTTTATGAATGTAAGGATTAATGTTTGCTCATGAATTATGTATGTATTTTTCAAAAAATCATGTATCAATTCATCGATGTTCAACTACAGATTAATCGCTTGTCATTAAGGTTTAAGCTTACTATTTAAGAAAAGCGTGGCTTGAAAATTTAAAAATCTGAAGGTTCCGTTACTAGTCTTGCTCTCATGTGTGTATCGAAATTATAAAGGTTCATAGAAAAGTTAGTTTTCATATACTATCCATCAAACATTTCTTATCAGGTCTATCTATCAAAATACTGTCGACATCTGTTTGACACTTTAATGCCTGCCACAACATAAATCATATTACAAATATGCTGCTCGCTCACCCCGGGATCAATTGCAACGTTAAACCTTAATGATAAGCAACAGTAAAATGTGTCTGACTGTGTCTGTTTAGCTTTTTCGCCTCTTATCTATTCCCACACAACGCAACACAAATCGCCTTTGTGTGTAACCTCAATAAGTGACCCGCAGATTAGCAGTGAAGATAAATGCTCTGCAATCTACTTGATGGCTTGACCTTGACTAGCTGCAAACGGTACCACAGTACACAGAAGACACAATGCAACGGCAACGGCAACATAGTAGATGATTAACTTAAGCTATCCAACCTTCAATTTCGAGCTGCATAACTAGAAAATTGTGATTGCCCAATTTAAAAGTTTTTGTTACGTAATTGCGCTTCACGATATTTTTATGCTAATTAGCCGAAATGTGTAGAGCAATTATTATTATTATTTGTTGTTTGTTTTTTGAGTCATTTCCATTTTCATATTTATACATGTAGACATTTGTTGCATTTGATTGCAGTTGGTTTATTTGGTCAAAAGCAGTATGATCATTTGTCAAATGCAGCTTACAAAAAATTGTGAAAATGTCAAACGCAATATTATGCCTCCATATCTTCCCCTTTTGCTCCTTAACATAACCATATTTCTCCAGCTTGTTTGTTGACCAATTTTGGTTTGCTTATGCGGTAAAATCAATCATGAAATATGCTTGCCATTAACAATGAATTTAAAATCGGATTTGGATTTGTCTAACAAATTTCCACAGAGAGACCACAATACCAGAAATAATTTATAAAATGTTTTGATTTATACGCTTTCATTGAGATTAGCTTTCTAAATCAGTTCAACAGTTTAACAGCACTCTCTTTCTGGCCGCTTGACCTTCTGCAGGAGTTCACTGAACTTGATTTCACCTAAATCTGTGGCACAATTTGACACCACTTGTGGTGGATCACCACCACCACCACCATACACTTAAAGCTATCAAATTACCAAAAACACAGCCAAATAAAGTAGAAACAGAAAGAATTTCGCTTGTAAGAAAAGGTGCTCATTAGGTGTGGTTAAGCCAAATGGCCCAACTTACTTTTGGCCAAAAAGATCTGTCTTAGCCTATTATACCCTGTATCTATTAAACAGTAAATATATAAATTGAAATTCGGTAGAAATTTGCGTATCCAATTGGATTTTAAACATCGATTTTGCATTCATAACGTTTGTAAAAAAACCTATCTTGTCAAAAAGTCAATGACTTGCACTAAAGAAACACAAAAGTGATTTGTGTAAACAAACTTTGTACAGGATAACTCCTAAAGCACTCTTTCAAATAAAACTCCTTTCAACTTGTTAACCATAAAAAATTTGTGAATACTTACTCGTATTCGGTAGTCAATTACTTTTTAAGATTGGGGAACTTTTCTCTCTATTTGCGGCTGACTATTTTTTTGGCCAGCGGCCATTGCTTGGCAATTAAAATGATATTATTACCTTGCGGCCTTTCTGTAGTCACTTTTTACTTACTTACAATTGCGAGCAGGTAATGCCCAGGTACCGCTTGTTTGAGAGATCCCCTAAATAAAGAAACGGTTGGGCTAACGACTTGTTAATTGTGCAATAGATAGAAAGCAGAAAGCGTACATAAAAAAAGTGCTGTTACTGCAATAGACTTAATACTTTGTGGCCTGATGTTGTAATAATTGAAATTTAATGCAGAGAAAGCGGCTAAGGATTATATTCATTTTTTGGGATCGGGTATTGAATAACAAAGCTGAAAGCATAATTTGATAATGATTCTTATGAGGAGAGAGATTTTTAGTTACACTCAAAAAATAATTATTTATTTGAACAGTTAAAACCAGACAATTTCATAATTATTTTAAGCATTTAAAGTCCATGTAACATGTTTTTAATGAGACCGCAAGCAAAGCCAGCTAGCTAGACAGCCGACAGCCAAAAAGCCAAAAGGCCAATAAAAAGAAGACAAGAACTTCAAAAGCGTTGACAAGAGTCAAACTTGTTCTGTGATAGAAAAAAAAAAAATATATAAGAATATAACCCCTAAGATGGAGTTTAGAGTGGACCACAAAAACACATATTTTTAAGAACGTGACGCCAACAAAAGCAAAGTTTCTCAACTTTGGGGGGCAGTCAGTGGACTTCGTCTTCATCGTAGCCGGTGTCTTATCGTCGCTGGCATGGGACTACGAACGTGACACTCGAACGTGATTATGTCAACCGTGTCTCTCCCTCTTGTCTTGTCGTCTTAAATATATCTGCCTATCTTGCTCTCTCTCTCTCTCTCTTTCTCTGTCTATGTTTGTTACTCAATAGGCCTTGTCGGCTTTTAACTGTACTGAACGAATGAACGGACTTAAACTCGCGACTCTCTCTTTTTGGCATTCTTAACAGAATTCTTCTGTATCGTCGCTTCTTTGGGTTAATTCCCATTGCATTTGCTCACATCACGCATTTGCTGCAGACGAAGATGCGTTGACATCATTGTTGCAGCGGTTTTTCTGGGTCAACAGGCAGATTAGACTTTATTTGTTTGTCCAAAGCAGACTCCCAGGCTGATTAATTGCCCCGAAGGCGACAAAGCGACAAAGCCTGTTGCACTTAACATCAAACATAGACAAAAGAGTTGGTCGAAACTGCAGTTATTTGCTCGACTCCACCTTTATGTACCCTATGATATAGAAGTGGAGTGTGTGAAGGTTTGTTCCGACTGCAATTTGTTGATAAAATTTATTTTTGTGTTAACGGTTATTATCGATTGTAATCATTGAAAGCTTACAGTTATCGAATTACTTTACAAGTTTCGAATATTGTTCCTTAATTTATATTCCATACATTATTTACTAATTTTTTCTTAACAACTTTTTTAGAATAGGGTATCATAAAAGCATTCTACTTTCTAGTTGTTACTTTGCTCATTAGCTGTGCTTTTTCTCACACCTTCCCTTACATCTAGCAAGTGTCAATTTCGTTTCTTCCGCGTCTTTCCGCTTGTCATTTATCTTGTCAATAGAGGTCGCCCCTCCACACAACAACAACAAATAATGTCTTATTGCGACTCGGTTTTGGAGGTAATTAGAGTCGCAACTTGTTTGGTTGCACGAAAATTGTGTCCCAAAACCGGGCAAACTATGTTGTATGTTGGTCTATTTAAAGGCGTCTTCTAACTGCCAATTTGGAAGTGTTCCAAATGCCGTGACTTTTTCACTTAAAAATGAGCTAGCTACAGGAAAAATAAAGAAGCAAATTTTCTGCGTTTCAATTTATGTGGCATGTTGGAAATGTTTTTGTTGCTGTTGTAGCAGCGTTCGTTGACTTTTTGCTATGAATATTGTGGCTTTAATTTTGGCAAAAAAAAAAAAAAATTGCATCAGGTGCGAGTTGAATTTTCTATGATAAAAAGTTTTCTTCGAAGCTAATAAATTTTATTTAGAAGAAATTCCTTTCAAATCTCAAAAAGTGTGAATCATTTAGAATCGGATGTATAATGGGTTTGCTGGGCGGAGTCGTTGATGCCCCACAAATGTCTAGGGGCGATTCGAATGTAAAGAAAAACGCGGTCGAGGTCACGTACTGACATATTCAATAATGAATGTTGTTTTTGTTGGCATTTCGTATTCAGCTAGTTAATTGTTGCGATTGCTCAACACTATATAGAAAAGATTCTGAGTCAACGAACCTCACACAACGCAAAACAACTGCCAAATAGATCGTTGATACAGATACAAAGATACAACGTGCACAGCATTATTCGTGTATTATAAATAGATCGCCGCATTAGAAGATCTTTTAAACCAGACGCACGATTTTCAACTCAAACGCACAAAAAATATGCGCGCGTTTAGAGAAAACACATTTGCATGTGAATATTGTTATTGTAAAGTGTGTGCGAATGAAAGAAAAATGTGCGTCATGCTCTTGGCGTCCGACAGCGACAACAATTGGAGGACAGTGTGTTGCAATCGCTGCCCCTTTAGGCTTGTGAAATTTGTTTTTTGTGTGAGACCATCAGCAACAACAGCAGCGGCAGACCAATTAGCATTTAGCTAGCAAACTCTAGTAGTCAAAACTCATTTTTCATTTCTCATTGTGGCGCCAGCTGGAAAAACAAAAAAAAAATTGTTCGAGTTTATGTTAAATGGATGTGCACACAAATCATAATTAGGCTTGGAGAGAAATGAGGCCTCTTAAATATAATTATGAGATCTTTATTCAAAAATGCTTAAAACGTAATTAAAAGCATAGTTGCAAAATATATTGAGCATATAACGTATGCGAGATGTTGACAAACAGTTGGAATGAAATAAAGAAATCGTTAATAGGTGGTACGATTAAAACTAGCAAACGCTTAAAAGGTTTAAGGATATGGTTAAACAAGTTTGTTATTAACTGTAAATTATTGTAAAAAGCTAACAATTGACTGTAATGACAACTAGCTTTAAGCTTTTGAGTTGATAAAGAATAAAGTATTGCAAAAAAAATCTAGATATATAATTTCTTATAAAAAACTTAAGTTTGAAACTTTTAAGGTTTTGTTTATCGCCATTTCTACCCACTGTGCATTCACTTTTCTTTCAACCAATAACTTCTTCTACCCGGGCACCCCGACAATGGCGCGACTGCTGCTGCTCGAGTGCATTCAAAAGTCTCAATTGCAATCACAACAACAGTTGTGGGGGGGAGAGCCTAGTAACATCTCAAGTTCAGTCCCCAGATTAGTCACGATCTTTATGCATAAAATTCTGGCTCATATTCTCGAACTGGAGATAGAGATTGTCTTTCAGTCTGTGTGTGTGTGTGTGTTTATTTGTTTGCTTCAGGTGGGTGGTTTTATGAACTCGAACTTAATGTGTGAGTGAGTGAATGAGCGTGTGCAAAATGCATTAAGAGGCTCGCCAAAATTGCCAAGACCAAGCCAAGAGTCGTGCAAAGATTGGGAGTGGTTGCATTTTGGGCTGCAACAAAAGCCACAAGGCAAGCAAGCAAGCAAGCAGCAGCAGCCTCAACTTCTCAAACTCCAACTGCAATTGCAACAACTCAACTGAACTCAACTTCGACTCTAGGTTGAGTTTAAACAAAGAGAAAGGCGTTGCTCAGAGTCAGCCAAGTTGGCTAAAGACATATTATATTGCTATTGTTGCTGTTGTTGTTTTTGTTCGCTCTTCAGTTTGTAATGAGCTGCAGCCGCTTAGCTTTGCCACACCCACCCACCGCCTTCTGCACACACACACACACACCTGCCTCTCGACTGTGCTATTCTAACTAAACATTTGGTTGCTTCTTATTGCCAGCTGCTCCTCCAAGAACCTCTACATATTTATGACTATACCTTCTGTCTCTCTCCTCCTCTCTCTCGCTCTCTTTAAACTAATGGCTTCGATTTTTGGCCCGTTGATTTTTTATTTGCCAAGCCTCTAAAAATGAAAAATGACCCCTGCCGCTTGCCTTCATTGCCTCCACAACAAGTTCTTTGTTTTTCCTTCCAACTCATAATTAGATATAATGATAAAAAAATAAAATAAAAAATATCGTAATACAAACAATTTCGCGTTCGCTGTAATGACGCAGAAAATTGTTTAGCGGAAAAATTCCAACAGAGTAGAATTCGATTTTTATGAACGCTCGGTCTATAACAAAAACTGCAGCTCGTTTAAATATTTAAGCTAGCTTGCCTAGATGATCAGTAAAAAAAAAAAAAAAAAAAATTGGTATTAAAGTCAAGGCATTGAACTGGAAGCAAAGTTGTTGTATTTGTTGGGTGTGGGAATTGTTGAAAGGTGGGGATAAGAATCAGTTAATAAAGCATTGAATGTGCTTAGGGAAGGTCTCTAAGCTATTTAATAATGAAGTTTATATAGTGGTGAACCCAATACTTAAAGAAAAGAACATCATTGCAATCAGGAAGTTATTAAACTTAACACTGAAAGTCAGTCTTTTAACCTGAGATCGCAGCTTGAAGGTATTTGAACAATAGTATCAGTTAGATTTCTGAAACAGTTCACAATGCAAGTGAAGATAAAGAATTTAACTCAAACATTAAAGTTTTTATAAGTTGTGACAATCGATGAATAACAAACGTGCTTAGACATTTAGTGAAAAGTTAGATTGCAGTTTAGATTGAACGTGGTTAGTTTTGTTATCCAAAAACTATACCCATTGACATAGTTAGGCAACTTTGTTTGGCACCAATGGTAAACAATTGCAAACGCAATTTAAATGTCAACTTTCACGCAAACTCTTTCATTCTGTTGCCACAGTAATCAAAGTCTATGTCAGTGTCAATTTTGGCCAAAAAGCAGCTGCACAAATGTCAAAAATTTTGATGCCTTTCGAAGCCTGACAAACCACAAAACTGCGAGGTACTTTTAATAACCAAATCGATGCAAGATGAAAGCCATTTGTGACATTTCAATTTGTTTGGTGGCGGGGATGTAAAAGGGTAATGAGAAGCAAAAGCAACAGGTGAAAATCGAAATTTATGACTTGAGCTTTAAGTTGAGGATGCAAGTAAACGTGCCCAGGTGTCGCTGGGTTTTTTCGCTCTCTTAAGTTTGGTCGCTTCATCATATTTATCGATTTCTAATGCCAAAAAGCTGACAGCCATAGTGCTTTTTGTTGTTGTTGTTGTTGTTATTGGTGTTGCTGTTTATTTAGCCAACGGACATCAGCAACATGATGCAATAAAGTTCATTGAGGTTAAACTGTTGTATGAAGATCAATGTACGATTACCACCAACGGTGAATGGCAAATGTATATAAATTATCATACGATGTCGTCTCTCTCGTGTGTGTGTCTAATGCCTTTGGGTGGGTGTCATTGTGCGGCATTTGACATGAACACGCCTCCAAACTCCTTCAACTTTGACCACTGCGTGTCAATTACATTTGTAATTATTTTTTACGTTTAATAAATTGAATATCGGACACACGGTTCAAAGTTACTAAAATGCGGAAAGCCGCCTTCTTCGCCTTTTTACTTTAAGTATTGCTTTGCCCAAATCCATTTATCTTGTTTTTCTAATCTCCCAAATACAATGGACGGATGAATGCTTATGCAATGTGTGGGATTTGACCTTTGGTGTGTGTGTGTGCTTTCGTAGAGGGGTGGATTCGTCTGCCAAGACGAAATATGACAAATGAGTGATGAAAATCTAAGACGCAAGAGTTTGCTGCCCATAAACGGAAATGCAATTGAGAGGCAACAAACTACACTTCAACAAATTTGGGGTTATAAATACGAGAGTTTAAAGTATAAGAACAAAATGTTCTATGAATAATACAAACTACTTTATTTTCGCTCAGTGCAGTTAGGTGCAGTCTCTTCATTAGAGTTCTTAAAGACCCTGTCTAGTCTTTTGTCTATGCTGCGCCTTTAAAACGTTAGTAAAACCTACGCGCTCTTTGTTAATGTAATCAAATCTGGCAACAACTTCATTTGCAATGCCTGTTGGCTGGCAACGCTTTTGTGGTTAAGTCACGTGCTCACAGTTACGTATACGTCGTGTGTGTGCGTGTGTGTGCTTTCTTTCCAATTGGCTGTCAAATATGAATTGACACCTTCTGTTTACTTGTCACATTCACTCTAACGTTGAATTTCTCTCTCTTTCTTTAAATGTTTATTTCCAGGTGTTGTACCATGAAATTGTATCACACGCTCGAGTTGTAAGCGCTTGTATTCGTGCCGCCTCCGAGAGGGAGAGGGAATCACAGTCACAGTTACAGCTACAGTTACAATCGCAGCAGTCACAGTCACCGTCACAGCAACCCGCATCGCTTACGAGCAATTGTTCCAGTGAGTCGACCAGCGACTCTGTGACTAAATCCCATAGTTTGAGCAGCGGTTTTGCCTCTGATGTCGCTCAATTGAACACGCCCATTGTAGCAACATCAACTCCAACTCCTACAACAACAGCTACAGTAATAACTGGCAGTGGAGTCACATCAGCGCATCCAAAGAAGGGTGAAGCCAATTTGGAACGTTTAAGAGATCGTTATCATTTGCTCTATTTAAAGGCATTTGAGCTACAACTCTGCCTGGACAATTTACTGCGCAAACGCAGCTCAACAGCGGTAAGTTTTTAATAAATTCAATTATTATCGTTAGTAGTATGTGTAGATATGTGTATTTATCTAGAAAGAGTTGTCGGTTTCTATCTAAGATGTGAGTTTTACACAAACGAGGGTGAACAACAAGTAAAGATAAACATGCCTTTATTAACTTTTTAATACAAATCATTACAACTTTATTTAAGTTAATAAAGTCACCTTTTTGGAAAACTCATTTCCTGTTTGTATTTGCTACTTTATTTTGAGATCCAAGATGACCTTGTGCCTTGTCAACTTGAACTTCAGGCGACACCAAAAATAAATCTCAAAACATGCTTCTTTTGAGGTTTGTTCATTTGTCGTCTGTCGCATGTCGACAAATCACTTTGAATTAGCTTTCTATTTACGAAGTCTGAAAAAACAAAAAACACTTTGAAATACGTTGAATTCTTGGAAAAAAGGAAAATGCAATTAATTTGAAGATGCCACCGTTTGTATTGGCGCTGCTTTCCTTTGCCTCTCTGTGCCTTTTTTTAGTGTCCGCCTCTTTGCCAATTGTGGTCATTTCTAATTACAAAAGTGTCTCTGTTCACTGATTTAATTAATTCATTTGGTGAAAATGCCAACAACGAGCTGCCGCAAATGCCACAAATGCAATCATAGCTTGGCCAACAAACAATCAACAGGCAGCAAAAGCTGACGATGGGGCACCCATTGGCAGCTCCACCTCGTCAAACAAAAAGACAATAATTGTTTTAGAAATAATAATGAAAAATTTCACTTTGCAGCAATTAGTTTTGTGATTGTTGTCATATTCTTTTCGCAAAGAGTAACGAAGAAAAAATTAATAATATTATTTTAAAAAATAAAAATCGTTCGTGCGAAAAATAGTTTCACATTAAAATATTTATGCAATAAAATGTTGATGAGCACTAGTTTTCCTCTTCAAGAGAAATGTATCATTTAAAGATCCATTCTCATTAATTTAAGTTAGTTAAAATATCTATTGTGCCTATTAAAGTTTAAAATTCTATACGAACAATGTCTATTTTATATTTCCTGTAACTTTCAGATTTGTTTCTTCAGCTTGTTAACCTCCTGCTAGGAATACAACTTCAATTAAAAAAAAAAAAAAAACAGAACCCCCACTTTCTTGTTTGTTATTATAACGAGTTCCTTTCTAGCCTTTCCAATTCAGTTTCTAAGTTCTTCATCCACACACACACACAAATACTGTCTCTTTTTCTCTCTTTCTTAACATCCCACTCACTTGTCAGCTGTTAGTGAAAGTCTTGCCTATAATCACATTGACCCAGTTTCTTCTCTGGCTCAAAGCTTAGCTCGTGATCTGATTTTGCTTAAACGTTTCCTGGCCAAAAAGGTTCTAAAGCACTTTAGGCAGCAGGCAACAGTAGTAAACCATATAATATAATTGCAAAACGCTAACAACATTTTAATTGTCTATAATTTTGCAAGCGTAGAATCATTGATGGCTTCTTTATGTTTGGTCTCTGACAGATGTCGTAATTCATGCAAGACACGCACTCACGCCCCCCTATTACACTCTGCCCTCCACTGTACCAAATAGAGAACTGGGAAGCTGCACTCTCTGCTCCTTGACTGACAAGCCTGGGGCTCTGGAACAGTTCATGATGCCAGCCTTAAACCGCTTCATTTAACTCTGTTGGAAGTTTCTCCTACAATGTTGGCTTGCGATTGCTTCTGGCCTGGTCGCTTGCCGCCTGCCTTTATCGTTAGTCAAAGTGAAGAAACAATTTCATTTTCCAGCATTTTCGTTCGCTTTGCTCTCTGATGCAACAATTTGCATTTGTGGATTGTGCCTCGAAGCTGGTGCAGCCAACTTCCACTCTCGTCTTCCCTCCCCTAACGTTTCATGCCATGTGCCATGACCAATTGCCGCCTTTTGCATGTGGACACGATTGTTGCCTTATAATTTGCAACACTTTCCTGTTGTTTGTGGTGCCGATCGAAGCATTTTACTTTTGCTCCACATTTGGTTGAGATAATTTACGAGTAATAGATATCCCAATTCCAAATATTCCAAATTACAGATTGTTGCAAAAATATTTCTGACATTTAATAGAATTAAAATTCCTTTAAAAATAAGTCTTAGTTAAAATCTTTCTACATTTAGCTATAAAACAAAACTACAAAATTCGATTTTTAATGATTTTAAAAAGTTTTCCTTTTAAGTGCCACTTGAGTTTTATTTTTGCAACATTTTTTTGTTCATACGTAATTGTCAAATGTCAAATGTTGCTCGTTAATTAGGTTCGCAAGCATTTTATTTATTAGCCCCATAAACCTGGGCTAAAATGAACATTAAGTAGCTGCCAAACGTTGCACCGAAATATGCTTCCAATATAAAATCTAAATTACACACTCGGGGGCCGTCAAAGCTGTTGTTGTTGGCAAGTAAAAGTGAAATTTATGCCGCTGCCGCTGCTGCGGCCCAGAGGTCGCCAAAAGTCGCTTCCAACTTCGAACTTCTGCAGCTGTTACTCCTCCAATGGAAAGCGGCTGAAAGCAAAAGCGTCAGACGCTGTGCAAAAAAAAAAAAAAAGAAGAGAAGCAAAAAAAAAATACTACAACAAATGAAAATAAACCAAATCAAATTTACAACGTGCCCAGCGACCACTCATAAAAATGCATTTTATTTCTTACTGCCAACTCCAATAACAATATATCTTTTGCTCCCTCTCTCTCTGTGCTTCCCTTCCTCACGTTCAACCACATTCGATAAACAAATGCAGTTTGCAATCGAAATTACATTGATTACACTTGATTATAATATTTGGCTTTGTGGCTGTTTTTTGTGCTTCATCTGTGCAGGCAACATCTTGTTTATTCTTGGAAAAAAATTAATATAAGCATAATATTTGTTTGGCTTTTTACCCTTCATAATTGAGGTGCATTGGCCCTTTTGTTCGATTGATTTGTCGGACTGTTGAAGGCCATAGAAGCACAGCGACAGCGGATGAAAAGGGAGTAAAAAAAGCGAAAGTGCTGCAAGACATATTTCACATCTGGCCACATTTGTTTGGCATCTAAAGCTAAAAAGAGTTGTAGATTGCAGACAGAAAATTTATCATTGTTCTTCTAGTCATTATTATTGGTCTAAAAAAAAGGTAGTTTTGAACAAATTGCTTTAAATAACTTCTACAAAATGAAGTCATTATCTTTTGGTTGTATTTTGAACTTTTCTAAAGTCTTCTAGCCTTGACCAAAACATACATTTGATCTTAATAAAGGGACAAACAAATTTTTGAAGTCAAAGTTTGATCAACCTTGAGGCATTCATAACTATTTTATAACTTCATCAAAGAAACTAAAAAACTTCTCAACGAAGCTAATTGGTTTTGCTGTCGTTTACAAATCGAGCAGTCAATTAATGTCGATCAATTTATGCATTTAATTGGCCCCACTCATCAAATATCGTTTAAATGTTTTGTATTTTTATGCGGCACATCAATCAGCAAATAGCGAAACATTAATCAATCGACAAACGAATTATGAAAAAGGCGGCAGTAGCTACCAGAAGACATGCCAAAAATACCAAATGCAAATTATAAACTATTGCATATTTTGTATTTCTGTTTTTCGTTCATAAATCAAACAGTTAGTAACAAAGTCGAAGAAAGAAAAAAACCGAGGCATGAAAATGAACGAATGCGCTTTGAATAATAATTGACAGGGGGACGGGATATCAAGTTTGTAGTTGCTGCTGTTGTTGTTGTTCGTGTTGTGTGAATTCGGAACTACATTTTGCATGTTATTGCCTCGTCTACAATGACAGTTACAAATTGTGACTATTTAATTTGTGTGAGGCGTGTTTTGTTTTGTGTGTTGTTGTTGCCGCCCCGGAAGATGCAAGTGCGCAAGTGCTGGCAAATTAAATCACAATAATTATGTAAATTTTGTTGTATATGGGCGTGGCCACCCACAACAGCAATGCGGAAGTGCAAGTTGCATGCCACAAACACACACGCGCGCACCTTAAACAATGGACAAGTAAAGCTCAAATGTTGTTTTCACTTGCAAGGCCATTCGAAAAGAAGGAGAGAGAGAGAGAGAGAGAGAGAGAGACAGAAAAAACATTAAAACGGCAGCTGGCCAAAGTAATTACCGCCTCTCGGTCGGTCTCACTTTTAGCTCCCCGGCCACAAGTAGTACAATAATTAGCCGCTGGCCAAGCAACAACAGCAACAATAACCCAAAACGGCTCATGTAATTGGAAGCCTGGTCGAGAAAACGGTCCTCGTGCGGTTTTTAGCAGGCAAATTGGGTGGGTTTTGTGAGAAATTGTTTTATAATGTGGCCACATCCCCACAACAAAACCAAAAACCACAGCAACCACCAGGCAGACAACAACACCAACAACAGCTGCTGTTGTAGCTAGTGCTGCTGCAACCGTTAGTTGATCTACTTTTAGTGGCACTTAATGTTGCACACACACACACACACAGCTTGAAGTTTTGAGCTGTTGCCGCAATAGCTGTTGAGAGGGAGTGTTGCTGTTGTTGTTGCTTTTGCTGTCTCTTGGCTTATTTTCAATTACCCAGTTAATGTGGGCTTCAGTATGCCATTTATGGTTCATTATATTCAACACAATTGCCCAACTTCAAAAGTGTTGTGTCTTCGAGAGAGAGAGATATTAATGACTGATTGTACTATGACCAAAGAGCGAAGAAACAGGTTGTTTCAAATTATGATAAATCTGCATAGAAAGTGGGGGATTAAAGGATTGAAAAAATTATATATTAGTATAAATTGGTAATAATATGTTGTTGAAAGACAAAAGCTTGAGATTGATAACTGAATATTTAAATCCTATAGTCAAAAATGATTTTTAAACATTTGAATAACAATTTTACATAATTATCGTGTCAAATTAACATGCGGAAGCTGATTTAAATTTATAATTCATATGGTTAAGCAATCATTGGTTTGGTTTTTGGCATAGTTATTACATTGTTAGGGTATTTGCAGTAGCAGATTCTTTTGCATGTTAGACCGAGAAAGTTTCTTGCTATCAAATACTTTTCAATTTTTTTTAATTTACTTTTACAAATTCAATTTCAATATCCGTGCCACACACACAAATGATTAATTGCAAAAACAAACAAGCGGAAAATTTATTTTCATTCTCCCCACATGCAAACTAGCGGATGGAATGCCATAAAGAAAAATTTAGTTCAGAATAATCACAACACACAAGTAAAAGTAGCAGCAACACATCAACATGGTCAAATTGCTTCATTGTGGCAGCAGCTGGTAAACAGACGACTTCCAATTCCTATAATCGAACAACGGAAAAACAAAGAAATGAAGAAAGAAAGACGAGCACAAGTCCAAACGAGCTGTAAGCCACAATATAATCGATGGGAAATTACAAACCAAAAAAAGCAAACGAAGTTGCAGCCAAATGTAAACAACAGCAACATGGCAATGGGAGCTGCAACAACAACAATAGCAACATGTTGCTTTTGCTGTATTTGATTCTGTCAACGTATCTCATGTGGCGCAGACTAAAAGCAACACATAAATCAGTGTGGGTTAACAGTGTTGCACAAAACACAATGTAAGACAAACAAAAATAAAAACATCTTCGATTGTTACAAATGTGGAAATCAATCTTGGAGAAATATAAGTGCTTTAGTTTTGTCATGGCATTTTAAGTTGTGTCTCTTGTCGTGGCTGGGTTTGACTGTTTTACTCAAATCAAAATGATTCTTTCTTCTTTCTTAAATCGGTACCTTTATGCATAGAATCTTGCTCTTAATTGAATGACTGACGGCTATCAGCGCACATTCGAAACGCTAGCGATATAAATTTATAGAAAAGTTGTTCTAAGGAGCATCGATGAGTTTCAAAGTCAATAAATAGTATGCATTGCATATGGACGACTGCTAAATGCCGCATAATTTAAGCGCTATTTCTGCCGACTTTCAACAAGAGCATTCAGTATTCGGTTACCAAACATATTTCAATTCTTTCTTATTTTATTTTATGCAATTTTTCTTGCAAATGATATTTTCCTAACAGCATCATTTATGGCACATTGACATTTGCCAAATGTCAAAAAGCGGCCTTTGTTTGCATTGTTCCAACTGTTTGTCGGTCTATCTGTCTATCTGTGTGCCGCTTGTCTGTCTATCTATTTAACTGTTTTATTGGCTTCAATTGTCACAAACTGCAGTTGCCATTAATCATAAAAAAAATGGTACTTTAAGCAACACCTTAAATTCAAATGTTGGCAGCTAAGTTTGCCACACACATCAACAGCTTGCAAACTATATGCAGTTGTTGCTGTTATTGTGTGGGCTAGCAACTTGCAACACCTACACTCCGCTTGGTGTTGCGGCAACATGTTGCACATGTCAACAGTTATTAGGGTCATTCCATAAAGACTTAACACAAGAATTTCTGCAAGCTAAAATGCTAGAAATGTGCTAAAATATTGTCGCCATTCTATCAATGTTGCTGGTGTTGTTGCCTTTGCTGCTGGCTGCAACTTTGCTAAATTTAGCGTCTAATGCGATTTGTAATAGTTGCGCTAAATTGTGGACATTGCAAACGTTGCTGTCGCTGTTGCTGTTGCTGCTGTACCAGGAAATGTTTTGTTGTGCAGCAACAACAACAATGAAAGTAATAATATTGTTGCTGTTGTGAAGCGGGTGCTGCTGTTGTCATTTTGCAGACATTGTCGAGAGTTTTCTGTGTGTGTGTGTAGGGGGGATGTAGATGAAGAAAGCTTTGCATATTGCTGGTTGTTGTTGCTGTTGTTTGTGAATACTTTTTTTTTTACTTTTCCATATGACTTGGAAGTTTTCATGTTGCTGCGGGTTTGTTGTCAACGCGTTTTGCCATTGCAATTGCAATTGTTGCTTGTGTGTCTGCAATTCTGTCGCGCCATAGCAAAAATGTTTGCATAGAGTTGTTTTTGCAATTGGCGCTCTGAAACGAATTTAAATTCCATGCAAGTCTGCGTAATAAGTTAATTGTTGAGTCAAAATCATGACTAATATTTTAACATGTAAAAGTAACCAAGACATTAAACTCTTTGTGTGATTGGTTTTAAACAAATGTAGCTGAAAGTCAAAGATTAAATGCAGTTTATTATGCATTTGACACAAACATTAACAACATTACAATATTATTATAGCCGGATTGAATCTATTGTCCATTGTTACAATAATAATGCCTTGAACTTTTTATATCGCTTGTGAAATCTATTTAAAGCTTGAGGTAAAAAAAAGTATATTCAGATGTAAGATTTTAATCGCCGTCATATCGATCTGTCATTTAATCTATATGAAAAAGTATCCAACCAGATCTTGGAACCATTTTAAAGTTTTTATAAAGCTTGCTTTAAGAACAATACTGATATGATGTTCAGAAGTATAACTCTTATCATCATCTAAACAGTGTTAGCAAATACAAACCTTCTTAAATAATTCATATAACTTCATTCATATCACCTAACCAACTTACAAATCAACTTGTCATGCCTATAATTTACATTTGTTTGCTTGGAAATTTATGTTCCGATGTGCATTATCGAGTAGAAATAATTTGCTGCAGCTCACGTTTTTATTGCATGATAATTAAACGCCCGCAAACGACAACGTTAAATGTTTGTATATAGGTGTTTTGTTGTGCCCCTTCTCCCCCTTTCCAATGCCACCATTGATGACATGAAAGCATTTAGTGATAACTAAATGTTGCCGTGTGAGAAATTCATAATTTTCAAATGCAACACAACAAGAGAATGAGAGAAAATACAAACGGTAGCTAAAAGCAAACAAAAAACATTTTCCCACAAGAAGTTAAAATGAAAAAAAAAAAACCTTTAAAAGACCTATCGAGTAATCGGCGTTTGGAGTACTCGCAACTGTGTTTTGGAGTTGTTTATCGTGCGAGTTGAAAATAAAGTTCTTTAGAAAATGAGCAAATGACATGAGAATTGTGACAGAGCGTAAGATTGCGTGTTGTTGTTGCTGTGGTTGCTGTTGCTGTTGTACGTGGCAGATAGTTATCACGAACCCTAGAGCAAACCCTAATGATAGTTTAAAGCATAGCACAAGCTCCAAGTTGCCAGGTTGCCAGCAAATGAGGTGCTAAGCTGCCAACACGACAACGTCACGTGTCCAGGCTGCAGCATAGTGGCACGCCCCCTTGCCCCCACCAATCTTAAACGCCTCCTGTTGGGAGTTTCGCGTGAAGTGCGTTGCGATAAACTTGAACTTAAATTCCAACTAAAAAGGGAAAAAGAGCAGCAACAAAGGCAAGAAAACCGACAGCAGTTGCTGCCATTTTGCCTGCTTCTCTTGCAAGTTCTTTTATGTTTTTAACATTTTCGAAGGCGTTGCCCGCTTTTGATGGGATCTGACTCTGGTCTCGGGTCTGCTCTCGGGCCAGGCAAATGTATTTTGCATAATAAGTTCATAAATTGTAAGAAACTGTGGGCAGCCTTTAAGAGGGAAGAAGGAAAAAGAGGAAGAGAGAAACAAACAAAATATTTTACTATAGAGCTGAAAAGTTTTACTTATGTCTATCTTTAAATACAAAATGCGGGTGTTAATTACACGTAAATTTCTGTAGAAAGTGTTTATCCAAACAAGTTCCAATTGCAAATGGATTAGTTTACAAACTGATTTTCTTACTTCATTTCTTGATAGATTTTGTTTACCATTTAAGATGAGTTGCAGTGTCCATTTGAAAACAATTTACAATTGCCCATTTCACATACTTTACGGTCTTTTTTTATGTTTATTTAGCCGAGTTTCACCTGCTGTTTTTTCAAAGAAGAAAAACCTGAGAATGATGTTTTGTTTATCTTTGTCTATAAACAAACTAATCAAAAGGCGTCTCAAAGCAGTCTGTCCATAAATTATGTTCGAAGCTAGTCAATTTTATGTTCTTGCTGCTGACCTTCAGAAGGCCTCGTTAGAATGGAATTTGTTACGCAAACCCATTAAAAGTTTAAGAAAAATCTTGTTAACATGTGGAAGCAGTACTATAAAATATTTGAATTGCTTGATTTTTTATGAGCTGGTTACAGCAAATTTTGTATAAATGTTAATGCCATAACCAAGGTCATCTGAGTTTAAGATTCCAACTACATAAATGCTTTCCCAATTTCGTTTGCACTTGTGTAGCTTTTCATTTTGTTTTTTTTTCAAGGGGTACGCCCCCGCCTTAAGATGAGTACGCTTTTCCTCCACCACCCACTGCCATTCACACACAAATTTTGTATTTTCTTAAATTTGTTGGAGAGAGAGGAGTTTATCTATCATCTGTCTGGGCAACAACTGTTTGTCTGACTTGACTGTCTGTATTTTGCTTTATTTCGTTTGTCTAAGTTTGTCCAGCTCTCTTTGTGGCAATGGCAATGTGTGCAATTGAAAGCAATTATAACATACTGCCATGTGAAGAAGGAAGCTCGTGTTGTTTGGTTCAAGCGCGATGGTTACGTGATGCGAAAAGTCTTTTCTTTAGTTTTGAGTGTGGAAATGTGTGAACAATATTTGAGTTTTTTTTTTTTTATTTTGGTGAAATTGCAACTGACCAACGAATGAACGAAGTGAGTTGAGCAACATTTATGCTTTCCTCAGATCCAAATCAAATTGGCCAATTAAAAGAAACGAAATTTCATATTGCCAGCTCTGTAATAACTGGCAGACTATAATTGATGACTTGCAAAACAGCTGAAACGTTTGAGAGACTTTGAAAATAATAACATAAAATTTACTTAAAACCACCAAAAATAGCAAATGATACAATTTCAAAAGTAGTTTAGTCCGCTTTAAGTCAATTAAATATTTATACTAAATTTTCTCATTTCTTTGTCTACTCTTTAGAACGGCTTGGATGACGACGACGACACCGAAGACGATTCATTTGGATACGAGGGCGAAGGTGATGAAGAAGTTGATGACGGTGACGCTGCCACCGAAGACGATCTAAACGAAGTTGTATCCGATTTGGATCTAGAGTGCGAGAGTCGCAATTCAACGGAGCTGCTGTTGCAACACTGCCAACTTGGTTCCCCTGAGATTGTCTCCGCCAACGTTTCTGCCGAGGATCAGTCACGCGATTGTATCGCAACCCAAAAGGTAAACTTCAGAAACACATTTGCATATATGCCAAATTTGTGCAAAGTTTTGTTTATGTTCTACTTCTTGTTGCATGTAGTTTCTTGTTGTCGTTTGATTTGCTAGCTAACATTATTATGCATGCCTTCTACAGTTATGTCAACTTTTCGGACAAAAAAAAAAACGCCTTTCCTGTATCTTGAAAACAAAATTTTAACAAAAGTATATCATTGATATGTATTTAAGTTGGCAGCACTGGGTATATTCACAGTGCTGCCCAACTTTGTTTTAAAGAAAATCCTTAACCCAAAGTCAAAAAATTTTATAAAGAAGAAGTCTAACTTTCGACATTCGCACAAAAAACGTCCAAAAAGCCAGAATCCTCAAGCTCAAAATTAATCCCGAATTCGAACAAACCATACCAAATTTTCAAAACGATGCTTCTCCCATTTCGATATTTGACCAAGTTGGCAGCACTGCAGCAGCATGTAAATTTAATGTTTTTTGTTTGTGTTCGTGCGTGAATCCTGTTGAACTTTAACCAATGCCTGCCATTGCATATGCCTAACCATTTTGTTGTTTCACACACACACACACACACAAACACACACACTTACACTCTCTCAGCCTGGCGACGAGGCTGACGAGGAGCCAGAAGAAGAAGACGACGACGAGGCAGACGTTGTTGATTTTGTGATTGCCAAACGACCCTGGCGACCATCCAAACTATCCAATAGCAATTCTGTTGGTGCAGCAGCAACACTTACCGATTTTGAGGCAGATTCAGAGAGCAGCGACCTGGAGCAGGTGCAGCAATTGAGACGAGGTGGCATTGGAGGTTGTGGCATTATTTGTGCCAATCAGCGACGTATTGGATTCGCTACAAATATAACAGTGGGAGGTCATGCGTTAGATATGTCACAGCACGCAGCCAGCAGCAGCAGCACATCTGCCCCAAACCTAACAAATCTGTCGCTTTTGCAAACGCGCATCAATAAGATGTTGCCGCCACAGTGCCACAATGGCAGTGGCAAGCCGAAAAGTATTGCCGTTGCCGTTATATCACCCAACACGCACAATCACAACAATCATCATAATATGCATCACAGTCACGGTCACGGTCACGAGTTGAACAAGTCGCCAACGGTGCTGCGAAAAGCGGGACTGGGTCATCGCAGTTACCATCATGACACATCCAAGTTCAATCGTTCCAATCGCAAGTCCAAGAACTGCGCCATTTTCTACTTTAAGCATTTGGACACGGACAATGAGACGAGCGGTGCTGGGACCGATGGTACAGCGGGCGAGGGGGATACCGAAGCCGTTCACCAACGTTCCAGCGATGTAAGTATTTCAGCCGTTATTCCAGCCAGATGGTGTTTGGGTCTTCTTCTTGGACACAGCCTCATCCTCATCTTAAATTCTAGCACAAAAAAATTCGTTGCGGTTATCGGCCTCGACCTATCGACAATCGATTGTTAGACATTAGCATTGCTAAATTAGCTTCAATTTGCATGACTTTTAGCATGTGTTTTTTTTTTTTTACTTTGAAATTCATATTTTATTTATCTATTCTCTTTTGTGTATTTAGTCTTTTTTAAGCATGCCTAACAATTTCTTAATTAACCTTTGCTGCCTGCCCGCTCACTAACTGTCAGTCAATCATGTCGCATCATTAATCATTTATCCACTTTCATATAGTTATAAAAAAAAATAGTCTTTTACAGTTGCTTGATCCGTGTCGAGTTCTTTAACCCTCCGCTCGAATAACAACATTGTTCCGCATATGACAATGAGGCAATTATAAAGTTTAAAGAAATTTCAATCATCCAATTTAACAGTATGAGCCTGAGTTCGTAACGAAAGTAAAAACAACTAAGACTTTTTTTTTGTTAATAGGTTTAGAAAAAAAGAACTGGAGCACATTAAAACAAGAATAATGTAATAATACTATTCAGTATTGCTTATAGAAGTTTAAGACAAAAGCTATTGAATCAAAATCTATTATTTAGAGTTAAAAGTGCAATGGAAAACAATAGAAAACAATACTTATTTTGCTGTCATCTAACCTACTTGGTATTTAAATAAGACTCGTCTTGGCAGAGAAGACTTACTCAAAAAAAGTTTAATGACATACTTCAAGCTGCAGCAGCAAAGCCAAACAAACCAAGTTCCTTCATTGGAATGACAAGCCAGCTTTGTCTTTGCTGCGCAAACATCAACTGTTGCTGTTGTTTGAGCAACCACCTCCAACACCCAATTTGACGAGTGCATTTGGCAGCATGCACAGAGTCTAAGGTCGCGCTTAAAGACGAAACCAAACGGAACGTCACAGTATTTTTGTATATAAGTACACAAGCAATGTGCATACAGAGAAAACGACAGCACAACTAGCAGCAGGCAGCAACATTTGTTGAGAGGGCGGCACACGGCGGCAACTCCTCCAGCTCTAAGTCGTTGTGAGGTGCACCAGGCCATGGCCAACAGAAGGGGGGGCACAGAGTCACAGAGTCAGACCGGCATTTGAGCCGAGCTCAAAAGATTTTTGCTACTCATGCGCCACAACAGCAGCAGCCACAACAGCAATTTGTACCTACAACTGTTGCTGTTGTTGTTGTTGTGTGTTGTGTATGTTGTTGCTGTTTGACTACAAGTTACAATTTGCCATTTTGCGCAAGTAACGCTAATTAAACTTCATTTTCTACTACTTCATCTAGCAATTGCAGCTTCAAGCTCTTGAGCTGCAGATACATTTGTATCTTCATTCTCACACTAACAGAGCAAGCAGCCCACACAACAGCTTTTGCTTTTCTTCGCTTGGATTTAAATTTACTATACTAACTTTTGTTCTGCTCTCCCTCTCCCCCTTCTGCTTTAGATACTCAAATCGGCTGATGCCTCGACAGATGACGACGACGAGGGTTGGCTCTATACAGCAACAACGGCAACAGCAGTAACAGCAACTGCAACAACAACATCTACAGTCGATGGGCTGCAGTCAACGGCTGTCTCATCGACAACGTCTGGCGCCGCAGCAGCATCAGCAGGAGTCAGTTCTTCGTCTATACCCTGCGACGACTCTGATAAGGAGAACAAGGAGACTTTGGTCACCACATCGACAGCAAAAACAACAACAGCAACAGCAATCGCAGCCAGTGTTGCTGTCGGGAGTGGCAACAGTAACAGCCACGGCAGAAGCAGCAGCAACAGCAACTACGACAGCAGCAGCGCCTGTTCATCGTCCAATTCGAACGGAGTACAAACTGAGACCTCGGCAACCTCGAGAGTTACCCAAATCGTTGTTGTCGACAACATGGACACCAGCACCAGCAACAGCACAAGACACATCATTAGCAACAATTGCTACAATGGCGACAGCAACAACATCAACAGTCAACAGCAACTGAATGCCAACCACAACAATAACAATAATCACAAACATCAGCAACAGTCGCGCTTTGACTCTAAACATCATCAACAACAACAATTGAAAATGGTTGCAAACCTAGAGAACGCTGATGAGGCAACTATAGCTGATAATGCAAATGGAAATGCAAATGCAACACAGGTGAGTTTGAGGCACGAACTATAGTCAAGTGATTTATATAGCTCATGAGCTAAATTTTTGAAGAGCTAAGAAAGTTTATAAAATATGAGAGCTAACTATGAATAATATCTCGTTAGTTGAAGTTTCCCTTAAGACCTGCTGTTTCATAGGTCTTTTCTAGTATATCTAGCAAAGTCTTTTGAAATATCCAAATGTCAAATATAACATGACTTCATCATTACCATATTAAGTGCACAAAGACTTTAATCTATCAGCACTTTAGCTAGACTTTTATTTCCTAATACACAGTCCAAGATGTATCAACAGCTAAGAACTGACGCGGTGGTGCTAGTGTTGTCCTACCATTTATAGACCACAAAACGAAAAAAGTTTGGCTAAAATACAAATCACCAGACATGCTACAAGCACAAGAGTCAGTTTGCAATGCTGGGCCTGCTTGGACAGGTTCCCACAGTCATGTTGTCTCGGTGTCTTTTGGTAGTCTCTCCTCGATTTCGATTCGATCGCTGAACTGTCTGCCAAGTCTTACTGACTTGTGTCAATAAAGCTGGCTGCTGCAACTTTGTTTGCCATTAGCCCAATAACAACAAGTAGAAGGGGTTAAGGAAGAGGAGGTGCGCCTTTTCAATAAATGGCAGCCGCCTCTTTATTTCTTAAGTTTCTGCTGCTGCTTTTGTTGCTTTTGCCTTCCACCTGATGATTAAGCAGTTGGGTTAATGAAAGCGAATCATGCACTGAGTTAAGCTCACAAAACGACTCCCGTCCCGGCAGCAGCTGCCATTCAAAAATTGGTAACTGGTGCTCCCAACTCTTTACTTGGCTGACTGCCTGACTGGCTGACAGACAGAGCTGAGATAGTGAGATAGTCCAGGAAAAACTGTCGCTGCCTGGAAATTGAGCAGCGCACGTCAAAAATGGGAAAGTACGAAATTAACTAAAAACGTGTGATTTATTTCTTCATTGCAAAAGCCCGAAAACAAAAACAAAATGTACAATTGAAAGGGACAAGACATAGTCTCAGACAGAGGCAACAACGAGGACACGTTCGACATGGCCAAGATTTATGAGGGGGATTTCTTTTAGCCCGGCCAACATTATAATAAAGTCATGCAGGAAATAATGCTACTCTACACAGCTTAGCTCAGCTACCAGCTGATTGATTATGAGTTTTTTTTTATGACATTCGCTTTTCTCTGCTTTCGTTTTTTTTTTTTTAATTAAACTAATTTTTTGCTTCACCTCAATTGTTTTCTCAACAGCTGCTGTCCCATAACAATGACAACAGCAACAGATTCTACAGTCGTGCTGACATTTGCAACATTAGTGTCTGGCCCAGTGAAATGATGATGAGCAACTGCAGCAATGGAAATGGAAATCCAAATGGATATTCCCCTCCTCATCATCATCATCATCATCAGAATGGAAATCGTTTGCCGCCACGTTCACCAGCTAAATCTGCCAAATCGAACAAATCGCAGGCAAGCAGCAGCAATGCAACAATGTCGCCAGCTAAGGTAAGTCTTTAGATTACCACTGCTTCTTTCTACCACTCTTGTTTCTTCTTGTAAATCTGCACAAAGGAAGCGGAAACATTTCCTGCGTTAAAGAAATTGTCTGTTAGAGCGAATTGTCTTCTAGTCTGCTTTCTCTTGAACGCAATTGTAAATTGCTAGCTGTCAAACGTTATTTTGATTTATATGGATTGTAAACACTGTGAGGAGTGCAATTACGTCTCACTAGTATCTTTGGTTCCTGAAATAAATATCGAATTCTAATCAAGTATTTAAGTTTCTCACTTAAGCACTGCCTATAAATGCATCGTTTTCCCTTTCATCAGTGCGAATATGAAAACAAAATAAAACCCAAAGACATGCAATTTGTCATCATGTGGCAGAGGCAGAGTTGCATTGCAAGGCTTGGACACATTGCGTGTCGCACGTTCACACAACCATGACCATGAGACAGAGCAGCAATGTTAAATCTGCCTGGACAGCAAAGATCTGTTATACATACACACATAAATATAACGGTACGAATATTGCCGGCTCCTCTTTGTTGTTTACTTTAAAGCGCTCTCATGGTTTCAGTTTCGCTTGAAATGCACACGAGTTGACTTCGTTCGTTCGATGGATCCATCAATTCAACTTTAGTTTGTTGGTGGTCCACTCGAGGAATTCAGTGGTACGAGCACTGATGGTGATGGTGTCTTGATGCGTATGTTGGTGCGTGCATGAATTCGCCTCAAATTTCTCTAAGCTCTCTTTTTGTGGCTTTATTTTTCGTGTCAATTTGCTGGTAAACAACCAAACATGTCCACTGGACAAGTTACCAACGTCTAATGGGCTGTAAACGATCATCTTTGGTAATTTAAGCCAATTTGCTGAAAGTTATTTGTGAAAATCAGCGGGTGGATATCAAAGTGTTGAAAATGAAATAATGATACTAATTGGACCTGTCATAACGCTAGATTGGAATTCGAATTGGACTAAACGAACTTTAATTGTAACTTGCAACAAATAATTGTACTTTTATACCTATTGTACTTAGTCATGCTTTTGTTTATGTTTATGTTCATCTTCAATTCATGTTGATGTAAAAGTTCATAATCAAATAGTCCGTTTTGTGTTTAAAAAGAGCATTTTTAGTTTGAGAAATTGTTTTAGGATTTTCTCTTATTTCTTACTGAATATTATCAAGCTCCTCTTTGCGATTCTCAAAGTTTAATAGTCGCTTACACATTTTGTTAGTTCCATTTGCATTAAGCACGTCTTGGAGCTGTTAGTTTACTGGATAGCAGGCTGTTTTGTTGTCTGGACATCATCAATGTCTGGTTTTGTTATCCAACTCTCACTTTTATTTAACCAGACGATCGTCGCGCCTAGCAGTAACATCAGCAACATGTTGCATGTTGCTTATGTGTGTGCTCGCTTGCTTGTTTGTTGTTCATGTGCGTCATTTGCATTTGTCGCTGACAACTCGATTGCAGCAACAGCAAAACAGCACCTTCCTTTTCCTCCTTCTCAATCCCCCCTTTGCTTGCGCAATCTGTGCACGCAGTTTTCACTGCTGTCATCCACCCTAAGGCAGCTCCCAACTCACCCAAACCCCAAACAAAATTAGTATCCGCTGCACAAATGTTGCATGCGTTGATTTATTGAGAGTGAAATTTGCAAGGCTTTGATTAATATTGACAAATTTCGCAAAAACAAAAACGGAGAGATAGTGACAGTTTTTGTTGTTGATTTTGTTTTCGTATTTCAATTAAAACGCCTCCCCGAGATAAGCTACAGACTAAAAAGCTAAAATCAAATCAAATCGAGCGTGAAATATATATTACAATCTTATCTTATCTCAAGACGCAAACTCATTTGTCAGATCTAAATAAAAATAAGCGCTAAATTGACTTGTTAACAAAAATAAACTCAAATATATATTCGAAAATTAGAAGAAAAATATAAAAGCGCAACAAATCGTTGATCGATTAATGATCGATGATAAATTAACTGCAAAATTCATTTGCCATTTTTGTTTTTTTCTTTTTCCACTTGGTTTTGCCGGCTATTTATCTTATCGTTTGACTATAATCAAACGCATTTTGGCCTGTCGTATCGATTTGAATTTTGAACAAAGTAAACTTTCATCAGTGTGTATTGCAAAGTCGCGAGCAGCGGTTATAGCGCTTAGTTACAGTTTACAAAAGATACAGTTACAGTTGCAGATACAAAGATACGTATAAAACAATCGCGCAACACAATAGAAAGCCAAAGCCACAATTGCTATTGTTATTGTTATCGTTATTTGTGCTTTGGTAAGCGTTTTTCGCTTAATTTGCATTAAGCTCGAAACAAAAATAAAATGTGTGTAATTAAGTAAGCGGCGCACACACAGTGCTTGTCAAACTGTGCGCGATTAAATTCGCGAGATTTGCGTGCGTGCCGCAGTGCAATTAAATTTGTTTAAACAACAACAGCAAATAAAAAAAAGAGAGTGCGAGCTAAAACGACGATTGTCAAGGCCCCAAAACTAAAATCTAAAAGCTGTCCACAACATTTCAACAGTTTGTCAGCCACTGTATGCCGTTTAAATGGCGTATAGAGATGGTTGCGTGAGCAGCTGAAGTAAATAATGAAAACAATAGCTGTGGTAAGCTTAAAATTATATAAAAACAATATTTAGACACATATTCAAAAACTGTGGTTAAACTAAATGCATTACAAAAAACTAAGTTTTGAGGCTAGAAAATAAAAAATTCGCAGCTATCGTATGCACATATTGTGCTACTATCGCATACATTTAGTTAAGCTGAATCGCAACTCTCAAACATAAAACTATCGTTTAGTCAGCTAGTAAGTTACCCGCTCTAAGGCATGTGGCTATGATTTCCAGTTTTTCTTAATTGGCCAATGGCTGAACAAAAAACAAGCCAAATTCATATAATTGCCTTTAATTATCGCAAACGCCCAATCGCAAAAGGCTTTTTCAGCTTTTTTGTTGTCGTTGTTTGCTTTTTCTTCACTTTTCAAGACAGACAGCAAAACTCCATTTCAAGCGTTGAACATAGAGATTTGAAAATTGTTTCCGTTGTGTGCAGTGTGCAATGTGCACGCAGTTTGACGGCCACTGTGTGGTGCTGATGCACAGGAAACTGTTAATTTAATTAAGCCAAAAGATTAGCAATAAAAGTTAAAGCATGTTCAACAGGCAAACAACAAACTCTATGCGAGAAAAAGAGAGACGAACTTTCTGCACAAAGTGTGAAGAAAAAAGACTTCAGATTTTGCAAGCTATATTTAAATGTTGTTGAATTTAGACCCGTTAAATAAACTTAATAAACTGTTGTCTGACTGACTGACTCACTTTGTGATTGTGTGAAAAGCTAAAAGCAATATAAACATCGTATATATTTTGGAATTGTTCAATTGTGCAACACAATTTGCAATTAAACATTTATTTTTAATGTAGCTTTTTGTCAAAAGGTTAGCATGCCAAAGTTGTTCGTTGGCTCAAACATTTTGGAGTGGCAAATGTTGTGTAATAACTACAAAATAACAAAACAATCTAAGCATTATTAACGCTTCGCTGATTTTTTCTATGTTTGTTAATCTTTCAAGTTCTAATTCAATGAGCAATCGAGTTAATTATGTCAAATTAACATGGGTTTTTTTTTTAGGGAAACGGTTCCCTAATGTGAATTGTATTTTTTTGGAAGTGAAATAGAATTGCAAAACTTTGAGATTTATAGACCTTAAAGATAGTAATTAATATTATCTGATTATATTTTGGCAAAGCCTTGACTGATGGAAAAAACCCCATTCGACCCACTTGATTGACGCGTTAAGACATCGCCCACAAAACGAAAGATAAGAAAGTAAATATTAAAAAAAGAAAGGAAATGTATATAGAACTTATGACAAGTGTAAGGTTGGGTAAATAAAGAGTTGAGTAAGTGTTTGCCGAATTAATCATAATAATGAGTATGAGTGGGAGGAACAGAGAGACCGATAAACTAGAAAACCATGCACAATTTTCCTATTTCAAAGAACTGTACTGATAAAAAAAAAATAAAAAGAGAGATAGCGAGTCAGAAAACCATCTCAAACTGCATTTCCTCTTACGCCTCTTTATTTTTGTTCACTCAATTGTTCTTCGGATTCGTCACTTTGAAGACGAAGAGGAGTGACGCAAGAAACCATTTCAATTCGCCATGCTCATTAATGTTTTTTTAACTCTCTTGGCACTCATTGTTTGCAGGGCAAGGTCTCGCATGATTCAATCAAGCAGCTTGTGCTCGAAGCTGAGCATTTGGTACGCGACGCTCAGGAGGCCGCATTGAAGACGCCAACGAAGCAGAAACATTCCATCATTAAGATTTCATCGACGGTCAAGAAGCGCGAACTTAACATGTCCGGTCCGATCAAGCAGCGTGTCGAGGTATTTAAAAAAAAAAAAAACTCCCTTTTAATAAGCAACTTGTTAATTAATTATGCTCCGCCTTCCAGGAATGGCTAGAGCATCAGCCCTCAACACCACAGTTGCTAACAAGAAGTCACGAGGGGGCCTGTGTTAAGCCCGATGATTGTGAGGCATCTGGAGAGGCATCGGAAACGGATTCCATGCCACAAACGAGCGCTGTTTGTGGTGGCTCGGATTCCTCGGAAGGATTCACAGACTCGATAGCAACCTGCATGCAAACGAGCACCAATTCATATGGCAATTCAACGGAACGCATCGGTGGCTCTGCAGAACCCATTGGACAACATCCAACTACACCTTTGGGCTACGGCAGCAGCAATCAGAGCTTGAATGTAAAGATTGTTAAGCGTCAACAGACGCGTCGCAAATCAGAACGTCCTTGGAGCGTTTCCTGCCTGTCCCAGTTGACCACAGATGCGGCTCAGCTAACCACGAACATTGCTGCAGTGGGTCAGAGTTCGCCACCTGGTTTGGCCAGCCATTCCATCAGTGAGAGTGCTTTGGATTCTTTGTCGCCAGGACCACGTGCTCGTGCTGCCTCTTCCTCGGGTACTGGTAGCAATGCAGCACGTAAAGCAGACAGCAAGGGATCACTGCGCAGAAGGAGAGCACGCAAGAAGCGTATGTCTGCCGCCTCTGGTGGCAAGAAGTCTGATTCGGGTTCGGAGACGCATGGCGATCTTACCATGACACTCATGAAATCCTGTGAATCGATGTCCTCGCAGCAACTGCAGGAGTTTACAAATGCTCTGCTCAGCATACAGAAAGGTGGAGCAAGTCCTAAAGCGGAGGATGCCACCAATCAAGAGGGTGGAGAATCGGAATCACAGCTAATGGTGCCCAAGTTCCGAGTGGGTTCTTTTACTACAGCTGCTCTTATGGCCAGTGAGATACGTTTGGGCGCTCTAGCTGCGCTATCTAACTACATGAACGAGGATGAGCAGCAAGCAGGTGAGCAAAGCAAGAAGGGTGTGGTTTTAAGCACTGTTTGGTTCAGTTGCTCATCATGACTTGTGATTATGTTATTGAAACGATAAGCGAGTTTATTTTCTTGTTTATTAGTATGATAAAATGTAATCAGTCAGTCAGTCGTCTTATCTTAATATCATTTGCCTTTGAATTGTAGGCGCTATAAGAAGAATTGTGCAAAATTTCTAGTTAGTCTAAATAACATTCAAACCGTTTCAATATCATTTAATGCAACACACACACACACACATCGACTGATCTCTTTGTAACACCTAATGTTTGATCTTTTGTGTATATAAAAATCTTTCTTCTCACAAGCACACACGCCCGTACCCAGGCAAAAAGGTACAACAATCTGCACCCCACTAAAAATTTCCTTCAATAAAATCGCCTTACAAAACCCAAGAGAATTTGTTTGCTAAACCTTTATATATTTATATTTGCGCACAGATCTAAGCACTGAGGATCATCATAGCAGCATTTCAGAGACTGCTTGGGACAACTATCAAGAGAAATACAATTCGGAGAACTATTCGGAGGGCTTTGATTCGGATGCAGCGCGTCGTCTCTTGGAATTTGGCGATGACTATCGGTAAGTAATATTTATATACAATATGCTTGCCAAGTTTTATGTATTCATATTAATAAATGTATGTCTGGGTTTCCATTCGACAGCAATTTTATTGACTCGCAGTCCGATTGCTGCAGTTCTCTGTCGGCGGCCAACAATTTGGATTCATTCTCGCCACCGCGCATGGATTCGTTGCAAAAACACGAGGTGAAAGCACTGCAAATCACACAGGAGACAATCAGCAGTAGCGTGGATCACGCTCGTCGTCAACGTGCCTTGGAATTGCAATACGAGCGACGTCGCAAGACACTGGAGGTGCGCCGTAAATCTTGCCAGGGTGAGTTTTAAAACGAAAAGAATCTTCCTTAAGGATCTAACTAATCATCAACCACACTCAAACCCACTCACAGATATGGCTGAGGCTATTGGTTCACAGAAGGAGTCGCAACAGGAACAGCAGACAACTACCATGAATCTATCCTCTTCGGCCACAGCACTTATGACGCCCAAGAATCAATTGGGAGCACAATTGGCCGTTAAAAATGATTCTGTGGGACGCAAATTGGAATTTGGTGCCGGCATGAGCCACTCTGCTCAATCTCTACTCCGACGCACCTCGGAGAGCGATACATCGACGCGACGTCGTCGCACTGTCACAGCAGATGAACGAAGACGTTCGTCGCGTAATCTGGAAAAGTGCATCAAGCTTATACCGGCTACATCTTCATCTAGCGGCGATGATTCCGAGGATGGGGAGCAAGAGATGCGTTCACTGTTGCAACAGAGTCGCGATCGTCTCGAGGATACGCGTGCCCTAAAGATACGCTGTCATCTGCTTCGACCGGAGGATTATGTAAGTCAAAATGCAAGAGAGAGAGAAAGGGAGAGGGATATTGTTTCTAGACTCTAGTAAACATACCTCAAAACCCTTGAAACATGGCAGTCAAAAATCAACTAATCAATTTTCTGTTCTCTCTTTTTACACAGAACGAAATAATTAATACTTGCCGTGACAATATACGCTGCCTGGAGGCGGTGTTGAGGGGTCCGCCTGGCACGGTGCTATCGACCCATTGCGCCGGCCAGACAAAAGGTGAGTCCTTGCCAGCAGCAACTACTTGTCGTCGTCGACTGACAGCCAACACATCAACCGCTTTAACATCTACATCCGCAAGCGCTTCCACTGATCCACCTGCAGCTATTCTGCCTATGCTTGAGTGCAAATGTGCGCCAATAACCCGATTTATTGGACGCATCATCGAATTTATGTTGGATTTGAGCAATTTGCTGGAGCATTTTGCGCTCTATAGATTTTTAGCGGGAACATTGCGGTCGCTTTATGCGCTTGTAAATCGGCCCATGGGGCGGCTGGAGCGTTTATTTGCCGGCTTTCGAGGGTTGCTCTAAAAGAGCGAGTCGAGTCGGTCAATTGCCCCAGAACTGTACAGCGTTGCCTTTTTGATGCTTTTGAAGCATATGATCAAAAATTTTGTATTATTTTTTATTTCTTTGTATTATTATTATTTTGTACAATTATTATTTGAAAAAATTTTGTTTTTGCATTTGACAAAACGCATTTTGCATCGAATTTACTTACACACATACGTATTTTTTTGGCATTTGTTTATAATTATTTTTAAAAGTGAAAAGTTATTATTGATTTTTCGCATTTATTACATATTTTTGGCAAATAAAAATTACCGATTTTTATATCAAGAAAACACCAACAAAGCATTTAAAATTGTTCTAGTTTAAATATTTTGTTTTTCTTTTTTAAAATAATAATATGTTAAAATTATATTAATTGGTGTTATTGTTGTCGTTTAGCTAAAATCGTAACTTGTAATTTATCTATATGCTTGTGTTTTTGTCAAATGTTTAACCAAAATTAATCTAGAATTTTTCAATATTTATTTAGTTTGATATAATATTATTTTTTATTTCTCATCTTTACTAATCTTTTTGAACAGTTGCACCTTTTTAAAATGGTTAACACTTTTCTTAAATAATTTATAATTTTATGAATTAGTTACAAACTATTTAGATTGGCTAAATTAGCAGTATTATAATTTAAAGCATGCATCGAACAGTTTTGCATTCATTGTGCACTTGCTAAAGTTTTGATTGCACTGTGTCTTTGTTTCTTACAATACGTCCCAAACTGTAGCAACACAAAATACGTTTAAGAAAATTTATGGGTCTAGAATTTATGTTTATATCTGCGCATTAGCCAAAGTATCTGCTTTGATACCTACAACAGCAAATTTTCTTTTGGCAGCTGACGTAATTTGTTTTTTTTTAATACGGAAATACTATTAACAAAACGATGACGGGTGAAAATTTATTTAAATACCAAGCAGATAATTAAACTGTGACCAACTAATTTATTAACAGCGACACACGCCAGGGCCAAAATAGTTACGCTTAAAAGGCGCTAGGTGGCGCAGCATTAAGCTGTGCTGTGGCTGTCCAACTGTGGCTTAGAGGATATATGTGTATATGTTCCGTGTGTGTGTATGTGTCACCGGTATTGGCTTTATTGCTGTAAGCGCTATCATTTGTCTACTTTTGAAAATGACGTCGTCTCTATTGACGCCTGCGCTGTTGTTATTGTTTTTTTCAGCAGCTCTCATTTGGCTGCCGAAACTGAAACGTAACGAAAATACACAAACACTTATACACACGTTGCGTGCAAAGCCAAGTTCAAAAGGTGACGTTTGCTTGCGCCGCCGCCGCTCTGCTTGTCTCTTTTCTTGCTTCATTCGCTCTCACTGTCAGAGTTGCTCTCTTAACCTAAAAGCTGCTGCGCCAAAAACAATTGAAACGGTCGGCGTCGTCGTCGCAGACGTTGACGTCTCAGTTCATTTTTAGCGTGCGTTCCAAACGGTTCTGCTTCCGTCGTCGTCGCATTTGTCGTCGTCTTTTGCTTCTTAACTGTTTTAGCAACGTGCTTCCGCGCGCTTTCGGAGCTCACAACTATTTTTTATGAATCTTCTTAATGTAAAGGTCCTTATAAACTGTGATAGCAACAAAAACAACTACTTTTAATCTCGCGTTGTTCAAGAATTCTAGACATTTGTCACCCATTCATAAAAGTCGCGTGTTTTATTACTGTGTATAAGAGTTAAATTATAAGAGAAAATACTCGAGTGTTGAATTTTCTTATTGTTCACTGTCAAGTTTCCCAACAATTCGAGGTCATTACGCAGCATGTAAACAAATCAGTGAAAAAAAAACTTACTCAAGTCAAAGTAAACAAAATTATAAATGTTTAAATACGCAAATTGGTTTCCAAAATTGATTTCAAGTGGCGCCAACTGGCGAGCAGCCAGCTAATTGGGTCAAAGTGTGCCGCACTCCAAGGGTTGTCAGGAGTAGTAAATAAGTGTGAGTGTGAAGGTTTTAAAAGAAAAAGAGAGAGAGAGAATAAGCGACAACAATGGGAAAAGTTTGTGTCGCTGTTCAAACGGACATCTCTGGCATGCTCTCATCGGCCAGCTCATCGGTTTCCACCTCGCGCTCTTCATCGGAGCAAGGTAAATACACACACACACACACACGTGTACATAAATACGAATGTCACGCAAACGGCGTCTTAACAGTTATGTGCGTAGAGCTTATGCTGGAGTACAAACAAAAACAAAAAGTCACTCGTTGGGAAACTTTAAGCTCTTAATTGGGAAACAGGTGTAAATGATGTAGAAACACAGAGAAACAGCGATAGAGAAGATCGTAAGCAAGATAAGAGGCAAACACATAATATGGCTAATTGGTTACTTACTCGCTGATGATGAAAATAATATTTATTTTCGTGTGTTGTAAACACAAAAAATGATGACAGAGATAAGAGAGAGAGAGAAAAAGAAAGAGAGGGAGATAGAGAAAATTAGTTAACATTCAAAATGCATTATGCATAAAACTCAATTGGGAGTAGAATAAAATTTGATTTTATTTCGACTTTTAACAGTGGGAATCGATTTGTTGTGATGAAAAAACGAGAATTTCAATAGACCGTCGAATTTCCATATAACAAACTAACGTATAAAGAAGTTTTCTATATGAAAAATTCATTTACAGAACCTGAAGATTCGTTGCATGGAACTTAGATATTTTTTAAGTGTAACTCGATGCAAAGCAACCCAAAGCACTTAAGTATTCATAAGGAAACTCAATCAGAAAAGCACTTAAAAGCGATTAAAAATACATAATTAAAAAAAAAAGTATCATCAAAGACCAAATACGTAATCCGTGGTTTTCTTTCTTTATCCCTCCCAATTATAGAGTATGTACTTGAAAAAGTATCTTAAAAGTTTTTGATGTTGCAATCATTACTTCATACATGTCTCAAATGTTGCATCTTAAGTTAACTGTTTCTTGCTTGCACATCATTTGTGCCACATTTCTTATTATTCGCATTGTGCAGACATTTTGACCGACTTTGCCAGTTGGCCAACAAGTACTTGTTGTTGCCACATTTGCCAACTAGCATTAGATGCCAAATTGGGTTGGTCTGCTCTTGCTGCTTCTTCTTCGTCTTCTTTGTTTCATTGCTAATTAAGCTCTCGAGCCATAAGATTGTTGCAGAGTCACAATTGCATTTTACAGGGCTTTAACGTTATATGGCAACATTGCTTTATGATCATTGTTTCGCACTCTCTCTCTTTTACTCTTTCGCTCTCCCTCTTTTCATATGCACTTTGCATTCACGCTCAGGTTGGCAGCATTCATTAACGGTACTCCAACTGTGCTTTTATGGTCAATTGTTGGCGTTCCGCTTTTGAAGTTTTATGGGCCTCTAAAGAAAAGACGACAAATATGTTGAACCCTAAACCGGAACCCGGTTCAACCTGGGTCAATAAAAACAACAACAACAACAAAAACCCGACCGCTGACTACACGTTTTCAGAAATGAGCGAATGGAATACATTTACGTTAGCGTTTAGAAAAACTATGGCGTCATTTTTGCTATCCATTAATTATATTTAAAAAGAAAAAACAACGAAATGTTTATTAATCTTTTTCTTTGCTGGCCTTATTTGCGGTTGACCTTGAGTTCTGAGTTCACTAGAAATGTTCAATCGATTGAATTGAAAAATGAAATCAAATCGTATTGAAAATGAAATTTGTTGCAAATAAATAGTTTAAAGTTTCAGTTTTGTGGTTTTCCATACTTGGCTACTGTAACCTTCCCTTACTATTGTGAACTCAATAACGGTGAAACACACCTTCACAAATGCCATACTTCAATTATAACATATTACGTTTGTTTGTTTTCTTTTTTGATTGGGGCGCGTTTCCCGTTGAACTCGAAAACGAAATATTTTTCTGCATTCAAGCATAATAAATTTTTCACAAGATTTGCCCGTTAAACATATTCGCAGCCTTTTGCTTATCTTCTTATTTGCTTATGCAAATTTTTTGTTATTCATTTATCAGACTTTTAAATATAAACAAAAGTTTTTTTTAAAGCTTTTTCTTTGCTAATTGTATATTATTCTTATTTTGTTGCTACTCTCTCTCTCTCTCTCTCTCTCCCTGTCTCTCTGTTGGAAACATAATTATTCAAGATTATTTTTTGTGCAAATATTTGGGAACCTTGACGTTTGAAACCTTTGCTTCTCTCTATTGACTTTATAAATTCTTTGCAGCTCGCTTTTGTTATATGCTGGCAACTCTGTTTGTTACCTCATTTGCCTGTTTAAATTTAGTTACGTTGGCTCCATTACCAAATAAATATGTGTTTTTTTTCGGTTTGTTTGTTTGCTTTGTAGGAAAGACAAGAATATGGTGCCTGGAACTACCTTCGCTTTATAATACACCCTTTTGTCGCATTCTCATTTTATTATTTATTGCTACTTAACACGCAGGCCAGGCCGGTCAGGCCACAAGCAATTCCTTGAGCCTTGGTAGTTAACTTTGCCGCAGGACGTTTTAAGTCAACTTTTTGTTGGCATAGGCAAGCCTTAAAAATAAAATGATAAAGTAAAATTGCATTTCACACTTAATGGGAAAGAAATAAATTGGTTTCTTGATATAATGCATGATTTTTAAGCGTGGAACAAAAGAATCAGGCGTTCCTTGACATATTTTTATTAAGTCATAAATAAATACGTTCAAAGAATATTTATTGTAAGGTTCATCATATAGTTAGCACACCTTTGAATCATTTAACCTAGGAAAATTGTTTTGTGGCTTTGTTGAATATGTTTCAATCATTAGCAATAAAAATAATCATGTTTTTATATTGGCAAAAATGTTATCCGAATGCTTTAGCTGAGAATCGCTTAAAATCGTATTCCTTGTGACATATTTAATACAGTTTATAAGGTTGTTATAGTTACGACTGCTTTAAGGTCCGTTAGAATGCACCGATCTTTATGTAGAATATATACCTTAACATCTTTGCATATTGCAAAATCAGCTGGCATAAGTATGCAAATTCCTTTTAAATATAGACCAAACAGCTGCTCTTTATCAATACTACATATGAAAATTCAATGAGAGAGAAACTTATTTGTTGCTAAGTTGATTCTTTGCCAATTGCAATTTTCTCATTGTGAGCTAGAAATATAAATACATGCACGTTTAGACATAAATATGTCAACAGTCAACCCACCTGCAACAAAGTTGCTTAAAATGCGAATTTTCATTAAGCTTTTTCTTTTGCCAAGTTGTGAAATAAACGTCAATGCCCTTTGGGCCATTGCCATTTAACAGCTGTAGTTTGCATTTAATTGTTATTTGTATTTGCATTAGCATTTTTAAAGATGATTTGTTTGTTTTGTTGCTTACAATTTCACTTGGCAAGTCAGCAAAAAAAACAGAGAAAACAGCAAGAGTTTCAAGTTAGTTGCAAACTTAAAACTTGCTAATAAGCATAAAAGTTGAGTGCGGGAAGTGTTTTCACAATTAGAATTCAATTATTCGTTTGGTAGTTAGCAATCTCGATGATTGCCCATTAATATACTAATTGTTGATTAAAGTGAAAGTCGCAGAAGCAATTTTCAATTTGCCAGCATAATTGCTAATCAATTTTATGTGCAGAGAGTCTTTAACTCTTTTAAAGTCTTATCCGCCACGGCGACAGAGAGATTATTTGGTCTTTGATGATGAAGGAGCGTTTCACTTGCCACCGTTGCCGCCCCTTAAGCAAGCTCTTAAGTGTGGAAAATCACAGCAACTAAGTCTGATGACTGATAATGCAGACACACAGTCGAGCCAAACGAACCTGACCAGATAGATCGCTTGAATTGTGCAATCCTTGAAAAGATTACGAGTTTCTTGTTTGATTTTTTTGTTGACTTGGAAAGTGCGTAGAGATTATGACGATTTCCACCATGCGCTAAACTCTAAAACTGGCTAGCAGCAATAGATAACTCTATAACTAGTTAGATTTTTCAAAAGGAAGTTTTTTTTTTTTCTATTATGCATCAACGGATGTAGCAGCTGCCGTGCCCCTCTCCCTCCACTACACTCTTTCGGTTTGTTGCTCGATCATTTTGTTGCGCTCGAGTTGCTGTTGCAGCAGTGCTCGTTGTGGGTTTGGCACGCTGCTGCATAACGCCTCTCGAGCAACAAGTTCAGTCAACCAGTTTCGCTTTGACTGCCAACACGTTCGGTCCTCCTCTGTGGTGTAGCGTAATTTTGCGTATATTGCGTATAGTTCGTGATCTGTTTGCCAAAACGTTGACAGTTGCAGCCAAGTGCGTTTCTCATCCTCAAATTGAAGGCTTTAGGCTTTAAACGAACCGCTTTTAGGTGAAAGTAATTGCGTCGACGCATTTACAATTCAATTAACTCAACTTAAGTTAGTTGTGCTTAAAGCCTTGCATTGATCAGTTGCATTTATCAAAACTTAAGGCTAATCATTGAGTTTGTTGGGTAAGCAACAAGTTGCAGCTGCTTAAAGTGATTCATATTTTGTATGTAGATATAAAGAATAAATAAAAATTTTATTGTTGCACAAAGCCAGTCCGCCCAGCTTGGTTTCTTGTGTCAAGTTTAAGAACTACCCACCAGCTTCTTGTGATTGAAAAGTAAGCAAAGTGGCTAAAGAATACCCTGTTTAAGTGAAATGAAAATGCGCTTCAAAAGTTATATTATATATATCTATTACCCTAAGCCTTGGGTTTTGATAGATCCCTCTATCAATGGTTTAAAGAAATACGTTTACCAATTAAGTCTCAATATTTTGAATATTTTTTTAATAACCTGTTCTCTAACCTACCCTTTTCACTAACTAACAAATTACAGAGCATTATAGATTCTACGTAAGTTCTTTAAGGCGTCGCACATTTTTGTTGAAATTGATAAACGGCTCAGCTCATATAACACACACACTTAAAAAAAAAACCATACAAATTTTTTTTTGTTTAACACGTTGTTTCACTCAAGCGTTTAATGGAAAAGTTTTTGTTTATGATTTGCTTTTTGGTAACCTTTTTGTAAACAAATAAAAGTTTCACCTTGCGGTTAAACTCGCTTTCTGCGAATAAAAACAAAAGAAAAGGGAAAGGTATTACATTTACCCATTTCAAAGGGTTGCTGTGCAATTCGAAGCTGATTCCAAACAGAATCCTAATCCGCTAAATCCACAAACTTTGGCGATTATCAAAGCTTTCAAGCTTTCTCTCGTTAATTTAATGTGCACTATTAACTCGAAAACTGTGGTTTTTGTTTGCAGATCTATTGGCCGCATGGGAGGATTTGCTTAACTGGAGCGAGAATGCATCAAGTGCACGCAAGCTGCAGCAGGAGATGAGTGCATTGAAGCACAGTCTACGCCGTCTGGGCGATAAATCAACACCTGAACTACTACTAGACACAGAGCCAGCCATACAAATAGCCGTTGAGTCTTTGAAGGTAATGTTTTGAATGCTATTATTTATGCCAAACATCTTTCAACAAACTTTGTATTATTCGATGCGAACAGCAAGAGCAAATCCAATTGGGCAGCTATCGCACAAATATGCTACGCTTAAATGCCTCTGTGCATAGTTGGTTGACGCGTCAGGAGCGACGTCTGCAGCAGGAACAGGAACAGCAGCAACAACTAGAGTCCGAACAATTAAAGATAAAGCAACAGGAGCTGCTGATGCAGGCGGAACAGCAACAGCAACAGCTATCTGGTGTGGCAATCACTGTTACAGATAGCAATGGCAACCAGGTAATGGAAGCCTCTACAGGTACCTGCGATGTGAATAGTTTGCTCAGTGCTGAGCAAGAGTTCCATAAGCATTTGAAGGATGAAGTCAGCGATATGTACAGCGCTTGGGATGTGGCAGATGCCAGGTGAGTTTACACTAAAATAACTTTCTTCAAGTCTCAGTACTAAATCAGCTTTCTTTCCAATAGAATCAACTCGCAATTGGAAATGCTGACAAACTCATTGATTGCCTGGCGTCAGCTGGAATGTGGTTTGAGTGAGTTTCAATTGGCTCTTGGCCAAGATCGTGGCACACTCAAGGGTTTGGAAGGTGCTTTGGACAAGGGACAGGCAACACCAGTTGAACTGGCACAGAATGTCAAATTGGTGGCCAAGCTGCTGTCTGAGAAGGTCAATGTGAGCCAGGAGCAATTGCTAGCTGTGCAACAGCATCTGGATCCCAATCAAATTTATCACATTGCCAAGTTTACGGCTTCAAATGGTTCGCTGTCCGACTCGGGCATCTCCGATGGTGGCGCCACTTCCGATGGTGGTCTCTCTGAGAGAGAACGCCGCCTGGGTGTCTTGCGTCGGCTGGCCAAACAGTTAGAGTTGGCTTTGGCGCCTGGCAGTGCCGCCATGCGTTCAATTGCCGATCGCATGGAAAGCGCCGAATTGGAATTGAAGCAACTGCAGAATACTTGCCGAGATTTAATTGTACGCACGGCTGCATCGCATCAGCAAATGCAGCAGCAGCATCAAAAGGATCAGGCAGAGCAGCAAAAGGAGTATAAGGATAAAGAGCAGCAGATGGTAAATGGGCATGTTAAGAATGCAACTCATTCTCCCAACAAGCGTCGAAACGCGCGCAAAACGCGTCAACAGCAGGAGAAACAAAAACAATTGCTGCCGGAAGAGCAGCAACAGTTGGTGGTGGAGCAATTGCAACGCATTGTTGCCGCAGGCGCGGCTGGTGGCGATGAACCACCAGAGGATCCCGCTGGCACAGTTGGCGCACTAGACAGCTCCGATGATGATGAGGATGAGAATGCATCCAAGTCAAAGAATCGCGGCTGGGCTTGGAGAATTGCGCGTGCGGCAGTTCCAATGCAATTGGCCCTCTTTACTTTTTTCTGTGCAGCATGCATGATGCAGCCCAATTGCTGTGACAATCTGAACAATCTGTCCATGAGTTTTACGCCTCAGTTACGGTATATACGTGGACCGCCTCCGATTTGAGCGGCACGACAGCGGCGCGTTTTGTTAACGATCTAACAAATCACTAACGAAACGCGCGCGTTTTTAAGTAGGCAACCAATAATTTACGAGTATCGTTAAGTAATCTAACTGCCAGTTAGATTCCAACGGGCAACAAGCAGCATGCAGCCTGTCGACCATCAAGTTAACAAACCCCAACAATGAGGCGACATCAGCGCGGCTTGCTCGCGTTTTGTGCGCGTTTCGTGCAACGCGTTTTGCGTTAGATGAAGAATGTTTTTTTTTGTCTTTTTTGTGCGAAGAGAAGCACTTAGTTTTCTATGTTTAAAGTGTGCAGCAAAAAGAATGGAATATGCAACGCAACGTTATAATTATTCTTAAGAAATACTTTATATTTTGATTGATGATGATGATTTGTCTTAAGAGTTTAGTTGCGATAATTCAAAACATTTATTTTAACTGAGAAACGTTTAAAATTAAGTGCAAAAACACAAGTTTAAGCTCAACTTTAGCAAGTAGAGAGGAGAGTGAGAAAGAAAGCGGCAATGATCTTACAATCAAAAGAACATGACAAAAAAAAAGTATCATGGCAAAACTCTTTGTAATGTACTTAGAAAGATATCGGCAAATGGTAAACGAGCCCCCGCCGCTGCCGTATACCCGCCCGCATTTCGAGCGTCGCGTGACAAACTCCAGTTACTAGAATTTATGCAAAAATGTTTTTCGTTGGGTTTGTTTTTTGTGCATCATTTCTGTTTAAAAAAACACGTAAAGTGCCTACAAGACCCTAGACAATGGGCATACCTAAGCAAAAACAGCGAAATCTAAGAGAACAAGAGAAAACGCAGGAAGAAGGGATGAAGAATTCATATCGAGCAAGGCAAAAAAGCAAATTGTTGCTAAGCCAATCCTGTATAGGCGGCCCGGCCCAAATGCAACAAAATATATTTTTGGGCTACAACGAGTTGAGAATCAGAGTTTCTATTTTTATACGCAATGCAAAGTTATATACGAACTAGAGAACGAGGCATTGGAAACATTTTTTGTCCACCTAAAGCTCTATTTAATCAGTTTTATGTCTATTATATTAATAGGATAAAATCTAAAATTTACACTATAAAAGAACAGATACTATCATTTAATGTGTGTCTAGAATGTACTTTTTATTTGGCAAAAAGCAATTAAATTCTAATGTAGTGCTTATAAGTTTCGTATATCTTGTGAGTTTTTCAAATTTAAAATGCAAAAAAATACAAAAAAAAATCTATATGATAAAAAAAAATATAAAAAAAATAAAAAGTATTATAGAAACAAAAATAAAATCATATGTTATTTGTTAGTTGCAATCGGATCTTGGTGGAACCGAACTTTACTCATTACTTTATTTTTCCTTGATCCTTTTTGGTTAAATCCGTGCTCTCGACTTTTGAATCGGATGATAGATCGGCAACTAGTTGCTGATAACCAGCTTCGGGGACCATAGTTCCTACAATTTTCTTATTCTCATCGGTCTTAACACGTATCATTTGGATCTTGCGGCCATCCTTCTCAATAATGAATGCAATGCGATCCCATATGGGCAACATAAGACCCGATAGCACATGGTAGGTGCGCACTCGGATACCCACTACGCACTTGGACCCATAGGGACAACGACGGTTCCAATAGATGTGCGAACACATCCTCAAGCACTGATTATACTGCATATCCCAGAATTGCTTCACAGCCCCCGGTGAGGCGGCTTTGACATAGCGATTGCTAATCGAGCTCAGCGTTTCTGTGCGAACTTGTGGACCCGTATTGGGTCTGTAGATCTTCAAGCTCAGTTTGGTTGGATCTGTCGTTGGCTCTCCTTCCGGGTTGACATTTAAGCAAAGGATGGCACAATTGTTATTGTTGCGTTCCTGTTTGAACATGTAGAAACCTTCGTGCTCCTCACGCTTCTCCCTATTGAATCTGCGCAGAAGGGAAGATGGATTAAAAATGTCTTACACTCTGATAACTATCGGATAGACTTACTTGGCTAGTGCTTGGTCATAGGACATGCCACGTACTACCTGCATTGTGTGGAGCTCCGTGGCAGCTGTTCCCGTGGCATGCTTCCTAATAAAGCGTATTAGCTTGATGGCCGTTACATTAGCACCATGAGCATCCAAGTCTAGAATACCTAAATCAAAATGACCCGTGCGTTTCATTTGAAGGATCAGTGAGTACATCTTGTTAAGAAAGAACTTGAATAGAGCATTCTGCACTTCAACACGACAACCGAGTATGCGATTCAAGAACTTTGGTATATTATAGCTGTCCTTTTCAATAATAAAGACCTGTTCTCCCTTGTTATTTGTGGTCACACTGAGCATTCCAACGCCGGAGAGCGCTACACAGCAATCAAAACTAAAGTCGCCCTTATAGGATTCCGGTATGTGCACTTTTTCCAGTGGTTTCTCACCCGTTATCTGTTGTAGCACATTCTCCAGCGCACAACGTCCAATGTTGTTGTCAATATTGAACTTGGAGAGATCTCGAGCATCCGTAGCACGGCGATCGCCTTGAGTAAGTGCACCCAAACTCTCCAAACGTTTCGCCACCGTTGCCGCAAAGCGACTCTCCCCACCCAAATTCGAGATAAGAAATACATATTCCGGTGCATTGGCTTGATTCGAGCGATGTGTACGTCCAAATTGCTGGATGGCTCGATCTGCGCTCCATGGCAGTTCCAGGGTGATGTGTAGTCGTCGTCGCTGTCTTGCGAGTCTTCTATCGCTTTGTAGCGAGATGCCACTGGAAGCCGCTTCCGAAATGATAGCCACATGCTTGGTATCCTCCATGAAGCGCTGTTTTTCCATGTAGTTTACCAGATCCATGGAGGTTTCCGCCTCGCCACGCTGCTCATAACGATATCGGTTTTCTTCCGTTTTGATGATTCTACCGCGACGACCTGTCATCTCGGCAACAACATTGGTGCCCAGCTTCGAGATGATCTTGTCTAGCGTATTGGGTGGCATGCGACGTCCCAGATGCTCAATTTTATCCAGCAAGCGTTCCCGGACCGTTATGCAACGCTCAACATCCTGCTCAGTAATCTTCGCCGGATGCGATTCCCGCATATCGATGTTAAAATTATATTCGTCATTCATACACTTGGAATTCATATTGATGCACAAGTGCTCCAAGATGCGATCCTGCATTGTGACTTTCTCCGCTGATGGTTAAAAACAATTAATAAGCGATATCCATATTGAGTTTTAAATGATTTACCCTTGTCCAACCTTGGAGGACGACCGCGACGTTTGCGTCCCGTTTTCAAGCGGTCATCATCATCGTCATCAGCGTTCCAGTTGTTATAGGCCATATCCATATCACTGTCACCTCCATCTGAGTCCGAGTCATTGTCGGAAAGCTCAGAGAGACGGGGGCGTTTTGCAGTAGTTCTGTGGCGCGACTCTGGCTCAAAGGTGCCCGTGTAGAGTAACTTGTAAAAAGATTCGCGTGTGGGTGCTGGAAAGTACTTTTCTACAAACGATTTTATGATCATTTTCGAGGTGGACACAAAACCGGATAGTTCACCCTGATAGAGCTCAATATGCTCAAGGGTTCTCGACTCTCCCGTTGACTGAAGTCCAATAACAACCGCTTTACCCTGTTTCGCTGCCTCACGTACCATTTTTACGACATGCGGCACCTTGGAAGCAATGCAAAGGTTCTTAAAGAAACGCTGATGAGCGGACCAGAATTGACAGATAATAATCTTTTGAACACGATTCTCGATGCACATAAGACGAAAGGCTTTAATAAATTTCTCGTTGATTTCTGCCCATAGCTCTGCAGAATGATTGTAGAGCTTGTGGAATTCTCGAGACATGGGTACCTCCTCAATTCGAAAGGTGACATCTTTGAAGCTTAGCTGTCTTGCTATATAGGAACCCCTCAACTTCATATCCATTGCAACGATCTCCATGGCGCCTATGCCACGTTTCTCAACCGTATTTACAAACTTAAAGAACTCCGAGTAAGAAGTGCCGGGACCCCACAAGCCCAGCCGTACCATATATGCCATATTCTTTGGCTCTGAGGCACCGGTTGCTGAGGCATAAACTACACGAGCCATGGGCAATATTTGTTGTAGTTCCAGCACAGTGGTACCAGTCTTTGTGGACTTCCCTGCATTCATTAAACTCAAGTTCTTTGCTTTGTGGCATTCATCTAGCACTATAACTCCATCGTAGTCCGTTGAGAACCAGTTGATCAACTGACGTAGGCGTGTATTGTACTTGGGCTCTGCATTCGCTGATTCTCCAATCAGTGCTGTGTAGGTGCAAAAGATGACACCCTTTTTAAAATGACCATTCTCCGCCGAAGAGATGCGACAGTACTTGAACTTGCTCATCGAGGCCACCTTTATGTGCTTGCTAGCCCCAATATCGCTAAGATCTCGTTCTGCATCAAATTTCAGATCATTGGATACAGATATCCACAAGGCACGCTTTCTGCCTCTCAGATAGTTCTCATAGATGATTGCTGCTATGGTACGTCCTTTACCTACTCCTGCGCCATCACCTAAAAGAAATCCAGCTCGTTCACCACTAGGAAGAAGTTGCTCATGAGCCTGACAGGCATATGTCACAGCCTCAAGCTGTAGAGCACTCAGACATTCAGAGTTCGTCAGCTTCTCTGGTAGTGCCAGCTCATAAGTTATATCGGGTAGCTCCACAGAAGAAAGGGTCGCCGTTTCAACGACCGAGTCGGGATGCCGAGAGCCGCCCTTTAACTTGCTGGGCCAGTAGGAAGAAAAAGTGTCCGCCACTCCAATCTCCTCAAAATCAACCTCATCATCCTCAAGAGGAGCCGGCAACTGTGGAGGCTGCAATTTGCGTTGTGCCATTTGAGAACGTATGAAAGATTGGTATACATTAGTTCCAAGGTTGCTGCCGCTTTGTGCCTTAATGAAGTCAGTCAGGGATTTAGGAAAACCTGCCAAATTCAACTGACCAGGGGGAACATTCACAATAATTTTACCCGGAGGGAGTTTTCCACGCTCTTGGGGGTTCCTTGGCATCGTTTTAGCCTGATTTAATTTAAGTTGCATAATATTTTTGACCAAGCTGGAGGACTGTTGCGGAGGAGTTGGTAATGGGAGCTTGGCTGGCTCCTGAACAGTTCGTGGCTTGGAGAATTTCTGACTGTAGGACCGAAAATGATGATGCCTCTTTGGGGGCTTAGGATCCAAATCGGGTTCCGGTTCTACCATGGGCAGCGAGTTAAGTTCCTCCTGAAGTCTAGCATCAATTTGAGCTTCATAATCAGCAGCTGGATCAATGGGTACATCTGGATCAAAGGGAAACAAATCCAATATCTCTTGCAATTTTAGATCCAAACTTTCATCGTTTGGAATATCCAAACTACTGCCAGATGCTAGCGAATCCAACATCTCCTGCAACACAGAATCCAAACTGTTTTTAGTTGTGCCATCCTCTGCGTTACTTGGTGGTACTTCCAACATTGTATCCGCTGTAAGTGTTGTTGTTGGTAGTTCGTCTTGAGTTAAGGAAAACGTTCCATTTTGGGACTCCATATTAGGATTGATTGTTGTTATGAGTTCGGTGTGTGCTGACGAATCTTTGTCAATGTAGCTGGTTGTGGTTGAGAGTTCGCAGAGATCAAATGGGGTTGTTTCATAATAAGGCTGCAAAATGGGGCTGTAAGTTGTTTTTAGTTCGTTTTGCGGAACTATTTCAAGTTCAGGCTGCAAAGTATGACTTATTGGTTTCGAGAGTTCCGTTAGAGTAAATATTTCGAATTGAGGATCCTCAATAGAGCTAATTGTTGTTGTTGTGACTTCAGTTTTATCTATAGGAACAGTTACGAATTGGGGCTGCAAAATGTGGCTGATAGTTGGAGTGAGTTCAGTTTGAACTAAAGGAACTGTTTCAATTTGGGGCTCCAAAACGTTGCCTAATTGAAGCTGGGGCTCTTCAATTTCCATAGGGTCTTCCAATGTTTCAATCAAACAATCAAACTGTAGAAAGTTTTTATAGTTAGCAATTCGTATCTTTTTTAAATGTGCACCAAAGTATTCTTCTTGTTACCTCAGATGACTCCATGTTTAATTGTGTTGTTCGATTTAAACTTAACTTCACTTTATTCTCCGATGAACTTCTTGTTACTAAACGTTTAGCAATTATTTTCAGCTATATATAAGTTTTTGCACTGACAGATTGATGCAGTGTTGAGTAACTTCGAAAGCGTTGGGTGAACAGTGTACTAAAACTTAAAAGTAACTCTTGAACAATATGTCGTTTTTTATAAATTAATGAAAAGTTCAGATTCAGCTGTCAATTGAAGCGTTCGATTCTTGTCATGGCTTTTGGATTCCATGGCAAGAGATCATTATAAATTTGTTGTGCATCGCTATTTAGTTGACCAAATGCAGTGTTTCCAATTATGAGCAATAATGAGGACAAAAAGCTGGAAAAGCTCAAGGCTTGGCATCAGGCTGCAGCCAGTAAGCGTGAACAAAATGCCAAACTTGCCGGTGTCAGTACAAATACCGTTGATTTTGCGGAGACAACAAAAAGTCCGAAGGGTCGCAGGCCAACGTCCCATCCACATAAAGATAGCACTGTTGGTACCAGAGACTCGCAGCCGGAGGCAGAACATAAGGATGCGCGTAAAAGCATGATGGCAACCAGGATAAGCCAACCTGAGAAGGGCATTGATATGTATTATCACGAGCCAGTTAAAGTTCGCTTCAATTCCAAACATGATGTTCGCACATGAAAACTCAAATTTTTTTGTTTGTGGCAACCTTTTGACATGAAATTTATTGACAAAAATAAAGGTTATAATGCATAATCATATCATAAGATGTGTATGGAAATTTTATACTCCTTTATATATTCAATAAATGTTATTATTATAGCTTTAAGCTCAGGTGGCTTAGGCAAATATTTATTAAATCAACTTGCATGCTTTGCTAAACCTTTCAAATTACACTTTAGTTTCAGTTTTGTTCAACAACATGTAAAATAATTATAAAATTAAATAAAATTTTTTTTTTTTTTTTTTTTGAGTGTTTGTAAGTCATTTAAAATTATTTGTATTTGACCATGGTTATTAAGAAGGAAAAATATGCATTGCACGATTATGAGTCTTATCCATCTAAAAGAAAGCTCTATGAAGCTAGCAGTAGTGCGACCGTAAGAGAAACGCTCAAACAATGGCGTCGAGCCTCCGCCAACCAAAAAGAAAGTTCAAAAGAATATGATGAGGGTAGTGGCCGCGGCGGGAAACAAAGCGGTAGTTCATCCAAACCTAGCGTTTCAAATTTGCCTAGAAACACAATTGATTCTACACAAGCTGCTGATGATAACATTGGGCAATCCAGAAGGAGTTCTGCAAATTCTGAGCAACCTAGAAGGAACAGCACTGCGACTCGTTTATCTGTTTCTGAGGGCATATATCTCGTCTATCATGAGCCAGTTACGGTTGATTCAAAGCATTTGGAAATATAATAATTCCATTGGCAATCTTAATAACAAACAAATAAAAGGCAGCACTCAAAATACTCCAACGATTTTTTTCTTTCTCTTAAAAACCTCAAAACATAATCCAATAATTGCTAATACGCATTATTCACACCCCGCAATTTGTGTGTTTCATCAAAGTCCATAAATAATCTATGAAGCAATTCGAATGAAAAAAAAACTCGGCCCATAAAATGGCATATTTTATGCGGTTTTTTTGTTCGATTTTTTTAGCTCAAGGGTTGCTGCGGTTTCAACGTTTATTTTTTCAAGCTGTAGTTGTTTCTCAACCAACAGTTAAGAGGCAGCCTTGGTGTCAAGTACTCTCTGACATTAGAAGTTTTGTTTGTTCTTTATCAAGTCCTTATCGAGACTTTGCCATCTGCAAATCGTTAATATAGCTTGAACGTCTGCTGACGATGATGGATTTGTGTGAAATGAAAACCGCTTGAACAGCGAACAGGCACCCACAACTAAATGGATACACCTTTGGTTGTGAACGTGTGTGTTTGTAGCTCTAACTTTGTAGTTGTATATAGCGAATTCGCTTGAACCAATCGAAATGTGAGTTTGTACATAACGCAAGTTCCCCTTTGGGTATAGATATATATGTTGTGCCTGCTCTAACCATTGGGAGTTGCCGTTTGAGCTTAGCTGCTTGCACTGTTCTTACACATAGTTTCATGCAGCTGTCTTTGTCTGCAGACGCGCTATAGCTAAGACACAAACCACTGTTATTTTTATGTTAGGGGGTTCTTTTTTCAATATTTGTGAAGTGTCAAAGCTATTTTTTATTTTTGTTATTTATATGTTTATCTTTATTATTGTTTTTTTTTTAAGTAAGAAATAAGTATAGCATTCACTCGCTAGTTTTAGATTTTTTGTTTCAAAGTAATTTCCGGAGCAATCGTACTTTCCGGAGCTCATCATCACATTCAAACTCTCATATGACATTTGAACATTAATCATAAAGTCAATACGCTTGACACTTTTGCAGAACCAACTTAAATAAAAGCTGAAGCGAGTAAGATTTTTAAATGGTTCAATAAATATATTGCGCTTGTTTTGAGGGTGCTGCAGAAAACAATGTTATTATAATTTTTGCAGAGTTCAAATACGACCTGAGGGCATATCTGATTCGACTTTAACGTAATCGCAACAGCTACAACCCTAATCAGGGGCGTGGCGGAAAAAGCAGGGCAGAAAAAATGTTCGCGTGCCAAAACGGAAGTGTCTTAAAATTGAATTTGCATAATTTCAAAATAAAAAAAACAAGTGTGATAAAGAATAAAAGGACAACAAGGAAAATGTGTTGTATTGAGTAGATAATAAGTGTAGAAATAATCAAGAAAATAAAAAAAGACATTGTATGTTATATTCAATGTTAGGATTTGTTGAAAGTCTACCTTCTTAAAAAATAACATCTGACCCTAAGGTGATATTGTTAGAGGTTATTTCAGACCTTTTATTTGTTTAATCTTTCTGGTAACTGGAAACTTAAGTTAAAACACACCTCAACTTATCTAGGACTTTGCGATTGTCAAGAGTTATATCACCCCCTATACCAAACACACAACTTACACTTCCAATAAATGAGACGCTTATATTAAACATGTATAGAATCACACCCTTTAGCTGAAATTTTTACGCATATAGAAAGTCAGCAAACTCATCCAGCTAGACCAGAACGCAAGCACACTAATCCATTCATTAAACTTTGTGATTACAGCTGACCACAGGCACAAAAATAGAAAAAAAAGCACAACACACACACACACACTAAATAATATGGGGATGGACACGCACGCGGCCCGACCCCTTTTTAGTCACAACCCCCTCTCAACCAGCTAAGGCAGCCAAGTGAATAAACTGACTGCTGACAGGCTCATTAAATGCCGCATTCAGCAGACCTGACCAGTTGTGGATGTGTTTTGAGGATTTGTGTGGGAGTGAGAATGTTTATTTAGCAACTGTGCTCTAGACTTCAGCTGGTCGAATATAGCACCAAACTGGCCAAGGGCCAAAGTCAACACGTCAGAATTGAATGCCCTTAAATGAAGCTAGCCTTCGCCCCTGGCAAATGTTGCCACGCCCACCAAAGAAGCAAGCACGGCTAATTTTTGTTGCTTTAAAAGTACGCCTACGAAAAAAATGTTCATAAATAATGCGAGGAAAATTGTTAGAAATTGCCAAAACAATTTATGTTGACATTATCTCGAGAGACATTTTTTTTTTCTCGTCCTTTAACAAGACCCTCAACAGCGTGGATGATTAATTACCACGGCGAGAAAATGGAGGGAGAATATTTGAATATGAAAAGCGATAAAGTCCGTGATAAGTGAGCAACAAGAAAAAGTGGCAAGAAAAAAATGTAAATAGAACAGAACTTTTTGCATATTGCTCCCAAGTTGATGATAAACCTGCACGAAGCTTTAATGAACTCAAGCATTCCATCATTTCCGGCCAAGATTTTCAGCCAAAAAATGCAGCGGCCCGCAGACAGAAGAGGGCCGTGGTGGGTGGTGTAGATAAAACTCATTGGTATGCCTGCTGCTGAGTTGACATTTGGGATTTCAATTGATATTGTCAGTTAAGTTTTTTTTTTTTGTTTTTTGTTTGCTTTGCTGATTTTCGCATTACTGGTTTTTCTATTTGCCAAAAAGTTTTCTTGCCTGCGAATTTTTTCTAAATGAAAATTCTTGTGTGCTAAAAACAGAAAAAAAAACAATCTATTCAAATGAGTGTTGCTTAGGAATATTGACACTTGATTTGCATTTATAATAGGAACGTGATTTTTAGATTTTCGGATTTTTGGGTTTTTTGGCATAGATTATTTCTGCATTCGAGATTTTCTTTTTGTTGTTTATCTTACCGGTCGCATCTCTTTATCTCACTCCCTCGCTCTTTCTCAGTTATCTAGCTATATTCGTATATTTTTTGAGACATATTGCGCATGGTAAAATTGAACATCATTCGCCTCGGGCTGTTTTCACCATAAAATAATCTTTTTAAGCCGAAAACAAATTACAAATAAGAAGCCCCTCTATAATTTGTTCCCGTTTTTCTACATGTTTTTTTTTCTTTCTCTCTTCATCGACTGTTTTGCATATTTTTATTTTTCGTTCGTTCGTTCGTTCTACGAGGGTTGCTCGAACAGCGTTGCCATTCTCTTAACAAATTATAATGTATTGAGAATTGACAGAATTATGTAATGAATAGAAAATTATGTAAATTACAGTGCAGTTACATTTAATGGTTCGACCTTTTCCTTCTAGCTCTTGTCTCTCCTTGGGATTAAGGGCAAAATCGAACGACACGAAAGCGAAAGCGAAAAAGAAATCGAATTCCAATTTTTATTGGCAACTCGTAAGATGGCTAACTTGGGTGTGCCCAAAAATTAGAAACAGAAAAAAAGGTGAACAGAAATGTTAAATTTAATGTTAACAAAAGCCACATAAAATGCAATAATATCAATATCACACATGGAATTTTGTGGAAAACAATCTAGCTTAAAGTTTGCCAAGAGATGATTTTTATAAAACTTAAGAAACGTTTTTACAGAGCAAATTTTCCTAGAGCCAACTACTTCGCGAAGTTATATTACTTTTATTCTTAGCCTTTTTGTAAATTCCTTAATTAAACTTTCTTGCGTATCTCACGCTTGTCTAGGTTCCTCACAAGGTGTCAGCTTGTGAAGCCTACGTGACAAGTGCTTCAAAAAATCTAGTTTTTTGTTTTCAACTTTCCTTTGAACCACCACCCAACGTCAGCTCAGCCCTCAACTAATTAGCATTTGCATTGCGGCAAACTTCAAACTTTGCCAGCAAACTTGCACTGCAGGTCACAAAGAGGGGGAGTCTGAGGGAGCGAAAAGACATGTGACATGATACCTGCCCCAACTTTGCCTGGACCGAGAATAAGTTGTCATGAAATGAGAAAACCTGACTGTTCACCGATTTATTGAACGAAGCAACTGAAAACGTTTGATGCTCGTAACATGAGCTTTAATATATTTTTGTTTTTGTTAAATCTCGAATTCGAATGAGTATTGGAATGGGAAGAAAACAGACGCCTTTTTGGGCCCATGTTCATTTGCATTCGTGACTGAAGTCATGACAGGAGACAACTCGGCGAGAGAGACGCGAGTCACGCGAATGAAAAAATAACAACGAGATACATTCATACCTATATATTTTAAAGGCAGTGCCTGCTCATAAGTTTGTCTTGTGTTTTCGTTTTGGGTTGAAAGCAAGAAATTATGATAACCGCATTCAAGTATTTCAAGCTGCCTGATGATTATTATTATTATCTTGCTTATCCTTCGTTATCATCAATGCGTCATCATGCATGTGTGTATGGCCTAATGGAAGACAAACATTTTATGACAAAGTCACGGCCCAATATTGACCTTAGCACAGGTCCTTCGCCCCTCCCATCACCCATCACCCATCTACGTTTCCAGCTCCTCAATTGTGCATGCTTCATTCATTCAATTACGTTTTTGCGCACACTCAGCACTAAAGGGACATCATAAAGCGTCAAAATTTCAGCAAATGAGCAAAACCTCACTCACTCCCAACCCAACCACCTCGCCCTCTTATCCTGCTCAACCGCCTCTCGTTGTCCTTCATTAGAAACTGCTCCCGTGGGTATTGAGAATTGACGCGTCCAAAATCGATGAGCGGCCAACAAACAACGACAACGACAACAACAACATTTCTGGACATCAACGCCATCAAAAGTGTTCGTTTGGCCTCTATTAAAACCGACAGACAAAACAGAACAGTATACGACAGACAGCAGGTCCTGTGACCCCAAAGCGTAAACATTGCGGCTGACACAATACCTTATGCAATTCAACAAAAACAATATACAAAAAAATGTACCAAGTTGCTGCAATTCCAAACTGCTGACCAACACATATCCCATAGGACGAGCCAGAGAACACTTTGCCACACACGGCGTTCACTTCGCTTGAAGATGTTTTAGTTAGGGAGTGAGAGAACTTTTTAAGGATTTAAGTCCAAAAAACTAATAGAAATCTTTAGCTCAAGACAGCATTTATAGGTCGAAAAATCATCTTTAGCTTAACTAGAAACTTGACTTTGGGAGTGGTGATGAAGTGTCTTATAAGATCCAATCTTAATTTTTAAACGGAAATCGGAATCCTAGCTTAATTTATATGCAAATATGTGTGTTAATTGTAGAAATAATTCAAATTTCAACAAAATTAAAAATTGCACAATTAAACCAACAAATTTTATTATTTTCCAAAACTCCTGCTGTTGCTTGAAATTGCATTTTAAGCTGTTTGACAACAAATGGTACAAGTGTAATTTGCACCCTTGCTTTATAACTGCGTCAACTTCTTAAGCAAATTTCAGCACGTTCTCAGCATTGCGGGATTAACTAATTTTGTCCTGTAATTTCAACGGAACTTCTCAAAAAGTTGCTCTCATCTCTCACTTAACTCCTTCTATTTCCACAGCTCCATGGAGTTTGCGCTTCGTCACGCCTCAAATTGCACATAAAATAAAATAAAAAAAAGGACGAACGAAATTTTTACGATGTTTCTATGCAAATTACGTTGCGTTTTCCTTCGTATTTTTTTTTTAGGGGGCTGGACAAAGTTTTTTTATCTCGCACTTTTTTGTGCTTTTTCTCTATTTTTTTTTGTATCTTACAGGTGGATGATTTTATGTTGCATTTTATGGACTGAAAAATGTTTTTCATTTAGAAAACGAAAATGCAACGAAATGAATTTTTTTCAGAGTGCCATAAATTAGAGAAAAAAGTCAATTAGGATTCGTTACAAAGGAAAGTTAAAGAAATAAGGAAAATCTTTTCGCCCACACACAAGCACAAGCACAAAGAGAACATGCCACACATAATCTGTGATAATAATACAAACGAACTTAACCCTAATAAAGAACAAATGGGAGCAATTCTATTTCATTACGACGTTTGCTTGGGTTATGCAAATTGCAAATAAGGATAAGAACACAAAACTCTAGTAGATGAGAGTCGAGAGAGATATAGATAACAGTAATATACTCACACACGGTGAGCCATTAAATATGTCATATTTTAAGCAAAAAATGTTTTTGGTAGAACAATTACATTCGGCATGCTCATATGGGACACAGATAACCAACAACTGTAATTAGCTCACTCCCCAACCTGTCTTCCTAAAAAGTAGCGTGAAAACATACACACATATCCTTTGTAACACACGCATACACGCACACACATCCTTTCATATCATTCCTGCTTAGATAAAATACGCGCTCAACTTAACTTAATGCTTTGCAAATTGACACTTGGACTGGACGAAAAAAAAAAGAAAGAAGAAATAGTCCATCACAACAAAGTGATGAATGTGCAACTTCCTGAGGAGTCTTAGTGTGTCCAAGTTCCATGTCCTTTTTACGCTAAATTGGATTGCATATCATTATTTTTGCACTTGTCTGCGCTCCAAAATCATTCACACTTGCAAAAAAAAGAAGAAAAATACGAAAGAAAAGGATAATTTATGCGCCTTGTCAGTTAAAGTTTCCGTCTATTCGGTCGTCCTTTTTTGATGGACATTCCAAGCAACTGTCCATGGGGACCAATGTCAAATTCCTTTTTACTCACTTTTAGCTGCCTGCAATTGAACGAAATCCAATAAATAAAAGTCTACTAGGACTTTCTTCTTACTTATGTTTTGCTCCTGGACTTTGTATTGCATGTGTGTAAGATAATATTTGTCTGGTGCTAATCAAAGACGACCGAATGGGGAATTTCTAACATTAACGCTGAGAGAAAGTTATAGTTAAAGAGGTAGATCCTTTAAAGACGTTGATGCAATGTGTTAAAGATTCTCAAGGAAAGGCAGATAAAAGTGATTTAAGATGAGACTAAAAACCAACTTAAAGCTCTCCAATTTTTTATTAGTGTACATCCAATGGAAAACAATAAAAATAACATTCACCCAGCTCCAATTAACATAAAAAAGCGATTTGTTTTCACATCGGACTCGAACAAAGATTAATGGAGCTGCTGTTGTTGAACGTTGACTTTTGACTTTGGGCCAGGTGTCAAAGTTTAAATGGTTGTCGTTGCTTTGGTTGTTGGCATTTAATTGGTCGTGGCAATAAGGATCTGTCTATAATTAATATGCTAATAAAATGTTCCTGTGACAGCAGAACAAGAGATTTTGACAGGCTGAACAGCCTCAAAAGCTTCGCTACCCTCATCCTGGTTTTTTTTTTTCTTTTGGAATGTTGTGCAATAAAGTTCTCGGCATTTACTTGTTTGACTGACATTCCGCGCCACATACTGAGAGAGAGTGTGTTTGCTCGGAAGGGGGCGGTAAATCATGATTATCTTTTTATTGCTGACATTTGCGGCCTCTTTTATGAACTTCCCCCAATAGCAAATGAAATGTACTTGAGGGGAGGTATATACTATATGCGAAAGCTGGCTAACAAGATTTGCAACGCATTTTGTGGACAGTAAGAGAACATTCGCTCTAATGGATATGATTGCTGCTAAACAACATTTTGGGGTCACACTAGCTGCGTCTAAGTGAAGGACTTAGCTGCCATTGCATACCTTATAAGATAGAGACAGAGAGAGAGAGAGCTGCCAAAAGGCATTCCAATCGAATGCCATTCAATGATAAAAATCGTGCTACACGTTAAGCCAGTCAAACATTTAAACACACAGAGCAACAGCATCAACAACAACAACAACAGCATGACATCTTATGTTGTCCACGGCAAGAAGCCAACTTGGCAAAGGATTAGTGTGAGACCAAAATGGACGCGTCCTGTCGTTCGCCTCAAGGCTCAAAGTGCCATCCAAACATCCGACAATGCAACATTACAATAATGTGCATTTTTATGGACAGTTAACGGCTGCAAGAACCCATAAACGCATTATCCAACGCAACATCAATGGAATGCCAATGCCCCAATATAACAGCAAAGAAAAAGACAAGCTGACTGTAAGGAATACTTTGAAGACAACATAATGTTACTTTAAGTTAGTTTAAAAAGCTGCAAAAATACCTAGAAAAGTGTCTGGATAGAACATATTTTCAGAGTGCTTTTAGTTCTTCTTCTTATGTTATCTATTGAAACAAAGAGTTCGAAGCTATCATTATTCATATTCCGATAGACACAGTCCCCAATAAACCTTACCTCAATAAGGTAGAACAACACTTTTTTAGCAATCCCATAAATTTTCGGTACTTGTAGTTAGTTCCCTTGGCAATAAAATCTAATCTCTTCTTTATCTTGAATCATTACTTTGGGAGTTTTGGTTGCTGTGTGCGAAATGGTGACCACAAATCTCTCTCTCTAACCTTGCCACTCCAACTTTTTACATTGAAGCAACAGTTAAGCTAGAGTCGAGAACCATAAATAAAACTCCACCAAAGACAAAGCAAAGCATTTAAATTAATTATTTATAGGTTAGGTTCCCAACTGTGGTGCAATTGGTTTGAATAATAAAACGATTTGCAAGTCCAAGAACTGAACATGAATTATGTGCTCCAAGAAAATAAAAATAAATACTTGAATGTATTGCATAGATAACAGAAACAAGTTTAAATTATGACGGTTAAATGTTAAATGGAGCTGCCAACTCCAAAAACTTGCTTCTTAAAGCTGAAATAGTAAGGCTTATAAGGACGAAGGCAAGAAGGGCGGCCGGGTACTTTTTGAATGGGAGTAAATCTAATTTTAAGAGCTCTCCCTCCACCAAGTAACCCCCTTGCGGGCTTCACTGTTGCCGCACCCACCAATTATATTAATACAGTTACTCGAATTTATGACTCGATGTAGAGCGGAGGTGGAACGGCGCGCGGTTGAGACTTTAGAGAGGGTAGGAAAGTGTCGCCAAATTGAATTTGCATAATTTTCAAAAGCCGACTGCGGCTTCCAAGTGGCTAAGTGCGTTGTGCATATTGACAGGACACACGGTGGCAAGTACGCCCACTTCGCCTCTCCTATCAGGCAATCGGAATGGAAATGATGTTTTTGATTTTGATTATGCAAATTTAAGTGTCGCAACAATGTTGCTGCTCATTCGACCTGAAACACCTTGACGCTCCATGAAACTTTACACAAGAAAACATAATAATAAAAATCTTTTAGCCATCAGTTGCATAACAAAAGTTTACACAATGTTAATTACAAATTGAAGTTGTCAAGATTTCGAATGGAAATGTATTTAGTTAGTTAAGATATGCGCTAATTTAGACAGCAATTGTTCTATATATTTGCTGCTTTATTTAATTTGAACCCTCAATTTGAACTAGATATGTAAACCTCATACCCTCTTTCAAGTTGACCGCACGTTTTTCAACTTAAATTAAGTTGTAGAGAGAGAGAGAGAAAGAGAGAGAGAGAGAGAGAGGGACTGACTGGCGACAGTTTAATGGTCACCCCAAATAGAAATACTGAATGACTGAATGAATGAGTGGCTGCTGCTGCCCGATATTAATCCATGATTTTCATATAAATTACTTCATTAGAAATGTCCTTCACTTAACTCTACTGCTTCTGCTGCTGCTGTGCAAATATTTTGTAATGGGAGCACAACTGGAATTTATGTTTTATACAGAAAGAAATAGTTTTTACTATTGAACGGCTGACATCATCGCAAATAAAGTCTTAGTTGGAAGAGCTCATAATTTCTTGTTTTAATAAAATAGGGACCATACAATATTAAACCAGAAAAAATATGAGTTTTAATAACGCAAACCATTTATTTAATAAAAAAAAGCTGAAAAAATGCGACTTTAAAAAAAATTTAGATTGCAAGTAAAATAATCGAATGAATTTTTGTACTCTCCTTCATGTTTTTCATATTAAAAACGCATTTGACCTTGTCTTTGTGTGTAGCGTTGCTTGGGAAATCAAAATCATAAATAACTGCTAAGAGTTGTACAATAATCCATTTAAACACATAGATAAGAAGAATACCTAAAGGATTTGCAAACGAAAAATATTTCATGGAAAACTTTTTCCCTCTATTCGTCTTCAGGTTCGCATCTTAAAACCAGGCACGTTTTATACGAATTTGAACGGTAATAATCGATCCCTGTGGCACTTTTAACAAAAATAAATCCGATTTCATATGCTGCTCAGCTGTTGTGGGGATTCTTAGGGGTTGATGACAAAAAATAAATAAAAAAAATCAGAATGCAGCAGCCAGGGAATGTTGAAAGTTGAGTTTAAAGTCGAACAAACCTTTGGCATTAAGAGGCGCAATGTTTGCACTTTGTTTATGTATATTTTTGGTTCCTTTACTGTTGACTTCTCATTTCATGCAAAGCCGCTTGGATTAAAAACAAATCCACTCAAAATTGAATACGATTAAATTCCGAAATTGACCTCTGGCTGACCATATGCAAATCCTTTTATTCCTTTCCGTTTCTCTTTTGCCCGCATTTTAATCGAGCTGTGAAAGTCACACGCACTTCTAAAAACCCTAAAACAACCCACAGACACAATAAATCTAAGGTATGAGGAATGCCCATTTCATTGTAGTAACAATTTTAAAATCGAATTTTGGAAAAAAGGGATGTGTACAATGTATGTGGCTGTTTTTTTCATTGTCATGCAACAATTTAGTGTCAGTCTGTGCGAAGGGTTGCCACACACTGCCAAATATATGGGTAGGGAGGGGTTGGGCTTGACGTCGAGGGTGCTCGCTCTCTCTCAAAACATAATTACGTGCATGTAAACAATAATTTAATTTCACACTAATGCAACAAATTTGTGGGCTGATTGCGGGTTTTGTTTAACAAGAACATGTGGCAATGTTGTGAACTTTACTGTATTAAGGTGTTAGACAGAAAAAGAGAAAGAATGGGACACAGAGTTAAAGGAATATAGTGTTAGAAAAGCTAAGAGGCTAAGCCAGCTTTCTCTGATTGTCTGTTGTTTGATTTATGGAACAAACCCTTTGAACAATTCCTGCTAATTCAGACTGTGCTCAAATATTCAATCAATAAATATTAATATATATAAATAGAATTCCTATAAGTTTAAAGTGTTTATGAGAAATATATGAAAGAAAAATGTTCTTCGGCTAACTTAACTTACAACTAAAAGCAACAAACGTTGATAAACTGTCGTCCCAATGTTTTGCTATCCATATCATTCAAAAAGTCCAAGCACTGATTTTGGCAACTGTTCAAAAGTGGGCGTGGCAGCGACAAAAGGCAGCGACATGAAAACGTCAATGCCAAAAAAAGCAAAAGCAAAAAGAAATTTCAATTCAAAGTCATTCAATTGAGAATAAATCTAGCTACACCCCAACATACATATAAGCACACACACTCGATAGTTTATCCATCACAATCAGCGGCAGGGAATCGCTTCTGCTTGAATTAAGCTAAATGAAGGAAGAAGTAAGAAAAAGTCCTGGCAAAAACAGGATGTTCATTAGGTTCGATGCATTCGTCTATTGAATTGATAGATACCAGCTCCAAGTAGGAAATTAAAGAACTGATAAAAATAATTGAGATGAATAATACATGAAACGGTTAATAGAGAAGTGCATGGTTTCAGGGATTAAATGATTATATCTAGTATGTTAGTGTGGGAGGGTGTGTGTGTGTGTTTGTCGGGCATTTAATTCCTTGTGACTGACCAAGTGGGGAAAGTTTAGTCATAATTACCCAGACCAGTCTCGCTTCTTCTATTTGGGGTGTTAATCAATCGATGAAATACGTTTTGCAAAATGATTTACTGTTTGAACCATATTAGAAAAATGTTTATTTTTGCTCAAAATTAGTGACCAACTGTTGGCTATTTTATTTGCGCAATTCATCAGGCCACAAATTGTTGGGTACAATTTCTATCTTTCTATCTGTGTAACCGGAAACGGACAGTGTCCTTTTCTGTATTTTGCTTTTCCTTTCGCCAGCACACCACATCAGCATACGTAATCCAATGAAACGAATGCTTTATTGGCTTAATGGAGCTGACAGCAGGATGGAGCAGCAGAAGCACAGAAGCAAGCTGGCCTCCAGAGGATTCGAAAGTGTATCGAAATGAAAAAGGACAATTTAATTTAATTTGCCGCAGCGCACAGCAAAGAGAATAAACACACAAACACTCGCCCATACATGCAGCAAGGACTTTCTGCCCATAATTCACACTTGTGGCCACACATTTGTAGCCCCCAACATATGTACATATGTATGTTTATGTGGAAGTTTAATTTATGGCCACTAATTACATCGATGATAAATTTAATTTCGAATTATGACGGAATACAGTTTGCTTCCTCGCGTTTTATAATCCTCCCCTTTCATAAAATGTCAGCAATAAAATGAGATAATCTTGATTTACTACAGCACAAAGAATTCAACATTTTTTGGCATACCAACATCCACTTAATCCTGTCAAACATCCTTGTTCAACTGTCATGAGACTTATTTTTATTAGCATATTAATTATACGGATTCTGTGAGCAATTAAATGCTCCAGCAAGTATTTGATCTTGAAGGCAACTTCTTAACTTTGACACCTGCTAATTCTCTTCGGGCACGAAGCAAAAACTTTTCATTAAATTCACCTAGCAATAAAAAAAAAAAAAACACAAAAACAGCCAACCGAAATCTCATTAATCTTTGTTGGCCCACTTTTCTCGAGGTGTAAACACAAACAAATCTCTTTTTTATGGTAATTGCCCGAAAAGTTACATTTGTTTCCTTTTTTTATTGTCTTTCGCTTGTTTTTCTGAACTTTTTTCTTCAGGGTTCGTTTCGAATTTGTTATCGATTTCATTTAATTATTGTTGCATAACGAAAAACTAATTAAAATAGGCAAAGCTTACTTTTGCTCTCCCTCTGTAAGTGGGCGTGGCCACGCTCTCATGTATGTGTACGCTTGTGGGAATACCCCCAATAAATAGAACGGGAAACTCTCGTGCGGGCGGTAAACTCATTTGTATAAACTAATTGAGAGATTTGTGAGCAAAGCTAGGCAACTTTATTTTTATGATGTGTGCTTCATTAGCAATTAAACCACATAACACACACACACGGACACACACATGGGTACATAATGGGACAATAAAATTTGGCTGATTTGACCAAAAATGCGAATGCAATTGTGAACATTAAGTACTTGCTAAATGTTGCTAAACGAGACGGAGAAACTTAAATAGAACTAATTGCAGAAGTACATTCAATAGTTTAGGAATTTGTTTTAGTTTTTCAACTCCAAGCCATGCACTTAAGCAATATTACTAATGATTTGGCCACATTGTAAAACAAAATCAAAACCACCTTCATAACAACCTTCAAAACCCAGCCACAACTTGGCTAAGCAAAATCCTTTTGTGTATCTACATTAATGGTCTAATAGATAATGGAACTTTTGAAATTGTTTTACAGAAACTCTTTCACTCGTTCTCCTTCCTTTAATTGCAGGCAGCAACAGCGAATGTCCTGGTTATCTCTTTCACGGTATGTCCCATATGAGAAGCAGGACAGAAGTTGGTGGTGGTAAGGGAAGCGTTGCAAATGGGTTTATTGTAATTTCGTGCTGCAAAAACATTTTGTTAAAATATGACATATTTTATGGCTCAGAGAGCTTTTATCTGTGGCTCGTATGTGTAATTTGCATATATGCAATTCAGAATACAGAAGAGAAGACAAAGAAACAACTCGCATGTGTTGTAAATGTTCAGCTAAATGAAATGAAATTGGTCCCATTTGTATTTTATTAGGGTTAAGTTTGTCTCATTTCGTTTCGGTTTTGTTTTGTTTTGTTTTGTTACGTTATTAGTGCAGATAATGAGGCTGTTTAGTCGTATAATGAAATGGAACTCTCCAGGAGTCAAACATAACAAAACTTATTTAACTTGTGATGAGGCTCTCCTTGAAGTCTTTGGACAAACTTTGGTCTGATTGATTTCGTTTGGTTTTTGGGCTGTTTTTTTGTGCGAACATTTTGAAATTGCAAAATATGCGCGGAATTTGTGGTACTCGTGGTACAAAAATCAGTTTTGAGTTTGCTGCCTTTTGCTGTGGCGTCTTTTTACTGTGTTCTGATGTGATGAAAAAACTGAAATATGTTTCTTGAATCATTCGGTTGCTTTTTGTGTGATTGTCTGGAACCTTTTGTGCCACTTTTGTCGAACGCTGAAAGTGCGTGTGCCTGGACAGCAATCGGGGTTTGAGGGTGTTTGCAGGTGAATCTCAGTTCAGGAAAGTATCTCGATAAATTAAATCAAATTTTTTACATTTTTGTGCATGTTTAACGCGTGCAAGAAGTGAGGACAACAAAACAAAGAACATAGAGAAGTTTGATAAAAACCAAAATGATTGTGGTGTTTTTATTGGATTTTCATGAATGATGACAAAAAGATTGTTAGGATATAGCGGTATTTTTTAACTTTTTACTATTGTTGTGTTGTTTATAAAAACATATTATTTTATTATTAACTCCAAGGTTTTTTTTTTAGTTAAAATATTGTTCAAGTTCACGTGTTAAGGATTTATTTGTAAATCGAGGTTACTTCAGACATCATTGATGAATTACGAACCTTGTTATGTTGAGTATTTCATGGGCGACTTTACCATATAAGTTTTCATATCCGTAACGGATTTTACAATTTGTAACCACAAAGTTTATGCTAAGCTTTCTTACAAACTTATTTTCCTATCCTCTCAGCCATAGAAAATACCACCGTTTAATTCAATAAAGAATTTCCCAAAAATATCATAAGTAAATTATTCACAATAGATTTTGTTTGATTGACACACACGCGTCGGCGTGGCATTCGTTTGATTCATTTAATTCACATGAAATACGAGGCAAAAATAGCCCGATATTTGCTGTGTGATTGAAAAGGAAACGTAAGAGGACAAGTGACACGTGTGCTGGGGGGCGTTCGAGACTCTATTAGGGATATGCCTGGAATGGGGATGTTTCCACAGTTAGCCTTAAAAAAGCGTTCAAGAATTTCATTAGTTGATTTCTTGATCCGCAATTTAATAACTTAACTAAATGGCTTGACATTAAGTTGACAAATGTCTTAATAAGCAGAACTGCAACATTGTCACAAGATATAATTCTCACTTCGGTCGGTCGATCTGTCTGTCTAGCTGCGAAAACCCTTAAGGGAACGCCAGGGATCTCAAGAAATGCAAATCAAGAAATTCATCATCCATGATGATACCGACGCCGTCTAGAACAAGTCTACTACTACAACAAGAATATTCTAAGCCCGCTCAAGTGTAAGACTATGAATAATAAAAAGGGTTAAATTAGCATTTTCACATTTATTTGAGCGATGACATGACCAGATACCAACAACAAACGCCTTTTATAAAGAAAGAGTGTTTTGTTGGGGAAAGGGTTTATTAGCGAGCGCGTGCTACGGCAATCATGAGGCGTGTTAGCGAGGGCTGGGGCTGTGGAGTTGATGGGGTTAAAGAGAACGAGTTAAGAAATTGCCAAAGCAATTTCCGATGACACACATGAAAGCCAGCGCTCTGGGGATAATCAGCACCAGCAACAACCAAGCAGGAAGAACCAAAAACATAGCAAGCTAACGCTGAAGGAAGAAAATAAAAGTTTATGTTTAAGGCGCGTCATAAGTCTTTTTTATGGTGTGAAGAGATTATTGGATTAGAAAGCATAACTACACAACTTTTACAATTGAGATGAAAGCCACGATAAAATATTATGGAAAGAGGGCTGAGGGAAGGATGGAAAATTATATAAACATTGTATACAACTGTATAACTTAATTATGTAAGATAATAATCTTATTAAATTACTAGGCTCTAGCCAAGAGAGCTGGCCATGGAGATACTAAGAACTTATGTTTGTACACATCTCCTGATATCTACCGACTGAGATTTCTGAAAACGATCTTGCAAGTTTCTAAAATTGTAACTGTGATTCTTGTTGAAACATGATTGATCATCATAAATAAATTGTGAAAACTGAAGAAATTTAAGAACGCATAATTCAAGTCTTTACCTATTATAATTTTTGAGATCGACTTAATCGACTTGAATGTTAGTGGTAAAAATCTAGTCTCTACCGATTTCACTGCATATAAGGTAACTCAAACCACTGCTCATTGCCTTAGAAATTTTTGTAATGATCAATATTAATTGCGCTCTAAATCAAAAACACTTTTCGTTCACTTAGGTGAAAAACTTTAAATCTTTGTTGTTCCACTTCATTTGTCGGCCTGGGATGCTTCTCAAATGCCTACAAGGATTGCCCATTAAAAATGTTAATTAGTTGCACAAACATTGAGCATCGGTGATTGCAGCAACAGCAGCAACAGAAGGAGGCAAGTATCTGTCTTGTGTGTATGGAATTTGAAAGACACACGACCAGATCAACAGAGGCACAGTAGCTGCTTGCAACTTTGGACATGGGGCAGCTGTGGCAACAGTCGCAGCATCGCGTGTGTATGCAAATTGAATTCGCTGGCTGAGGTGTCCCCAATTGAATGGCAATTAAGATAAATGTTCGCAGCATGTCCGCACTTAAGGCCCCAAGCTTTAAGATTACCGAACACCGGATTGCAGGAGCATCAAGAGAATCACAAGAAACTGAGAGCCGGAGACAGAGCAGACAGCTTGACGCTGACTTTAAAAGTTCCCCGCAGCTAAAAATTGAAAGCAAGAGCTAAAATAATTATTGGCTAATTTTGATGACACTTTGAACTTTAAGTTTGGCTGTGAAGTGACCGTAAAACTTCAGGTTTTTTGACCCCCCCTCTTGATCATTTGAGCATCCCAATTGGAAATGCTTGTCACGTTTGCGACGGCGTCTGAGCTAAAATCGATACGCATGCTGGACAGGACCATAGAGGGAAAGAGGCCAAAGGCAACGGTAAAACAGCTGCTGCATTAGCTAGTACTCCCCCCTGCCAGAGCAACCTGACCCCCTCATCCCCTCTTGTCACACCCACACAGCAAAGGTGCAATGAACCAAAAATCCAATGGAAAGAAACTCTTTTTTATTACTTATTTGACATTGTCATCATAAGCTTTTTATGATACCCATTAGAAGTTCTAGGAAAGGGTATCATTAAGTGAAATGTAAAGGGTAGCTAAATATATTCTGACTTACTTTTTGTCCAGAGACTAAACGAGCTAAGAACTAAGTTTGTTTTGGATCGGAGAACAAAAAAATATGATTTTTTCGGAGAGGGTATCTCCTAAGCAGTTCTGTTCTCAGCTCTAACCTTACCTCGACTTACTTTGAAATTGGATCCATTAATTTTGTAAGATATTTTTCTTGCAAAGCCTTGCGAAATTTATTTTTTGATAATTTTGTTTTTGGCTCTTGATAAATCACAGAATTTGTAGCCAAAGCGCATCATTTGTCAAAAACGGCAAGTGCATATCGGCAACTCCTAGTCAAAGTTACATCCCCAAAACTATTCACCCATCTTTACACATATGTCGTCCTGGCACTTGGTTTAAATGTGTGACGACACTTTCGTCATGGGTTGAAGTGAGTTTTTTTCTTGCAACATAACAAATGACCTCCATTCGCTTTGAGGGCCGAGATGAATTATGATACATATAAGAGAGCATTGCACCCTAGAGAATGTTATTAAGGTTTGCTAATATGCCAGGACACGTTTTTGGAGAACCCTTTGGTCCACTATGATTAGCTTCAGTCTTTTTTAGGAAGATAAACATAATCAAATTTTTGGCATATTTTGATAGGATTACATTGTAAATGAAGTGCAAGAAGGTTAGGAATTGAAAAAAGCTTGAATAAAGCGGGGCCACACATGAGCTAAGAAAGGAGACTTAAAAGACAAAAAAGTTCTTAGCACAAGGTTATTTAGGAGAAACTAAACCTTAATTAAATATGCGCTTTGTTTATGTAACAAATTATGTTTGTAAATATATATTTCTTCATCTTTTCTCAAAGGACTCTTCTACTTTCTTAACCTTCCCTTCATACATGATATATGTATGTCTATCGGGAACAAGTGGCGTCTTGGATAATTTTGCAACCTGCCTCTAATTGTGCTGACAATTTTTATGGCTGTCATATAAAATATTGGAAAATTATGCAGAAATAAATGCGTGTGGCAAATGTTGCATGGAGTTTTCCATCTGCTACCAACCAGCCGTACGTATAAAGCAATGGCTTTTATCAAAAAAATTAGAGCGTGAAATAAACCAAGCAAAGGCCTTGTTCAATTTATTGGCACTAATAAATCATAGTACAAGGCAGAATTGTAACCTTGAGATTGAGGGGGTTGCTTGAAAATCTTGCGAGTATCTCGAAAAGGCAATACTTTAAGTAACCACAAATATTAATGAAATAAATATAGAGTCACATCAAAAAGTATTAAAGTGCTTTGTTGTTTGTTGTCTCTTAGTTGTTTTTTCATTCATAAAATCAAAAAGGAACTGAAAATTTAAAATGTGAAGCACGTGCATCGTCTGGCTATTTGCTATGGAAGTTGATAGCATCTCGAAACAAAAAAAGAAGAAGGCATCATAAATGAAACAGAATTAAAGATAGAAATTAGGAGAAACACTCTAAAAACCAAAAAACAACAAAACACAAATGAAAGGTGCGGGCGTCAATTGAAATCTTGAGAAAACTGAATGAAAAGTTTTTTTTTTGTTTTTTGATATTTTGGTAGATGATATTCAGAGCGCGTGCTGCGACAAGATTGAAATCATCGTCTCTATTCTCCAACCAGACTTGTTAATTGTCGCGCTTTGAATTTGAGGAGAGGAGTGGGTGAGGAGTTGCCTGCTGATGGTTCCATTCACAAGAACTTCGTTTCTAAGCAGGTAGCAAGAGTAATCAAATCTATGAAAAAAAATCTGTTGACGATTTTCAGGGGCAACGGAAACACTGTATTGAGGAAACTCTTATCAATAAGTGTTATCAAACTAAGCAAAAGGTAAAGGAATATTTAAGAAAAATCTTGAAACTAAATTGAAAAGTATTAAAACAATATAAAACTAAACCAACGAACGAATGATGTAAATATTTTTAGATATTTCATGAAGAAACCAAAACTTTTTTATAAGATCAACTCGAAGAAAACAATTGGATAAGTTCCATTTTAATTAAATTTAGTTTCCTTGCAGTTACACAACATAACTTAAGTGAAGATCTAAGGTCCAGAAAAAGAGCTCGGATAGGAGTAGCTCCATTTCAAAAGTTGGCCACATTTGGCCATGTAAAAAAGTGAGCATTTTGCGTTTTTGGGGCGGTAAGGAGGGTATCCATAAATTAAAATTCAATTCCACGTATGATGGCTGTGGTCAACCTTATAAGCTGAACACCGTGCCCGAACCATTTAGGGATCTCTCGACACAGTAGAAGTAGAAAACGACGACAAAGATGACGAAGATGACTATGAGAATGACTTTGACTATGATGACGACGACGACTAAATCTGGCGTCCAGCTTGATGGACACGTGCCTTAGTGTGTGCCCGAGAGTCTCGCAGAGTCTGCTGTAATTTAAATTTAAATTTCCTTATTTAATTGCATTCAATTAGCGAACAAACTGCATTTGGATCTCTCGTCAAAGAAGGCAATCTAACTATGGCTAATAAACTGTCATATCAACTGTCAAATGGCATTAGTAGTTACCCAAAGCTTTGATAAAAGTTCATAAATATCATTATGTTTTTTTTTTTTTGAGACTCCTTCGCACAATCTAGAATCTCTATCTTTAAATGCTTTTGTATACGTATTTGTTGTTCTTAAGCAGGCTTGTGGTTTGTGTGAGTAAAATTCTATTGACCATTTATGGTATTGAACATGTTTTTGCTGCTGGTCGTGTAATGTAACTAATTGGAACTGCAAGCAACTGGAAATTGTTGCTCATTGTTCAACATAATTACCCGCCAGCCAGCACTTGCCACACAGCACAAGTTTTCCAGACCAGATTCTTTTACTTTGACTTTGACTTTGATGTTGTCATCGCATTGCACAAAACTGCATCACAAATGAGGCTGCCTTGGTTTTTAATCAACCAGAAAATCCCTGGCATAAGTTCCTTTTACTGCCTTTCGCTACGCTACACTCAGGTAGAATACTGGGCAGGTGTCTGCTGACTTGTTTGACATTTTATGAAATTTATGACATTATTTTTAAGCGTTCAAACTCAAACTGACCTTTTTCTACGGAAAACCACTGCGCTGGCTAGCTGTGCACGTTGTCTTCACTTATTAACAAAGTAAACACGCAAACAAGAGGCACAATTTGTTCCTGTTTTTGTTCTGTTCCCTCATAATAGCTGTCATAATATTAACAATGCAACTATATTATCACTATAGTATCTGTATAGAGAGAGAGGTGCAGAAATACACATGAAATGAAGATAGACAACAATTTTTTTAAGGCGCCACTTTACAGATATGTATCTTTTGACTGCTTAAGAGTGTGAAATAAACAGATACAAATATTTTGATCATATACAAATTCTTGTTTCTTTTCTGATTTTCAAAAAAGAAATTTCAGCAATTTTCGATATTTCATCGAAAATCATACTTTTTTAAGCAACATAAAACCCATTCTCTCGAGTGTCGTTTCAATATGTTCAAAAATTCGTTTCAAATTAAGCATCTGAATAATTTTATTTTTTTGTTAAAAAAAAGCTTTCTCTTTATTTATATCTGAGCAGGTGGCTTTACTTTTACCGGACTCAGCTGTCGTTGAGTTACTGCCAAATTGCGTGCAAAATGGAAAACCTTTTCTTTTGCAATTGTCGACGAACCCTCCTTTTTTTTCATAAGCCAAAGCAATTGCGAAAATGAAGTGTAGTTTCAAATGGGTGAATGGAGCTCCTTTGTCAACATTTTAAATGCATTTTTATTGAGATTCATATCGCGAAATCGAAGACTGTGTGCCAAAAGGAATTGAATGCGACTTTGAATTGACTTCAAATACCTTAAATTATTGCCTACCCCCAACACATGCACATTCACACACACACACATACAAAAGGAACACATATGCTTAAGCTGTACAATATCCAATTGTAAATTCTGTATTCTTCTTTCTCTTCAGTTTAAAATCGGTATTTTTTGGCAACTCGCACGTTTTATGCGAATTTGAACGGTAATAATCGATCCCTGCGGCATTTTAAAAAACAAATCCGGAATGCGAGCGAGCAACGAGTGACTTTTTATACACTCCAACAAGGGGTTGGTTGTGGGAGGCCTTTGAATTATTGCACTTGGCTTAGTTTAGAGCGCATAAGAGTCGCAGAACAGAAGTCGACTCGGCCAAGTTTTATGCGTTTCTTATCGCAATTTAATTTGGCAGCTCAATTGCAGTAAATTAAAAAGTGCAAACAAAACAATTTTGATAAGCATGTCCCAAAAAAGTTTATGGCGGCTCTAAAAGTTGAACTGTAGATAATAACGGTACTTAATTACACAGAAATGTCTGATATATGCAGGAAAGTGTACTTAACTATTTGCAAAATAAATAATTCTAACATGAGGCGAATGTATGCAAAATCTTATATATATAGATATTAGATATTTTGTTGTTAAAGATTAAGAGACAACGAACACTAAGCTTTTGAGTTTCTAAAGTGGACCTCGATTCAAAAATTATTTTAAATTTGTGTTGAAAACTTACCGTAAAAATGTTGTGTTCTAATTTTAGTATCCGACACTGAAAGGAAAAAAAAAAAAATCAAAAGGAATAAGTAAAAACTTGTAATATTTTATGTACTCTTATACCGAAGAAAATCTCTATATATTAAGTACAGTTAAACTTCTATCGACGAATTTCCATGCGGACAAATAATTTCTTAACAGAAGAAATTCTTTATATAGAATGGGTTTTGGACTGGAATGAATTCGTTTTACGGAAGTTCGTTTTGTGGAAGTTTGAGTCTAATTTGTTGGAAAAGTTTCAAATTCTGCTTAAACTCTTATAGTGGGAATCCATTTTCCACGGAAATACTTCACAGCTTTAAAAGAGCCCGCAGTGTTTGATAAGATAATGTATTTAAGGATTACCACACAACTTAATTATACAAATTTACATAACCTAATCAGCTCAAGTCCTCAAATATGCCACATATTTGTAATTCGATTTAAGCCCTAAAATATCTCAACACTCTGTTTGTCTAGGTAATTAGTACGTTCTCCAAATAACAATTCACAAAGTCAAAGCTAATGAATGTTCTCATCAGCTCAACATGTCCTGGTACTGTTTCAGTTCCTTCCCCAACTCTCATTTCATGCAAATTTTGCCATTGTTCACATATTGACACCCCTCCATAATTTCAACCCTTGTCAACCCTTTTTTTTTGTTGCTGGTACAAATTAAGGGCATTCTTTTTGCAAAAAACTCCTGCTTTGCATTTTAAAATCGAAATTTCCTAGCAAGGGGGAAAAGTTCAGGCATTTGAGTTTTATTTTATTACATATAATTTTTTTTGCAAAATTCAGAAGTGTACGTAAACAATAATTTAATTTTGGCACTAATGCTGCAAATTAGTGGTTGAGGGTGACACGAGAATGTTAATTCAATCAGTTAGGGCGTTGACAGCGTTGCCAGACCTGCTGAAAGTTGTTGTCAACGATTAATGTCTGTCTGTCAATCTGAAGCAATTAAAATTCTTTCGCGAACAGCAATAATTTGGCTCACGTTCGATTGGCAATCATGTATGTAAGATGATGACTGCGATGTAAATCATAATTATCATTTTATCACTGACACATGTTTTCATTAAGACAGGCTCTTTCACTCCCCCCCAACAACTTTACAAAAAAAAAAAACAACAAAAAACAAAACAAATGTTAGCCCGATCACACGGTTAATTGTAAAAATGTTGAGATTCATTATTTTGTAAAGTTGCAAGCACTTATGATTTCAAAATGTTCCTTTTAATTATCATATCGACAGCACAGCTGAGTGTGTCGAGCGCAAAGCTGTTGTTTTCAAATAGAACAGAACCATTTCAAAATAAAATATAACTAATACCATAGCAGCCCGAATTTTGCTGGATCTTTGAAGTGTTTGCAAGCGTAATTATATTAATAATCTTATCCTTGAACCAAAAATGCTATCTTCATCCAATTCAAATCATCTGTTACATGAACTTGAACTTTAAATTCAGTTTTCTCTTACCTCGACAAAACTGACCCGATTGTCGAAAGCGATACCTTAAAATAAATTGTTAGACCCCTAGAATAAAACTGCATTTAAGAAATTACATTTAAATAAAATTCGATTTTTGGTCAGATTTCATGTTAAAATTTTATAAACAAAACTTGACTTGGGCATTGGTAAAAACTTTCGACGTCCAAACTTCGTCAAATGTGACCCGATTTTCAAAAGCAATAGCTTAAAAGTCATGGTTTGACCCCTAGAATAAAACTGCATTTAAGAAATTACATTTAAATAAAATTCGATTTTTGGTCAGATTTCATGTTAAAATTTTATAAACAAAACTTGACTTGGGCATTGGTAAAATCTTTCGACTTCCATAACTTCGGCAAAACTGACCCGATTTTCAAAAGCAATAGCTTAAAAGTCATGGTTTGACCCCTAAATAAAACTGCATTTAAGAAATTACATTTAAATAAAATTCGATTTTTGGTCAGATTCATGTTAAAATTTTATAAACAAAACTTGACTTGGGCATTGGTAAAATCTTTCGACTTCCATAACTTCGTCAAAAGTGACCCGATTTTCAAAAGCAATAGCTTAAAAGTCATGGTTTGACCCCTAGAATAAAACTGCATTTAAGAAATTACATTTAAATAAAATTCGATTTTTGGTCAGATTTCATGTTAAAATTTTATAAACAAAACTTGACTTGGGCATTGGTAAAATCTTTCGACTTCCATAACTTCGTCAAAACTGACCCGATTTTCAAAAGCAATGCTTAAAAGTCATGGTTTGACCCCTAGAATAAAACTGCATTTAAGAAATTACATTTAAATAAAATTCGATTTTTGGTCAGATTCATGTTAAAATTTATAACCAAAACTTGACTTGGGCATTGGTAAAATCTTTCGACTTCCAAACTTCGGCAAAACTGACCCGATTTTCAAAAGCAATAGCTTAAAAGTCATGGTTTGACCCCTAGAATAAAACTGCATTTAAGAAATTACATTTAAATAAAATTCGATTTTGGTCATATTCATGTTAAAATTTTATAACCAAAAATTGACTTGGGCATTGGTAAAATCTTTCGACTTCCATAACTTCGGCAAAACTGACCCGATTTTCAAAAGCAATGTCTTGAAAGTCATTGTTTGACCCCTAGAATAAAACTGCATTTAAGTTTCTACATTTAAATGAAGTTCGATTTTTGGTCAAATCTCATGTTAAATTCATATGCCAAAAATTCGACTTGGGCTTTGGTAAAATCTTTCGACTTCCATAACTTCGGCAAAACTGACCCGATTGTCAAAAGCGATAGCTTAAAAGTCATTGTTTGACCCCTAGAATAAAACTGCATTTAAGAAATTACATTTAAATAAAGTTCGATTTTTGGTCAATATTCATGTTAAATTTATATGCCAAAAATTCGACTTGGGCATTGGTAAAATCTTTCGACTTCCATAACTTCGGCAAAACTGACCCGATTGTCAAAAGCAATAGCTTAAAAGTCATGGTTTGACCCCTAGAATAAAACTGCATTTAAGAAATTACATTTAAATAAATTCGATTTTTGGTCAAATTCATGTTAAATTTTATGCCAAAAATTCGACTTGGGCATTGGTAAAATCTTTCGACTTCCATAACTTCGGCAAAACTGACCCGATTTTCAAAAGCAATAGCTTAAAAGTCATGGTTTGACCCCTAGAATAAAACTGCATTTAAGAAATTACATTTAAATAAAATTCGATTTTTGGTCAAATTCATGTTAAATTTTATGCCAAAAATTGACTTGGGCATTGGTAAAATCTTTCGACTTCCATAACTTCGTCAAAAGTGACCCGATTTTCAAAAGCAATAGCTTAAAAGTCATGGTTTGACCCCTAGAATAAAACTGCATTTAAGAATTACATTTAAATAAATTCGATTTTTGGTCAAAATTCATGTTAAATTTATATGCCAAAATTCGACTTGGGCTTTGGTAAAATCATTAGACTTCCATAACTTCGGCAAAACTGACCCGATTGTCAAAAGCAATAGCTTAAAAGTCATGGTTTGACCCCTAGAATAAAACTGCATTTAAGAATTACATTTAAATAAAGTTCGATTTTTGGTCAAAATTCATGTTAAATTTATATGCCAAAAATTCGACTTGGGCTTTGGTAAAATCTTTCGACTTCCATAACTTCGGCAAAACTGACCCGATTTTCAAAAGCAATAGCTTAAAAGTCATTGTTTGACCCCTAGAATAAAACTGCATTTAAGAAATTACATTTAAATAAAATTCGATTTTGGTCATATTCATGTTAAATTTTATGACAAAAATTGACTTGGGCATTGGTAAAATCTTTCGACTTCCATAACTTCGGCAAAACTGACCCGATTTTCAAAAGCAATAGCTTAAAAGTCATGGTTTGGCCCCTAGAATAAAACTGCATTTAAGAAATTACATTTAAATAAAATTCGATTTTTGGTCAGATTCATGTTAAAATTTTATAACAAAAACTGACTTGGGCATTGGTAAAATCTTTCGACTTCCATAACTTCGGCAAAACTGACCCGATTTTCAAAAGCAATAGCTTAAAAGTCATGGTTTGACCCCTAGAATAAAACTGCATTTAAGAAATTACATTTAAATAAAATTCGATTTTGGTCAGATTCATGTTAAATTTTATAAACAAAACTTGACTTGGGCATTGGTAAAATCTTTCGACTTCCATAACTTCGGCAAAACTGACCCGATTTTCAAAAGCAATAGCTTAAAAGTCATGGTTTGACCCCTAGAATAAAACTGCATTTAAGAATTACATTTAAATAAATTCGATTTTGGTCATATTCATGTTAAATTTTATGCCAAAAATTCGACTTGGGCATTGGTAAAATCTTTCGACTTCCATAACTTCGTCAAAAGTGACCCGATTTTCAAAAGCAATAGCTTAAAAGTCATGGTTTGACCCCTAGAATAAAACTGCATTTAAGAAATTACATTTAAATAAAATTCGATTTTTGGTCAGATTTCATGTTAAAATTTTATAAACAAACTTGACTTGGGCATTGGTAAAATCTTTCGACTTCCATAACTTCGGCAAAACTGACCCGATTTTCAAAAGCAATAGCTTAAAAGTCATGGTTTGACCCCTAAAATAAAACTGCATTTAAGAAATTACATTTAAATAAAATTCGATTTTTGGTCAGATTTCATGTTAAAATTTTATAAACAAAACTTGACTTGGGCATTGGTAAAATCTTTCGACTTCCATAACTTCGGCAAAACTGACCCGATTTTCAAAAGCAATAGCTTAAAAGTCATGGTTTGACCCCTAGAATAAAACTGCATTTAAGAAATTACATTTAAATAAAATTCGATTTTTGGTCAGATTTCATGTTAAAATTTTATAAACAAAACTTGACTTGGGCATTGGTAAAATCTTTCGACTTCCATAACTTCGTCAAAAGTGACCCGATTTTCAAAAGCAATAGCTTAAAAGTCATGGTTTGACCCCTAAAATAAAACTGCATTTAAGAAATTACATTTAAATAAAATTCGATTTTTGGTCAGATTTCATGTTAAAATTTTATAAACAAAACTTGACTTGGGCATTGGTAAAATCTTTCGACTTCCATAACTTCGTCAAAAGTGACCCGATTTTCAAAAGCAATAGCTTAAAAGTCATGGTTTGACCCCTAAAATAAAACTGCATTTAAGAAATTACATTTAAATAAAATTCGATTTTGGTCAATTCATGTTAAATTTTATGCCACAAATTCGACTTGGGCATTGGTAAAATCATTCGACTTCCATAACTTCGGCAAAACTGACCCGATTGTCAAAAGCAATAGCTTAAAAGTCATGGTTTGACCCCTAGAATAAAACTGCATTTAAGAAATTACATTTAAATAAAATTCGATTTTTGGTCAGATTTCATGTTAAAATTTTATAACAAAACTTGACTTGGGCATTGGTAAAATCTTTCGACTTCCATAACTTCGTCAAAAGTGACCCGATTTTCAAAAGCAATAGCTTAAAAGTCATGGTTTGACCCCTAGAATAAAACTGCATTTAAGAAATTACATTTAAATAAAATTCGATTTTTGGTCAATTCATGTTAAATTTTATAAACAAACTTGACTTGGGCATTGGTAAAATCTTTCGACTTCCATAACTTCGGCAAAACTGACCCGATTTTCAAAAGCAATAGCTTAAAAGTCATGGTTTGACCCCTAAAATAAAACTGCATTTAAGAAATTACATTTAAATAAAATTCGATTTTTGGTCAGATTTCATGTTAAAATTTTATAAACAAAACTTGACTTGGGCATTGGTAAAATCTTTCGACTTCCATAACTTCGTCAAAAGTGACCCGATTTTCAAAAGCAATAGCTTAAAAGTCATGGTTTGACCCCTAAAATAAAACTGCATTTAAGAAATTACATTTAAATAAAATTCGATTTTGGTCATATTCATGTTAAAATTTTATAACAAAACTTGACTTGGGCATTGGTAAAATCTTTCGACTTCCATAACTTCGGCAAAACTGACCCGATTTTCAAAAGCAATAGCTTAAAAGTCATGGTTTGACCCTAGAATAAAACTGCATTTAAGAAATTACATTTAAATAAAATTCGATTTTTGGTCATATTCATGTTAAATTTTATAAACAAAACTGACTTGGGCATTGGTAAAATCTTTCGACTTCCATAACTTCGTCAAAACTGACCCGATTTTCAAAAGCAATAGCTTAAAAGTCATGGTTTGACCCCTAGAATAAAACTGCATTTAAGAAATTACATTTAAATAAAATTCGATTTTTGGTCAGATTCATGTTAAAATTTTATAAACAAAACTTGACTTGGGCATTGGTAAAATCTTTCGACTTCCATAACTTCGGCAAAACTGACCCGATTTTCAAAAGCAATAGCTTAAAAGTCATGGTTTGACCCCTAGAATAAAACTGCATTTAAGAAATTACATTTAAATAAAATTCGATTTTTGGTCATATTCATGTTAAAATTTTATAACAAAACTGACTTGGGCATTGGTAAAATCTTTCGACTTCCATAACTTCGGCAAAACTGACCCGATTTTCAAAAGCAATAGCTTAAAAGTCATGGTTTGACCCCTAAAATAAAACTGCGTTTAAGAAATTACATTTAAATAAATTCGATTTTGGTCAATTCATGTTAAATTTTATAACAAAAACTTGACTTGGGCATTGGTAAAATCTTTCGACTTCCATAACTTCGTCAAAAGTGACCCGATTTTCAAAAGCAATAGCTTAAAAGTCATGGTTTGACCCCTAGAATAAAACTGCATTTAAGAAATTACATTTAAATAAAATTCGATTTTTGGTCATATTCATGTTAAAATTTTATAAACAAAACTTGACTTGGGCATTGGTAAAATCTTTCGACTTCCATAACTTCGGCAAAACTGACCCGATTTTCAAAAGCAATAGCTTAAAAGTCATGGTTTGACCCCTAGAATAAAACTGCATTTAAGAAATTACATTTAAATAAAATTCGATTTTTGGTCAGATTTCATGTTAAAATTTTATAAACAAAACTTGACTTGGGCATTGGTAAAATCTTTCGACTTCCATAACTTCGTCAAAAGTGACCCGATTTTCAAAAGCAATAGCTTAAAAGTCATGGTTTGACCCCTAGAATAAAACTGCATTTAAGAAATTACATTTAAATAAAATTCGATTTTTGGTCAGATTTCATGTTAAAATTTTATAAACAAAACTTGACTTGGGCATTGGTAAAATCTTTCGACTTCCATAACTTCGTCAAAAGTGACCCGATTTTCAAAAGCAATAGCTTAAAAGTCATGGTTTGACCCCTAGAATAAAACTGCATTTAAGAAATTACATTTAAATAAAATTCGATTTTTGGTCATATTCATGTTAAATTTTATACAAAAACTGACTTGGGCATTGGTAAAATCTTTCGACTTCCATAACTTCGTCAAAACTGACCCGATTTTCAAAAGCAATAGCTTAAAAGTCATGGTTTGACCCCTAGAATAAAACTGCATTTAAGAATTACATTTAAATAAAATTCGATTTTTGGTCATATTCATGTTAAATTTTATGCCAAAACTTGACTTGGGCATTGGTAAAATCTTTCGACTTCCATAACTTCGGCAAAACTGACCCGATTGTCAAAAGCAATAGCTTAAAAGTCATGGTTTGACCCCTAGAATAAAACTGCATTTAAGAAATTACATTTAAATAAAATTCGATTTTTGGTCAGATTTCATGTTAAAATTTTATAAACAAAACTTGACTTGGGCATTGGTAAAATCTTTCGACTTCCATAACTTCGGCAAAACTGACCCGATTTTCAAAAGCAATAGCTTAAAAGTCATGGTTTGACCCCTAGAATAAAACTGCATTTAAGAAATTACATTTAAATAAAATTCGATTTTGGTCAGATTTCATGTTAAAATTTTATAAACAAAACTTGACTTGGGCATTGGTAAAATCTTTCGACTTCCATAACTTCGTCAAAAGTGACCCGATTTTCAAAAGCAATAGCTTAAAAGTCATGGTTTGACCCCTAAAATAAAACTGCATTTAAGAAATTACATTTAAATAAAATTCGATTTTTGGTCAGATTCATGTTAAAATTTTATAAACAAAACTTGACTTGGGCATTGGTAAAATCTTTCGACTTCCATAACTTCGTCAAAAGTGACCCGATTTTCAAAAGCAATAGCTTAAAAGTCATGGTTTGACCCCTAGAATAAAACTGCATTTAAGAAATTACATTTAAATAAAATTCGATTTTTGGTCATATTCATGTTAAAATTTTATAAACAAAACTGACTTGGGCATTGGTAAAATCTTTCGACTTCCATAACTTCGTCAAAAGTGACCCGATTTTCAAAAGCAATAGCTTAAAAGTCATGGTTTGGCCTCTAGAATAAAACTGCATTTAAGAAATTACATTTAAATAAATTCGATTTTTGGTCAGATTCATGTTAAAATTTTATAAACAAAACTGACTTGGGCATTGGTAAAATCTTTCGACTTCCATAACTTCGTCAAAAGTGACCCGATTTTCAAAAGCAATAGCTTAAAAGTCATGGTTTGACCCCTAGAATAAAACTGCATTTAAGAAATTACATTTAAATAAAATTCGATTTTTGGTCAGATTTCATGTTAAAATTTTATAAACAAAACTTGACTTGGGCATTGGTAAAATCTTTCGACTTCCATAACTTCGTCAAAAGTGACCCGATTTTCAAAAGCAATAGCTTAAAAGTCATGGTTTGACCCCTAAAATAAAACTGCATTTAAGAAATTACATTTAAATAAAATTCGATTTTTGGTCAGATTTCATGTTAAAATTTTATAAACAAAACTTGACTTGGGCATTGGTAAAATCTTTCGACTTCCATAACTTCGGCAAAACTGACCCGATTTTCAAAAGCAATAGCTTAAAAGTCATGGTTTGACCCCTAGAATAAAACTGCATTTAAGAAATTACATTTAAATAAAATTCGATTTTTGGTCATATTCATGTTAAAATTTTATAAACAAAACTGACTTGGGCATTGGTAAAATCTTTCGACTTCCATAACTTCGGCAAAACTGACCCGATTTTCAAAAGCAATAGCTTAAAAGTCATGGTTTGACCCCTAAAATAAAACTGCATTTAAGAAATTACATTTAAATAAAATTCGATTTTTGGTCATATTCATGTTAAAATTTTATAAACAAAACTTGACTTGGGCATTGGTAAAATCTTTCGACTTCCATAACTTCGTCAAAAGTGACCCGATTTTCAAAAGCAATAGCTTAAAAGTCATGGTTTGACCTCTAGAATAAAACTGCATTTAAGAAATTACATTTAAATAAAATTCGATTTTTGGTCAGATTCATGTTAAAATTTTATAAACAAAACTTGACTTGGGCATTGGTAAAATCTTTCGACTTCCATAACTTCGTCAAAAGTGACCCGATTTTCAAAAGCAATAGCTTAAAAGTCATGGTTTGACCCCTAGAATAAAACTGCATTTAAGAAATTACATTTAAATAAAATTCGATTTTTGGTCAGATTTCATGTTAAAATTTTATAAACAAAACTTGACTTGGGCATTGGTAAAATCTTTCGACTTCCATAACTTCGTCAAAAGTGACCCGATTTTCAAAAGCAATAGCTTAAAAGTCATGGTTTGACCCCTAAAATAAAACTGCATTTAAGAAATTACATTTAAATAAAATTCGATTTTTGGTCAGATTTCATGTTAAAATTTTATAAACAAAACTTGACTTGGGCATTGGTAAAATCTTTCGACTTCCATAACTTCGTCAAAAGTGACCCGATTTTCAAAAGCAATAGCTTAAAAGTCATAGTTTGACCCCTAGAATAAAACTGCATTTAAGAAATTACATTTAAATAAAATTCGATTTTTGGTCAGATTTCATGTTAAAATTTTATAAACAAAACTTGACTTGGGCATTGGTAAAATCTTTCGACTTCCATAACTTCGTCAAAAGTGACCCGATTTTCAAAAGCAATAGCTTAAAAGTCATGGTTTGACCCCTAGAATAAAACTGCATTTAAGAAATTACATTTAAATAAAATTCGATTTTTGGTCAGATTCATGTTAAAATTTTATAAACAAAACTTGACTTGGGCATTGGTAAAATCTTTCGACTTCCATAACTTCGTCAAAAGTGACCCGATTTTCAAAAGCAATAGCTTAAAAGTCATGGTTTGACCCCTAGAATAAAACTGCATTTAAGAAATTACATTTAAATAAAATTCGATTTTTGGTCAGATTTCATGTTAAAATTTTATAAACAAACTTGACTTGGGCATTGGTAAAATCTTTCGACTTCCATAACTTCGGCAAAACTGACCCGATTTTCAAAAGCAATAGCTTAAAAGTCATGGTTTGACCCCTAAATAAAACTGCATTTAAGAAATTACATTTAAATAAAATTCGATTTTTGGTCAGATTCATGTTAAAATTTTATAAACAAAACTTGACTTGGGCATTGGTAAAATCTTTCGACTTCCATAACTTCGTCAAAACTGACCCGATTTTCAAAAGCAATAGCTTAAAAGTCATGGTTTGACCTCTAGAATAAAACTGCATTTAAGAAATTACATTTAAATAAAATTCGATTTTTGGTCATATTCATGTTAAAATTTTATAAACAAAACTTGACTTGGGCATTGGTAAAATCTTTCGACTTCCATAACTTCGTCAAAAGTGACCCGATTTTCAAAAGCAATAGCTTAAAAGTCATGGTTTGACCTCTAGAATAAAACTGCATTTAAGAAATTACATTTAAATAAAATTCGATTTTTGGTCAGATTCATGTTAAAATTTTATAAACAAAACTGACTTGGGCATTGGTAAAATCTTTCGACTTCCATAACTTCGTCAAAACTGACCCGATTGTCAAAAGCAACAGCTTGAAAGTCATGGTTTGACTCCTAGAATAAAACTGCATTTAAGAAATTACATTTAAATAAAATTCGATTTTTGGTCATGTTCTAATGTTAAAATTTTATAAACAAAATTTGACTTGGGCATTGGTAAAATCTTTCGACTTCCATAACTTCGTCAAAAGTGACCCGATTTTCAAAAGCAATAGCTTAAAAGTCATGGTTTGACCTCTAGAATAAAACTGCATTTAAGAAATTACATTTAAATAAATTCGATTTTTGGTCATATTCATGTTAAAATTTTATGAACAAAACTTGACTTGGGCATTGGTAAAATCTTTCGACTTCCATAACTTCGTCAAATGTGACCCGATTTTCAAAAGCAATAGCTTAAAAGTCATGGTTTGACCCCTAGAATAAAACTGCATTTAAGAAATTACATTTAAATAAAATTCGATTTTTGGTCAGATTTCATGTTAAAATTTTATAAACAAAACTTGACTTGGGCATTGGTAAAATCTTTCGACTTCCATAACTTCGTCAAAAGTGACCCGATTTTCAAAAGCAATAGCTTAAAAGTCATGGTTTGACCCCTAGAATAAAACTGCATTTAAGAAATTACATTTAAATAAAATTCGATTTTTGGTCAGATTTCATGTTAAAATTTTATAAACAAAACTTGACTTGGGCATTGGTAAAATCTTTCGACTTCCATAACTTCGTCAAAAGTGACCCGATTTTCAAAAGCAATAGCTTAAAAGTCATGGTTTGACCCCTAGAATAAAACTGCATTTAAGAAATTACATTTAAATAAAATTCGATTTTTGGTCAGATTCATGTTAAAATTTTATAAACAAAACTTGACTTGGGCATTGGTAAAATCTTTCGACTTCCATAACTTCGTCAAAAGTGACCCGATTTTCAAAAGCAATAGCTTAAAAGTCATGGTTTGACCCCTAAAATAAAACTGCATTTAAGAAATTACATTTAAATAAAATTCGATTTTTGGTCAGATTCATGTTAAAATTTTATAAACAAAACTTGACTTGGGCATTGGTAAAATCTTTCGACTTCCATAACTTCGTCAAAAGTGACCCGATTTTCAAAAGCAATAGCTTAAAAGTCATGGTTTGACCCCTAAATAAAACTGCATTTAAGAAATTACATTTAAATAAAATTCGATTTTTGGTCAGATTCATGTTAAAATTTTATAAACAAAACTTGACTTGGGCATTGGTAAAATCTTTCGACTTCCATAACTTCGTCAAAAGTGACCCGATTTTCAAAAGCAACAGCTTGAAAGTCATGGTTTGACTCCTAGAATAAAACTGCATTTAAGAAATTACATTTAAATAAAATTCGATTTTTGGTCATATTCATGTTAAAATTTTATAAACAAAACTGACTTGGGCATTGGTAAAATCTTTCGACTTCCATAACTTCGTCAAAACTGACCCGATTTTCAAAAGCAATAGCTTAAAAGTCATGGTTTGACCCCTAGAATAAAACTGCATTTAAGAAATTACATTTAAATAAAATTCGATTTTTGGTCAGATTTCATGTTAAAATTTTATAAACAAAACTTGACTTGGGCATTGGTAAAATCTTTCGACTTCCATAACTTCGTCAAAACTGACCCGATTTTCAAAAGCAATAGCTTGAAAGTCATGGTTTGACTCCTAGAATAAAACTGCATTTAAGAAATTACATTTAAATAAAATTCGATTTTTGGTCATATTCATGTTAAAATTTTATAAACAAAACTTGACTTGGGCATTGGTAAAATCTTTCGACTTCCATAACTTCGTCAAAAGTGACCCGATTTTCAAAAGCAATAGCTTAAAAGTCATGGTTTGACCTCTAGAATAAAACTGCATTTAAGAAATTACATTTAAATAAAATTCGATTTTTGGTCAGATTCATGTTAAAATTTTATAAACAAAACTTGACTTGGGCATTGGTAAAATCTTTCGACTTCCATAACTTCGTCAAAAGTGACCCGATTTTCAAAAGCAATAGCTTGAAAGTCATGGTTTGACTCCTAGAATAAAACTGCATTTAAGAAATTACATTTAAATAAAATTCGATTTTTGGTCAGATTTCATGTTAAAATTTTATAAACAAAACTTGACTTGGGCATTGGTAAAATCTTTCGACTTCCATAACTTCGTCAAAAGTGACCCGATTTTCAAAAGCAATAGCTTAAAAGTCATGGTTTGACCCCTAGAATAAAACTGCATTTAAGAAATTACATTTAAATAAAATTCGATTTTTGGTCAGATTCATGTTAAAATTTTATAAACAAAACTTGACTTGGGCATTGGTAAAATCTTTCGACTTCCATAACTTCGTCAAAAGTGACCCGATTTTCAAAAGCAATAGCTTAAAAGTCATGGTTTGACCTTCAAAATAAAACTGCATTTAAGAAATTACATTTAAATAAAATTCGATTTTTGGTCAGATTTCATGTTAAAATTTTATAAACAAAACTTGACTTGGGCATTGGTAAAATCTTTCGACTTCCATAACTTCGTCAAATGTGACCCGATTTTCAAAAGCAATAGCTTAAAAGTCATGGTTTGACCTCTAGAATAAAACTGCATTTAAGAAATTACATTTAAATAAAATTCGATTTTTGGTCAGATTCATGTTAAAATTTTATAAACAAAACTGACTTGGGCATTGGTAAAATCTTTCGACTTCCATAACTTCGTCAAAAGTGACCCGATTTTCAAAAGCAATAGCTTAAAAGTCATGGTTTGACCCCTAGAATAAAACTGCATTTAAGAAATTACATTTAAATAAAATTCGATTTTTGGTCATATTCATGTTAAAATTTTATAACCAAAACTTGACTTGGGCATTGGTAAAATCTTTCGACTTCCATAACTTCGTCAAAAGTGACCCGATTTTCAAAAGCAATAGCTTGAAAGTCATGGTTTGACTCCTAGAATAAAACTGCATTTAAGAAATTACATTTAAATAAAATTCGATTTTTGGTCAGATTCATGTTAAAATTTTATAAACAAAACTTGACTTGGGCATTGGTAAAATCTTTCGACTTCCATAACTTCGGCAAAACTGACCCGATTTTCAAAAGCAATAGCTTGAAAGTCATGGTTTGACTCCTAGAATAAAACTGCATTTAAGAAATTACATTTAAATAAAATTCGATTTTTGGTCAGATTCATGTTAAAATTTTATAAACAAAACTTGACTTGGGCATTGGTAAAATCTTTCGACTTCCATAACTTCGTCAAAAGTGACCCGATTTTCAAAAGCAATAGCTTAAAAGTCATGGTTTGACCTCTAGAATAAAACTGCATTTAAGAAATTACATTTAAATAAAATTCGATTTTTGGTCATATTCATGTTAAAATTTTATAAACAAAACTTGACTTGGGCATTGGTAAAAATCTTTCGACTTCCACAACTTCGTCAAAAGTGACCCGATTTTCAAAAGCAATAGCTTAAAAGTCATGGTTTGGCCTCTAGAATAAAACTGCATTTAAGAAATTACATTTAAATAAAATTCGATTTTTGGTCATATTCATGTTAAAATTTTATAAACAAAACTGACTTGGGCATTGGTAAAATCTTTCGACTTCCATAACTTCGTCAAAAGTGACCCGATTTTCAAAAGCAATAGCTTAAAAGTCATGGTTTGACCCCTAGAATAAAACTGCATTTAAGAAATTACATTTAAATAAAATTCGATTTTTGGTCAGATTTCATGTTAAAATTTTATAAACAAAACTGACTTGGGCATTGGTAAAATCTTTCGACTTCCATAACTTCGTCAAAAGTGACCCGATTTTCAAAAGCAATAGCTTGAAAGTCATGGTTTGACTCCTAGAATAAAACTGCATTTAAGAAATTACATTTAAATAAAATTCGATTTTTGGTCAGATTTCATGTTAAAATTTTATAAACAAAACTTGACTTGGGCATTGGTAAAATCTTTCGACTTCCATAACTTCGTCAAAAGTGACCCGATTTTCAAAAGCAATAGCTTAAAAGTCATGGTTTGGCTCCTAGAATAAAACTGCATTTAAGAAATTACATTTAAATAAAATTCGATTTTTGGTCATATTCATGTTAAAATTTTATAAACAAAACTGACTTGGGCATTGGTAAAATCTTTCGACTTCCATAACTTCGTCAAAACTGACCCGATTTTCAAAAGCAATAGCTTAAAAGTCATGGTTTGGCCTCTAGAATAAAACTGCATTTAAGAAATTACATTTAAATAAAATTCGATTTTTGGTCATATTCATGTTAAAATTTTATAAACAAAACTGACTTGGGCATTGGTAAAATCTTTCGACTTCCATAACTTCGTCAAAAGTGACCCGATTTTCAAAAGCAATAGCTTAAAAGTCATGGTTTGGCCTCTAGAATAAAACTGCATTTAAGAAATTACATTTAAATAAAATTCGATTTTTGGTCATATTCATGTTAAAATTTTATAAACAAAACTGACTTGGGCATTGGTAAAATCTTTCGACTTCCATAACTTCGTCAAAAGTGACCCGATTTTCAAAAGCAATAGCTTAAAAGTCATGGTTTGACCCCTAGAATAAAACTGCATTTAAGAAATTACATTTAAATAAAATTCGATTTTTGGTCAGATTCATGTTAAAATTTTATAAACAAAACTTGACTTGGGCATTGGTAAAATCTTTCGACTTCCATAACTTCGTCAAAAGTGACCCGATTTTCAAAAGCAATAGCTTAAAAGTCATGGTTTGGCCTCTAGAATAAAACTGCATTTAAGAAATTACATTTAAATAAAATTCGATTTTTGGTCATATTCATGTTAAAATTTTATAAACAAAACTGACTTGGGCATTGGTAAAATCTTTCGACTTCCACAACTTCGTCAAAAGTGACCCGATTTTCAAAAGCAATAGCTTAAAAGTCATGGTTTGACCTCTAGAATAAAACTGCATTTAAGAAATTACATTTAAATAAAATTCGATTTTTGGTCATATTCATGTTAAAATTTTATAAACAAAACTTGACTTGGGCATTGGTAAAATCTTTCGACTTCCATAACTTCGTCAAAAGTGACCCGATTTTCAAAAGCAATAGCTTAAAAGTCATGGTTTGGCTCCTAGAATAAAACTGCATTTAAGAAATTACATTTAAATAAAATTCGATTTTTGGTCATATTCATGTTAAAATTTTATAAACAAAACTTGACTTGGGCATTGGTAAAAATCTTTCGACTTCCATAACTTCGTCAAAAGTGACCCGATTTTCAAAAGCAATAGCTTAAAAGTCATGGTTTGACTCCTAAATAAAACTGCATTTAAGAAATTACATTTAAATAAAATTCGATTTTTGGTCAGATTCATGTTAAAATTTTATAAACAAAACTGACTTGGGCATTGGTAAAATCTTTCGACTTCCATAACTTCGTCAAAAGTGACCCGATTTTCAAAAGCAATAGCTTAAAAGTCATGGTTTGGCTTCTAGAATAAAACTGCATTTAAGAAATTACATTTAAATAAAATTCGATTTTTGGTCAGATTCATGTTAAAATTTTATAAACAAAACTGACTTGGGCATTGGTAAAATCTTTCGACTTCCATAACTTCGTCAAAAGTGACCCGATTTTCAAAAGCAATAGCTTAAAAGTCATGGTTTGACTTCTAGAATAAAACTGCATTTAAGAAATTACATTTAAATAAAATTCGATTTTTGGTCAGATTTCATGTTAAAATTTTATAAACAAAACTTGACTTGGGCATTGGTAAAATCTTTCGACTTCCATAACTTCGTCAAAAGTGACCCGATTTTCAAAAGCAATAGCTTAAAAGTCATGGTTTGGCTTCTAGAATAAAACTGCATTTAAGAAATTACATTTAAATAAAATTCGATTTTTGGTCATATTCATGTTAAAATTTTATAAACAAAACTTGACTTGGGCATTGGTAAAATCTTTCGACTTCCATAACTTCGTCAAAAGTGACCCGATTTTCAAAAGCAATAGCTTAAAAGTCATGGTTTGGCTCCTAGAATAAAACTGCATTTAAGAAATTACATTTAAATAAAATTCGATTTTTGGTCATATTCATGTTAAATTTTATAAACAAAACTGACTTGGGCATTGGTAAAATCTTTCGACTTCCATAACTTCGTCAAAAGTGACCCGATTTTCAAAAGCAATAGCTTAAAAGTCATGGTTTGGCTCCTAGAATAAAACTGCATTTAAGAAATTACATTTAAATAAAATTCGATTTTTGGTCAGATTTCATGTTAAAATTTTATAAACAAAAACTGACTTGGGCATTGGTAAAATCTTTCGACTTCCATAACTTCGTCAAAAGTGACCCGATTTTCAAAAGCAATAGCTTAAAAGTCATGGTTTGACCTCTAGAATAAAACTGCATTTAAGAAATTACATTTAAATAAAATTCGATTTTTGGTCATATTCATGTTAAAATTTTATAAACAAAACTGACTTGGGCATTGGTAAAATCTTTCGACTTCCATAACTTCGTCAAAAGTGACCCGATTTTCAAAAGCAATAGCTTAAAAGTCATGGTTTGACCTCTAGAATAAAACTGCATTTAAGAAATTACATTTAAATAAAATTCGATTTTTGGTCATATTCATGTTAAAATTTTATAAACAAAACTGACTTGGGCATTGGTAAAATCTTTCGACTTCCATAACTTCGTCAAAACTGACCCGATTTTCAAAAGCAATAGCTTAAAAGTCATGGTTTGGCCTCTAGAATAAAACTGCATTTAAGAAATTACATTTAAATAAAATTCGATTTTTGGTCAGATTCATGTTAAAATTTTATAAACAAAACTGACTTGGGCATTGGTAAAATCTTTCGACTTCCATAACTTCGTCAAAAGTGACCCGATTTTCAAAAGCAATAGCTTAAAAGTCATGGTTTGGCTCCTAGAATAAAACTGCATTTAAGAAATTACATTTAAATAAAATTCGATTTTTGGTCAGATTCATGTTAAAATTTTATAAACAAAACTGACTTGGGCATTGGTAAAATCTTTCGACTTCCATAACTTCGTCAAAAGTGACCCGATTTTCAAAAGCAATAGCTTAAAAGTCATGGTT
>JARNME010000404.1:15616322-15635178 GCA_030179655.1 Scaptomyza flava
AATTGGATATGGCTTACTTAGTGCCCATTTACACGCTGAAGTTTTTTCGTGAATTTTCTCTCTGAATCTTTTGTTTGTGGGCAAGGGGGGGAGTAGAAGGGTAAAATTTCAAGCAAAAATTCACTACTTGTTAAGTCGTTAATTTTTCTTCTAATTTTGCCTTGCCTTATTCTGATAGAGTGTAAACACAGAGTTGCACAGACAGAAACACAGTGCTTCATGTGAATAATCAAGCTATCGATATGCACATATTGCACTATAAAACATTGGCGTAAACGTGAGTTAGCATAATTTAAGTAAAAAAATGTTTTGGTCGTGTGAATTAAGTGAGCTGCTCTTAACGCAATACCTGCAGCTCGAACATTTGTATAATATTTGTAGTGAATTATACAAAGACCGAGTGAAGCGCAATAGCAGTTTTCTTTCAATTTAAACCAGATTTGCATTTTCAAAGGAAAAATTTCACTGAAAAACATCAGCGTGTAAATGCGACCTGAATTCCGAAGAACTTTCAAAACGGAATGAATTAAAAATTAATGAAAAAACTTCAGCGTGTAAATGGGCGCTAGGTGTAATATGAGAGGTCAACTTCAAAATGTTCGAAGTGCTGCATAATTTTCCAAACAATTCTTAGCAGTTGCAAATGGAAAAGTTCCAGTTGATGCGAGAGCTGGATTAATTACTTTTACCAACGACTTTTGCCGATTTGTGGACTCTCAATAAGCTCTTTTTGAAAATGTTTTCCCAAACATTAGTGAGATTATCAGAATTATGCTTGGTTAAGTCAACGAGCAATTCTCGCTTCAAACAATAATGATGTAAATGCACTAAGTTTCACCATTCAATCAAAAATCTATGGCGATTTGGTGACATATAAATCCGTTGATTCCGTAACAAATCCCGATGATGTAGTAAATTATCTAACGGAGTTTTTGAACTCTCTGGAGTTACCAAGATTTCCATCACATGTTACAAAAACGAAGCCATCTGGTTGGGAAACGGAGTTCGCCGGGTTTGCTAGTTCTGGATAATTAAGATATAAAATGCAGCTGCAGTATCCCAGATCTGGATTCCGTAAGTACAAATTGGCTTGAGAATCGACTTGTATGCCAGTACTTTGTGGCGTAGGCTGAAGCGTGATGCGGATCTTAGCAGCTAGTACAGTCGCTTGAAACGGATCTTGAGCTGTGCTCTCTTGTTTGTCAAGTGGGCTGTCCAATTGAGTGTGCTGTCCATAGTGAGGCCCAATCGACTAGTTTTAATGATGTTTCTGCAGCCGCTGCTTATTATTTGGATTAACTAGAAACCTATGGAAAAGTGACCAGAAAAAGTAAGAACCATCTTGCAGGGGGAAAAGATTTAACTAAGAAAAATTGTATAATATCGACCGAATTTGCCCCAGATTGTGCTTTACAACAACTTTTGATACATACTCGCTGCTTAAAAAAGCTAGCATCTGCAATGAGATCAATGTCCATCTAATAAAAAAAGTTAGTGAATTTGCCTTAACATATCCTGGAGATATAGGAATGTGCGTCCTTGATCTTGCTCTCTAGGCAGTTCCATAACTCAAATTGAAAAATGTTGTAAATTATATTAATAAAATAGTTATTTGATAAAGCCGGATTTATTTTAATCACTTTTATTATTGCATTTAAAACTAGAAATAAGATAATTTCTTATTATATCTTATATACTACCTATAAAGGTTCAGTAAAAAAACAGCAATGCTTTTAATATGGTTGGCTTTCTATTCGTTTATTCAATCAAAAAAAAGGCAAATAATAATTTTCTTAAGATTTTCGAAAATGGGGCACAACATAAATTTTATCGCCTCCCAACCGCAACTAAATCCAATCTTTACGAGAAAAGCTTTAAAATTAAACAACTCAGCCACCAAAAGAAGCAACAAAATCAAAATTTTTATCATGCCAAAAATAAAGATTATCATTTTGATAAAAAATGGATCTTTTTCCTGCATTTTTGCGTGTGTTTCTTTTATACTTTTAAAAATACCACCTGTTGCTTTTTCAACTACACATATTACTAATTTCAAAATAGCAAGTACAATATTTTTCACTATTTCATAAATAGCATTGAAAATACATTTATAAGTCTCCGCCCGAAAGATGTTTTTTAAAAGATTGAAAACAAAGTCGGTGGGAAGTGCAAGTGATCCTTCACTGCATTGTACAGATGATATAAGCAATAAAAGTATTACAAAATACATTTCAAGCTGGATAAGTGTACTTTATTTGAATGCGGTTTTTCAAAGACTGAATGTTAATAATCTTACTAGTTTCTTAACAAGAAACTTCTTAGATATTTGCGTGCTAATAGGCTTCAGAACTTTATCAACGCTTATATAAGCCGCTGTTAATCAAATTAAAAATAAAAACATAGCAACAATTAAATGTTTCCTTAGGTAAATTTTTCAACGCTTATGTAAACCGCTGTTAATCAAATTAAAATTAACAACAAAGAAGTATGCCTCAAAATTAAATTAATGTAATGTTAGCAATGCAAATTGAATGGCCTATAAATATGACATTTCACAGGTCATAAAGTAATAACCAGTTTAAATGAAAGTTCTAAGAGCTATTTTGATCTTTGTTGTCATAACGATCGTAAGTCCAATCGAAAATGAAGATCAGAACTTGTCAGTCGAATTGCAACGACGGCATCATCATCGTAGTCCTCAATATAGACAACACCTAGGAAATCATCACAAAACTCACCATAAGCTTTGGGGCAATAAAGAAGACCGGCAGCTGGTGAAAGGACGCCGGGCCTATAATTCGCTGCGAAGAACCACGCGACAAGCCATAAGAACCAGGCCAAGCAGGCCAGCCATGCAAAACACCAACACAAAAACTACACAAAAAGAAACAAAACAAAAATGTACAGGAAATTTCAAAAATGTGGCTGATTGTTCGAGTAGCGAATCGGAGTCGTCTGAAGAATCCACTAAAATGACGACGACGTACGACTATGCTGACTATGTACACAAAGAGGCCATAACACCGAGGAGATAAAAAAGAAACGTAAGTTGAAATATACGCACATATAGATGCATTATTTTTCTTGATCACAACAACAATTCTAACTTATTAGTGAAAAAATAAAAACCACACAAGCCGATTCAGAAGAAGTAGAGACTGAAGAATTTTCAACGCCGGACGAGCCTACTAATATGGATGTTAAGGCTGACGAGCCGAAGAGCTTGCAGGAATGTTGTTTGATGCTCTTCTTAGTTTACCTACAATAGATTGCTACAAGGCAGTGCTGCAAAAAATTCACTCAGAATCAAATGCATATATTGAGTCCATTGAGAACTGTGGAAAGATGACAAGTAAAAGTGCGGATGTTCTGTACGCGGTGAAAAAATTAGCTAAAGGCAATTTTCAAGATATTGATGTATTTCTCACCGAGTGTAAGTCAAAATATCTTATCGATCCTATTTGCTTATCGACAATCACATTTGCAAGTGCAACAACTTTAGTACGTGAGATCGGTGTAGTGGCAGTATTTGGGTTTGTAAATGAAAAAATCTTTTCACCATGCCATAAAACGTTCGCTAAGAGGTATCTCTGTCTAGCCCTTACTTATCCTGGAGATATTGGAGTTTGCTTTCTTGGAACGGCTACGGGCATTAAAGCTTTAGCTAAGGACCCATCGTCTATAGTAAGGACCCACTTGCCGATCTTAAATAACTACTGAAAAAAGTAAAAACATGGCAGATTTATGGAATGGCTTAAACGGAAAGAATAAATTTGAAATACAAAAATGAATCTTGAATTTGTTTGATGATTGATATATTTTTTACCATGTGCTTAATAAATATTTTATTATTTATTCTTTTTTTTTTCTATCTAAAGTCATAAACAGACTTTCTAAGGCAAATTAAATATGACTTTAACTTGCAAAACCATTCGTTTTTGTATGGTAGCCACATGATAAAGCTGTTCGATCATGCACAATGGTTACATTTCCAACATCATTAGGTAAATCATTTAATGTACTATAAACTAATTTGATAATTGTTTTAAAAAACCATAAAAATCATTATAATCATTACATCATTATCTAAAACATCATCAACGTCGTCATCAACTTAATTGTGGACACCTTGGAGAAATGCAAATTTGTGATAGAAAAAGTAAGTCAATTAAAAACAATCTTCTGAATCAAAGTACGTACTTCAACTTCAATGTTATCAAATCTCATTCAAGAAATTATGTTAATTACTGAAAAAAAAACAACTTTTGGGCAATTCTTTTCTTTTTTTTTTTCTATTAACATAAATCCAGCACTAGCCAAAGAGACCACGAGTAACGGTTTTAAAGTTAATGCTGTGGAACTAGCTCAATTTGCTGACGCCTTTCTGAATCCTCTTGGTGAGGTATTGTGTTTTATGCAAACGGCTCAAGATTGCAATGAAGTCAACAAAGATGAACTAAACAAATTAGTATCAGTGCACTTTCTATCGCAGACAATGTACAAGACTTTTTCTATGATTTCCCGGAATGCTGAATCGGGCCCATTGTGTTCTTTGTTAAGCCGCCAATACATTGAAAACAATAACGGCATATCTTACTTTAGGGCTATGAATATGGTGCAGGAATCAAAAGGACAAGATGTTCATAAATTTCATTTTCTCATTCCCATTTAAAAATTTTACAAGTATAAATTTTAGTCCTTTCAAGCCTTAAGTATGGGTTCGATACTTAACTAACACAACATTTTGTGACTTTAGCAAATTAGCTGTGAAAGATTTAGGGCTTACAATTTTTAAAAGGGGCAAAAGAGGTGGATGTCGCATTAAAATTATTTGGTTTCAGCGCTTGGCTAATAAGTTTTAGGCATGGTATGTTTCCAAGTCGGATCAATTATTAAATGCCTATTATATTGAGGTTACATAAAAAAATGTTCAAAAAACAAATACTATCTGACCGCAACGAAACTAATATGAGCGCCATGACCAACTGGATTAAATCGTTCCATCAATATAGTCGTCCATGTAACAATCAAGATACACTTGAGCTTGAGTTCCCCTTGAGGAATGAAATTCAAATTCTTATGTTTGCTCGTTTCAATTTCATTCGTGCTGTTAATCCGCAATTCCGAAGCAAAGTCAAGTCCCAAAAATATGTAGGTATGAAAAACGGATGATTGAACCAAAAATGTATGTGATAAAACAATAAATAAGTGTACAATTTGTTTATTAAGGCCCTTTAAAAGCACTTGTCACCAATGAAGATGCAAAGGACAGTCAAGACGTTAAATAAGCTTTAAAAAAAATATTGGATGACAATTTCAAATTTCAAGAATCGGATTTCCCTCGCTACTTTGACAAAGTCATGGAGAAGCCTGTTAGAGTATCGCCCATGCCAATGAAAAAGCTATCGAACCTGGTGTTTCTGAATGAATATCGGGAAAAAAATTATACTTAGAAGACGTCCCCAAAAGCCATCTGACATCGACCATTCAGAACAAAAAGCAAACTGCAAGATCATTGATATAATAACAAAAAGAAGTATGTTTTTTTTCAGGTGCATTATTGACTCGTATTACAATAAAGGTTCTTTTAAGACTGTACGACATATTAACTAAAAATCTTTGACACGCCTCAAGCACTTTTTAAACCATACAAAAAGTTAAGAGACTTAATTTCTTAATGTAACTATTTTTTATAAATAAATATTTATTTTTTAGCATTTTATTTTATTTATTTAAGTGCTGTTATCACTTAAATGGACATAATTTTTTAAATTCACAGCTATTTGGGGTTATGACCAGTCGGTCGAAACTGCTGAAACGGCACTTGGCAACTGTTGCCCATGCCAACTGGCCGTAGTAAGTATATCATACATGCAACATTAAGCTCAACAGAAGGGCTAAAACCATGGCACATAACAGAACAGAACAGAACAGAGCAGCAGCTTTGCTGGCCAAGTCAACACGTAAGCAGAATCCCAATTTGTGCAAAAGGATTGCCGTTTGTTAGTTTTTCTCACTCTCTATCTGCGTATGTGTATGTGTGTGTGTGCTGACCTCAGTATATTTTGTGGATGTCAGAGTGAAATCCGGACATTTATCATGATTCAAATGAATTATTGAAGTATATTTCGTTTGGCATTCCCTATTGGGCTATTGGAAGACCCCTAACAAAACCCCAACAGACCCCAATCCCATTGTGGCGGAAACGGGTTAGGTCAGTTGGTCGTTTGTCCGATTATTCGTTTGTTCGTTTGTTGTTGCTTCGGTTACAGGATTTTACTGTGATTTGTTGTTTTACTTTATTGCACGAACTGTGCTTAAACTTGGCCCACAACCTAACAGAGACAAAAATGTCGAAAAAATAGAAACTCTTGTATTCGGTTCGGTTGAATTGGGTTTTGAATATTTATTTGATGCCTGAATTGGCCAAAACATACTTGTTAATTTTTCAATTTAATTTTTTTGTTTTAAACATTATTTTTTCAGTAGTTTTGGCAAAACAAACTTTTATCGACAGAATTGTCATGAGCTTAGATACGCTTTGAATTAGAAAGTTATTTCATTTAATTGAATATTTCCTAAGTCATTAAACATTAAAAGAGTAATTAGTTCTGTAATAAATAAAATATGAAACAGTCAAAACATTTTCAATTGCATGGACTTCCTTCAAGGTAGTGCTTCCAATTACTTGGCGTGCAGCTAACGAGCTGAAATGTTTGGGCGAAAGTTAAATTTCTTCTATCTTATGTCACACTTTCCTTACATAATATATATACATGTTGTGTGCCACCCCTACGAAAAAATGGTTGTGTCCTGGTGAATGTAGTGCTATATAATTGTAAAAACGCCGAAGCTTTTGTAAATTACTTAATCTGCATGCACAGACAATTACCAATCAGCTGAATATTTAGCGTTAATCGGTTAAAATAATGCCCAGCCAAAATAATTACATTTCCAAGACATTTTCAAAACACGCAATTGGCATTTACTGCACACAGAAAAAAAAAATTTTAAATCGCATAATTTACACTTAGATTCTAAAATTTTTCGGAACGATTTTCGGTCTACACCTATAATTTTAAATTCTAAAAGTGGAATTTTAAAATAAAATTTTAAAATTAAAATTTTCGGTTTAAAAATTGTTATTTTATATTATAAGTGCTTGAATTTTAGTTTTCACAATGAAAACTTTTTGATTCAAAATGTTTTCATTTTAAAGTTAAGCATTAGAAACCTTAAACTAACTAAAATAATTTTTGAATCGAAATAATAATGTTACATCCCGATATCAGTTTTGAACACCATATTGGTGGTTATAATTCATGAACAAATGTATACTATAAGATTCTATAAATTTCTATTAAACTTTTTGCTTGGGGCGCACGGATACACACCCCAGGTATCAGCATTGCGTGATAGCTCTTTGTTAATAGTTATTAGATTCCTTTAGTGTATATGCGTGAGAAATTTTATGTTTACATACTTAGTACATCATTTGTATAATTTTGAAATTAACTTTTTAAAACTTACCGATCACGAAAAGCCAATTACCTATGCCGCGACTCGAACCTGAGACCTTACGATTACCACGCGTGTGCCATACCCATTGCGCTGTTGCCGACTATGTCTTACAGACAGTTAATTTTAATACATACTACACATAAGAGCGCCTCTCTCTCTCTCTCTCTCTCTCTCTCTCTCTCTCTCTGTTAAGCGTAATTTTAAAGCGATTCGTACTGATTTCTAAAATTTTAATTATCAAATTAAATGTGCTCGTTTTAAATATGCTTTTTAATAGGGCAAATTATTAAATTTAAAATTTTTCATTCGAAGTTCGAGTAGTAATAATGGAGCACTTTGCTTCAAAAATGAAAAAGCCTTAAAACAATATTTTTCAATTTAAAATCAAATATTTAAATTTTGCATTTAATAATTTTTCTGATTTCTTCAAATTTAAAATAGTCAATTACGATTTATAAAAGTTTGCACTTTAATTCTAAATCGATTCGTACTGATTTCTAAAATTGAAACTATCGATTTAAAAGTGGTTGTTTTAGATATAGATTTTAAAAGCGCACATTCTTAAATTTAAAATTTTCATTTTAGGTTTAAGAACTAATTATTCAAATCAACGTTTTTCCGCATTGATTTTAATACGAAACGTTTTAAATTTGGTGTTTCAATACGATTAATTTTAAAATCAAAAATTTTCGTATTGAAATTAAGAAAAAAAATTTAAAATCTGAATCTAAAATTAAAATGTTTGGTTTTACGTTTCATTTTTTTTCTCTGTGTGTCTTTAACTAATTTTCTATACCCAAAAACCTAAGCTAAACGCGGACCGGCAGCATTTAATGAGCTAAGGTCCTCGCCGTCAAATCGAACACAACAAACGATTTTGGGGCAATCAGTCAACACTCCACACTCATCCCCAGCCCTGGTCAGTCCAGTCCAGTCCAGCCCAACCCATTCCACTGGAACGTGTCCAATTTTACTAATTAGAGCAAATATTTGTCTACTTGATAAATATCGTTGGGAATAGCAGTACCACCCAATTGAACAACGCCCACTTACTAAGTATTACCATCACACGCACAGTTGAGGCAAACAGTTTGGGTCCTGTCCAAAGCACCCTACACCAACCCCTACTGCCAATGGAACTCTGGCGCATGGCCATGGAATTTAATTACGCGCCCAGGTCGTGGAGACAAAAATCAGTCAGCCCCAATTATGGCCTCGTGCCACCCTCTTCTCAACGATTTGTTTGCTTTCTAGGAATCACTTTTATGTGCCTTTCAAGTTTCCAGTAAGTGGCTCCCTATGTCGGTTCTTTGTTGTATTTACTTATCTATTGCCATATTTTATTTGTGCATGTAATTAAAGATTTTGATTATGTTTGAAGAATATATTACGTTGTTTCCTTGTCACATAGCTACGAAAGTTCCATTATGTACATTGAACGTCAAAACTGATTAACTAAAATCTACACGAAGTATTAATTAAATTAATTAATAATGGATGTTAAATGGATCAATTTAATTATATCTAGCTAACAGCAAACGGAATTTTTAAATTATTGTTTTAAAAGCAAAACAAAACTCTTTAAGATAAGAGAATACCGGGAACATTTAACTTAACATTTAGTTGGCAAATTTATATAAAGTTCTTTATTTTTATTTTTTTTACTGTTGTTAAGTTTGTGCTTGTCCTTTACTTGTTCAAGTATATTAAAGGTGTGATAAAATTATTAAATATTATTATTATTTCCAAATTAAAAACGACACAAACTTCTTGATTATATTTATTATATTTTTTGTATGTAAGTAATTTTAATTTAAGTATTTAGGTAATTTAAGCTGGTTAAGCCATACATATATAGTCACATCGAAAAAAAGCTTTCTTAAAATACATTAATCAACATTTGATTTGCCTATTGGCACGTGTATATCCCACGCCCGACACAGAATAGAACAACATAGACAAAGAGCAAGTGAATTAGTCAAAGATTTGAAACGCTTTGCTGATTACTTTATACAAAAACAAAAAAAATAATAATAAATTAGTTAAAGCATTTTGCGAAAAAAAAGAAATACTATAAACACACTTAGACACACATGTGGGAAGATTAATTATACATTCAGCACTGACAAGTGATCCAAGCTTTTTACAATAGGATTTTTTTCTTTTCAGCTGTCAGTTAAATTTCACCAATTTGTTTCCACAATTAGTTTTGGATTAGTTCATCACCGTGACGAAGCCTTAAATAAAAATATATATAATCAAAATATGCTTAGATATTCATTAAATCGTTATGCCATACATTTATTTAAATGAAAAAACTAAAAAAAAAAGCTATTAACGCTTAAGACTTCTTTGAACTCGGCATTTGTTAAACAAACAAACGCACAAATGGAGTTTATTGCTCCTTGCCGAGATTGGGACACTTTCTACATGGAAAGGATTATTAAGAGATTTTCAAAACGACAAAAAGACAGCGAGAGAGAGAGAGACAGAATCAAAAGTTTTGCTATTTGCGACAGACTCAATAATTCTCGCATTTTATGGTGCAAGTTTTATTCGAATTGTTTTGTGTCTTTTTTTCGCTTCTACTGCATCCACCCCCTTCCATGCTGTGCTCGGGTAGTTTGTAAACTTTCTAGTGCGACCCATAAAATTATATAAAATATACTATATATATCCAGCGGGTTGTACTCTCTGTTTGCTTTCATTAAAGCTGCGCTGTCAATGTCGTTTGCTGCTGCTGCGGACAAAAGTTGAAAGGAAACAATTTTTGTGGCATCACCAAAAACAATGTCGGAATGCCGAAAAAAATAGTTACTCTTGCCCAAGAAAAGCTTAATTTCTCCATGGAACATTTATTTTAAATGGAATTATGTCAGGTTTTTGTATTGCTTGATTGACAACAAGAATGAGTGAGTCACTTGCGAAAGCGTTGCAACATTTATTGAATTGCGGGAAATTAATGCAATTGATCACCTAATGCAGACTAATTTTATGACATTTATGCATAAGAAGCCAGCAGGCCATAATATTAATCGTTATTTTTATTACCAAAAATTATAACAAATGTAATAAGAAGCAATAACAAACACTTATTTTCATTAATAGCAATAGCAAGTAGAACTACGATTGATACACCACTACGTATACGTAATGCGCGTACAAACAAACGTTTGTCTCAACCAACAAACATCCGGGGCAACAACGAGGCTAATGATGAACACCAAAAACAATCAAGTCTGTGAATAAAAAATATGTTGAAAAATTAAAAAAAATATATATATACATATATATAAATATTATGTATAATGGTGTAAAGTTTACATATTTTAAAGTAATATGTTAAGAAATATTTGCGGTTTTTAATGGTTTATTTATTGTTAATTTAGTGACATTACAATCCGGCTGGTTAGTCGTGTGATATATAGCAAATACGTATCAACGTATCACGATTTCAGTTGTGCGTTGAATCCCGCTGAGGGCATGGTTGTTTGCGTTGCTTAAAAAAGATACAGCTAACATAAGTTCGCCAGCGTGAAGGGGTTTCTAACTGACTCCGCACGCTTTGTTAAAAAATAAATAAAATTTTTGACATTTACCAATAAAATAAAAATGCCAAATGAATTAAATGCTCAACTGCCCGAAAAGTAAATGACAAGCAGAAATACTTTATGTATATAATTATATAGTATATATATACAAGCACCAATCTTTTCTCACTCGAAATAATTTCTTACCTCATCGTAAATTTTGATCTCGCGTGCCAAAGACTCGAGACACACGAACAAGTAAAACAACTTGTTCAAAGAGGTTTTGGTTTGAATTTAAAAACGATGTCTGATTTGTACGGCAAGCAAATGTTTCATCTAATGAGCTATACACAATAATGTGTAGCTTATTATTTAGAAAGATTTGGTAATGCTAAGCATCCATATAATTATATATAATACGAAAGCCCCGCATAGCGAACATTTCGCATAAAGAACCCTTTTCTTTTGGGAAAAAAAACGTTGTACTTAACGAACAAAGTTTCGCGTGGCGACCAACAAAGGAGGAAACCTTAACCTTAAACACACTCAACTCTTTTATTGATCAATGAGTGGACTGCTCAAGCAAAGACAGTTTTTTGTTTAAGGAAAACTAGATAAGCATTTACCCATTATACAACTTTTTTCCGAACTCTTTCCCTTTCCCATTTTAGATTGTCTCCTTCCGTCCAATACATATTCAAATCCCTAAAAAATTTTCTACCTTTTATTTAACTTTATTTCAATAAAAGCTGAACTTAAAATATATTGATGTATTTTTTTGAGGCATTTGATGTTACATTCTTCCAATAAAAATTCAAATTGAAACATAATACAATAATATTTTTTTCGACCTGGAACGCATTATTCAATTTTACATTAGTCTATATGGGAATAATGGTGTTGCTTAACGAACGTTTCGCATAACGAACAAGATGGTGGAACGAAATGTCTACGTTTACCGAGGGTTCATTTCCCAATTGTGGGATACATCCCAATTCAGTGGGTTTGTCAGGAATCGAAAAATATAAGTCCAAATATTTCAACCATGTACATTACATGAAAAAGAAAAAGTCTTCTTAAATTGAAACGATGTTAGACAATTCATTAAGCTCACAATTTATATATATTTTTTTTTTAATATTTTCATATACATTTTTGATTTTAATTAAGTTTGATGTATATTACACTTTTAATTGAAGAGACATTTTCGTAGCTGTCGCAATTGATTGGGTAGCTCTGTGTAATAATGTTCCGCAACATGTGTAAAACAATCATGCGTAAGACGTCCAATATCAACTCCCATGGCAATAGCTTCCTTCATATCCTTTGTCAACTTGTAATATGCCCACATCATTTTGGTACCGCATATAAACTTAGATACACCTATTTTTCCGAACTGACTACATGACGTGGCCATTATTGTACTTTGCTCTTCAATTTTGTTACTCAAAGCAAGAAACTTTTTAGCTGCATACGAACGTAACGCGAAACCGGAACATGATTTAACAGTGTTGTGAAACACCAAACTGAGATCCCTTACTTTTTCGGCAGCTCCAACATTGCAAGCTATGGTATTAGTTGGCTTAAAGAAAGCTGCAGCAAGACAAGTGTATGTAGGATTAGTTTCACAGCTCTCATCGGCTTTAATAATGACAGCAAATAAGCTCAGTAATGCAAATAGTTTAAAAGCCATTTTGGAAATAAAATAAAATATGCATGTGCCAGATTATTTATTAAGACTCAATCTATACCTTGAATAATGCAATTAGCTATGCTGCATTATAAATGTTTTATAACACAGTTTACCAACTAATAGTTGGTAACAAAAGTTATTAAGAAATAAGTCATCTGTATGGCTTGCAAAATGAGATTTATAAGATTTTCAAAAACTTTAAGACATATTATACGAAAACAAACAAAGGGAAACGTTGCAGTCAAAGGGTCTGTTGCCTTCGATGCCTGTTAAAAACGAATCAAAATTTTTGATACAGATATTTGGGGGATGTCACCAGCTGTATTCCTACCTAAATAGGTGACTCTAGCTTAAAAACTGATAAGAAAACTTGCAATTCCGTTTTTAAAGAGCTGGCGGGGCGGTTGTGGGTAACTAGGGCGCTATGGGTTTTAGTAGCATAAAAAGATTTGAAGCAGACTCTTTGGGGACGTCATCATCTTTTTTGACACCAAATTTGGTGGCTAAATCTATAAAACAGTTGAAGAATGGGTAGGCGCGGTAAGAAAATTTTTTATGCCGTTTTTTTGGGGGAGTAGCTATGTTCTAGAGATGGGCCCGTGAGTAGTTTTTCGCTCACGTCACGCACGCTCACGCAATTTAAAAGGCGCGTGATTCACGCATGCAAGAATTTTGAGAAAATCACGTGGCTCACGCATGATTCACGCATATGTTCAATTGATTTAAATAAAACTAATTGAAATAAGAAAAAAGAAGTAATGAAATAAATGTGACATATTTTTACTTAAAAATATAACTTTGTCAAGAATTTCTGGTGACATCCTGGTCCTTCTCTCTTCTAATAAGTAAGCTTGCGATGGCTTGCGCGAATAGTATATTAACACCTCAGAACATTTTTCACAACGCGCAAATTCTTCGACTTTCCCTTCAAATTCCACTAAATTAAAATGCTTCCAATTCCACTTTTACTATTTACTGGTACTATCAATTTATAGCGTTTATCTGTTTTATTTGGTTCATTTGCACGTGCATTAATAACATATCATGGTACAAATTAGGGATGCCTAAAAAATATCGATGCTTCAAATGAGTAATATTTTTCTTACGGTTGAATCGATATTTAAGGAAAATATTCTTTAATTCGTTATTTCGAAATTTTAGGACAATTTTTGTCTACTACATTTTGTAATACCGGATTTCACGTGACGTGCGTGGTTTAACTTCAACTCACGTGAATCATTTTGCGTGGCTATAAAACTAAAAACAACTCACGCACATGCGTGATCACGCGTGATCATGCACTGTCACGACAAAAAACATGTCACGCGCCCATCCCTACTATGTTCTTACCAAATTTGGCAATTCTAGCTAAAAGGATGTTGGAAATATTAAGATTTATCGATTTTCAGCTAACGAATTTATCGATTTCCCAGCCCCCTAGGAGTCGCATAGTCACAATCTTGATATTTTATCTGTACCGGCCATAGATAAAGACATTCGCAAAGCTTCAAGTCAAAATTTGAAGGGTGTCAAAAAAATTTACGTTCATACAAATGGACAGACACCATGACGGACATTGCTCAAACCCAATATACTCTTTACCTTCGGTATCGAATACAAAACTTCAAATTAAATTGAAATGATGTTTGTCAATTCGTTAAGCTCACAATTTATATATTTTTTTTAATATTTTCATAAGCACTTTTGATTTTAATTATGTTTGTGTTTTATTTGTTTAGTTGAAGAGACATTTTCGTAGCTGTCGCAATTGATTGGGTAGCTCTGTGTAATAATGTTCCGCAAAATGTGTAAAACAATCATGCTCAAGACGTCCAATATCAACTCCCATGGCAATAGCTTCCTTCATATCCTTTGTCAACTTGTAATATGCCCACATCATTTTGGTACCGCATATAAACTTGGATACACCTATTTTTCCGAACTGATTACATGACGTGGCCATTATTGTACTTTGCTCTTCAATTTTGTTACTCAATGCAAGAAACTTTGTAGCTGCATCCGAACGTAACGCGTAACCGGAACACGATTTAACAGTGATGTGGAACTTCGTGCTGAGATCCCTTACATTTTCAGCAGCTCCAACATTGCAGGATATGGTATTACTTGGCTTAAAGAAAGCTGCAGCAAGACAAGTGTATGTAGGATTAGTTTCACAGCTCTCATCGGCTTTGATAATGACAGCAAATAAGCTTAGTAATGCAAATAGTTTAAAAGCCATTTTGGAAATAAAATAAAATATGCTTGGGCCAGATTATTTATTAAGACTTAATCTATACCTTGAATAATGCAATTAGCTATGCTGTATTTAAAATGTTTTATAACACAGTTTACCAACTAATACTTAGTTCTAAGCTTCAAAACGTTGCCTAAGCCTTTTTAAAACACGGAAGTTATTCAGAAAAATGTTGTTTGTATGGCTGTCAAAATGAGATTTATATGTTAAAATAATGTGGTTGGTCAATGCTCAATTCAGTAGGTTTTTTCAGGAATCGAATAAAAAAATTGGCTGTCTGTAAAGTTGATTTACAGACGATAGTCTAATGTGACAACGTCCTTACAAAATGATTGCATACCTTTACGAAAAAAATGTAATAATTTTGATGAGTAAACACCTACATATATGCTCGAGGGGTAAAAATCTTGTTTCAAATACATGCAAAGCATCTTACGTAAGAAGTCATAAGTAAGGCGTAAAATCAAATCGCTGCATTTGTGATTGTATTAGTGTTAGTGTTGTAAGCTTGCAAATAAAACGGCTACATTAATGTGTATTACATAGTATCATATATCGATAGCATAATTTATGCAAATGCGTTGTACTCGATATAAGATCAGTTCTTATTGCGTTTGGTCGCAGTATTTAATGAGAAATATGTATGTATTATGATACGGTATAATATATAAAAATAATAAAAAAAACATAGTGGCGCATAGTTAATTTTGGCTATGCCAAGACTATGATACCCTTCACACAGCCAAATCAATACTTCCCCCTCTTATGTTTCTGTGCAGTTGTTGGTAATTTTTCGCTTATATTTTTACTCTTGAGCGTCATTTACTTGTTCGTTTTCGACAAAAACAACATATTGACATGTAGGTACTTGAAAGTGCACGACAGAGACAACAATTGATAGTACGATATGGTAAATTTGTATGGTGGCTATGTCGTAGAATGCTCCGATCGAAATGGAATTTCATAGTGAACAAACCCGACATGATCTAAGCAATCTGTGAAAGTTTCATCAAGATCGGTTCAGCAGTTTGGCCGGAAATCGTGTTGAAACAGACAGACAGACGGACAGACGGACGGACAGACGGAAATCAATTCCTGAGCTCGTCCTGATCATTTTGATGTATAGTTTATGGGGTCTCCCATCATTCCTTTAAGGCGTTACAGATTCATGACAAAGTCAATATACCCTGTGAAGGGTATAACAACAAAGTTTATTGATGAGTATCTATAGCCTCGGGGGTAAAAATCTTGTTTCAATATATACAAATAGATACTTGCAACGAAACATAAAAAATAGTTGTTTTCTAGATGTTCACACTTCGCCCGTGTGATCGGACTCACATTGGGTTTTTCTACTCGTTACCGAAGGTTAAGAGTATACTGGTTTTGTGCAATGTCCGTCATGGTGTCTGTCCGTCTGTATGAACGAAACTTTTTTCTCTTTATCTATGGCATAGTATATTAAAGTGTCAAGATGGGGGTTCTACGACAGCTGGGGGGCTGGCAAATCGATAAATTCGATAACTCAAAACCGATAAATCCACATATTTTGCACATCCTTACAGGTAGAACTACCAAATTTAGTGGGCAGATAGCTACTAGCAACTCCCTAAAAACTGCATCAAAAGTTTGGATGCCACGCCCACCAATACCGCCCTCGCCGCCCCAATCCACCCCAACGCTTCGTCAAAAATGGGAATACATGTATCTTCCAGAGTTGTGGAGCTAAAGTCACCAAATTTGGTATGAAGATAGCTACTGACATTCCAGAAAGGTCTGCATCAAAAATTTGTATGCCTAGCCCACCCATACCGCCCCCCAGCCACCCTTCCACCACCTTCTGCAAAATTGAAGATAGCAATTGAAATTCCAAAATGATTTGCATCAGAAATTTTCTAAAATGATTTCCAAAATGATTTGCATCAGAAATTTTGATGCCACGCCCACCCAGACCATTCCCAGCTCACTGACCCCAACTCTTACAAGCTTTGAGCTAAGGGCACCAAATTTGGAGGGAAGATATCAGGAGGCATCGGAGAATCTTCAAGGCAGCGTGCTCAACTGCCGCATCCTTGCGTCCGACTGAAACGTTTCCACTTCATTTATATTGAATTATCACTATTTTGTATTGTTACATACATAAATGTGAAATTAAAAATACAAATTAATTTAACTTTTCTGTATTTATCTAAATTTCTTTTTATTTTTCTGTATTTTGCTGTATTTTAGGTATTTTTGATATATTTTTGGGATTTCTGGTATTTTTGGTATATTTGGTTTTTGTGGTGTTTTTTGGTATTTATGGAATTTTTAGCAGCGGAACGCCCAAAATTAACTTGTTTTGATTGTAACGCATTGAGGTCTAACTTATTAACACTATTTCGTGCATGCAACCTGTGTTCATCGTCACGTCAAAAGGTCAAATATTTCAAATACTTTAAGACACATCCTTAATTTTTTTTATTAATATTTGTGGATGAAGCGTTGAACCCGTACAATCCAGTAATAGTATCATAACAACACAGGTATAAAATTAATAATATAACCTTACCTCATGCTAGTCGCTTAAGGACTTATAAACACATTATAAGAAAACAAAAATGGCAATAAATTTTAATTTCAATTTATTTAAATCACACGAATATAAAATATATTTTTTTTCTTTATTTTCATATACACTTTTAGTTGTCATTATGTTTTATTGAAGATGCACTTTCGTAGCTGTCGTAATTGATTGGGTAGCTCTGTGTAATAACGTTCCGCAACATCTGTAAAACACGTACGATCAAGTTGTTTAATGTATACTCCCATGGCAATAGCTTCTTTCATATCATTTGTCAATTTGTTAAATGCCCACATCATTTTGGTACCGCAAATAAACTTAGATACTCCTATTTTTCCGAACTGATTACATGACGTGGCCATTATTTTACTTTGCACTTCAATTCTGTCACTCAATGCAAGAAACGTTTTAGCTTCTTCCGAAAGTACAGCGTTACCGGAACAAAAATTAACAGTGTTGTGAAATAACACGCTGAGATCCCTTATTTTTTCGCCAGCTCCAACACTGCAGGCTATGGTATTAGTTGGCTTAAAGAAAGCTGCAGCAAGACAAGTGTATGTAGACTTAGTTTCACAGCTCTCATCGGCTTTGATAATGACTGCAAATAAGCTCAGTAATGCAAATAGCTTAAAAGTCATTTTGGAAATAAAATAAAATATGCTTGTGCCAGATTATTTATAAACACTGAATCGATGCCATACATAATGCAATTAGCTATGCGTATTTAAAATGTTTTGAAACACATCATCATCTATCTTGAAACCAAATTGACTAGCTATAGCTCTAAAACTGTTTAAGACATGAGCGTTTCTGATTTCAAACCGTGGGGGGGGAGGGGGCGGGGCTGAGGGTAGAATGGGTGGTCGTGGTTTGAAAATTTTAACACAGTTTTTATACTCGATACCGAAGGTAACTAGTCTATTGGTTTTGTGCAATGTCCGTCATGGTGTCTGTCCGTCTGTCCGTCTGTCCGTCTGTCCGTCGTATGTATGCAAGTTTTTTCCCCACCCTTCAAGCTAGAGACGTGAACTTTCCAATTCTCTTTATCTATATGGGATAGTAAATTAACGTGTCAAGATGGGGGTTCTACGATAACTGGGGGGCTGGCACATCGATAAATTCGATAACTCCAAACCGCTAATCCACATATTTCGCACATCCTTACAGCTAGAACTACCAAATTTGGTAAGAAGATAGTACTAGCAACCCCCAAAACCTGCATCAATAATTTTGGAGCCACGCCCCCCCATTCCGCCCCCAGCCCCCTCGAATTTTAAAGTCAAAAAGCATATCTC
>JARNME010000404.1:17031309-17179352 GCA_030179655.1 Scaptomyza flava
AAAAGGAAAAGCACAAAAAAGGAAAATTAAATAAAAACTCTAATAATTATAGATTATATGGCAAGCCAAATATTGAAAGTATTATGTGAAGTGGCGACTCCAAACGAAACCCAGTTCATCATCGGAGCCAACAACTTGGTCAGTTTAAAAACAAGATTAATTAATTACATTTGTCAAATGATTTGAGATACAAATGAAGCGCAAAATATTAAATGGCAACTAATTTTTGTATTCGAGCTTTGAAGTAATAGCCATAGAAAATTGTGTTCACTAAATTTGCAAATGCTTCAAACGCAACAAAAAAGCATTATAGGGTATAAGAGGTATAATCAACTCGTTAAAGGCACTAACACAAATAAGATATGATTTATCTTTGGTAATAAGACAATATCCTTTTAAATCTTAAAATATTTCATTTAAAAGTTAATATGTCCTATGGGTTTTTATGGCTCAAAGCAAGATTTATTACCTAACAGGAAAATAGCACGATCCTTTGGTTTTTAGCTAGTTTTTGTTAGGTTTTGTAAAGTTTCTTTTTTTTAAGACCACAACTCAAAGACCCTTAAGCTTTTTTAAATGGATATCCTGTAGTTAAACATTCTTCACTAGATCACTTTTACTTGTGTTTTTTTGTGTATTTTGTTTTGGGCAATCTTCAGATTGTGGCAGCACCAACAACAACAATGATGATGATGATTGTCGTGCAAAGCAACCACGTGATGTTCGCAGCTAGCTAAATGTTGCTGTCGTCGTCGTTTTCGGCAGCAGCAACAGCAACATTGCAGAGGGCCACCTGGCAGGGATCGGGCTTTGTGCATTTGCATTCATTATGTTTGGCACCGTCGACGCGGCCACAACGCCACCGCACAACGCAATTTCCTCCTCTAAAACTGACTGCTCATCGACACTTAACGATAGACAAGCGGTTTTGTGATTCTTAAGCTGTTGTACAGCTCGTCATTCATTTTCGGCAAAAAACGTGTGCAAGTGTTATTGTGTTGGTGTCTTTTGCAATATTTAGAGAAAAGAATATAAATAAAATGTTTGAAATGTGGATTTGTGTACCAAGCTGCTGACACTTGTTTGCTGAGAACTAGACTTGTGTCACGTCAATCAACTTGACCTTTAACAAAAATTCCTGTCAAATTGCACTATAAAAACAAAATACAACAAACCATCAACATGTCTTCGCCATATGTTGTACATATAATTGTGCTGCTGAGTTTGAGTGTGCCTGTCTTCAACACCGAGTCTATAACAGCGGAACACAAGCATAAGGTGTGTAAGCTTAAATTACATATGTATTTAACAACGGTCATAAATAATAAAAACACAAAACTTATTAAAGAAACGTCAAATTTATCGGGAGCAAGTGTTGCCACATGCGGGTGGCAAGATACCCGATACGGCCTTTGAAACTGATCGTCTGTTTCTGAATCGTTTGCAAAAGGAGGGCATATCTCTGCCGGATGGCATTGTGCCCGAGCAACGAAATCCTCAGGTTATTGTTCACCATTCATAATTACAGTCGAACTTCCATATTACGAATCTAAAGGGGACAAGAAAAAACGTTGTAAAGAAAATTTGTAATATAGAATAGGCTTTTGATTGTACCAAGTTACAGGCTTCTGGAATCGACTTCGTTACATGGATGTTCGACTGTGTATATACATAGATTAGTGCCAGTTGTAAAACGATTTATTTTCCAGGTCTATCAATACTATAACAAGCCTATGCGAACTGTTTATCGTATTGCACTTAGCTCGGATGGTCGTTATACTCCCCGAGAGGGCCGCTACCATTATCGGCAGGTGCCCACTGTAGAAACAACATATCTGTATCCACAAGCGTTGGGTCGTCCGTATGTGTTGGTGCCGCCTAAACATTCATTGCCCACATATCGACAACTGCAACTGCACAATCCATTGCTCAATCAAGTGAAATTCCAGCCCAAAAAAAGTGAGTTCAGTATAGTAGCATTAACGCGCCTCGCTGCACCCCACATTTATGTATGCATAAACTATTTGTGGCTATTGCAGTGCCCAATTTTCTGGAATTGACGCCAACAGTAGGCAAAAGTCATGCCACCAGCCCATCAAAGGCACAGTCTTATCAAAATGTTAATCTACTGCATGGACCAGCGTTGCCGGCCTTTAAGAAGACCTTCGGCGGTAGCAAGACCTATGTTGATAGTTATGGCAAAACACACGTAAGCTCACCAACTTTACCAAAATAAACACAAATGATTAAGTGTTTTTTCTGTATTTTTTTTTTTTTTTATTAATTTATTATTTTTTTAGCTCTTTAGTGATTTTGATGATTTGCTTAACAAGCTCGATTTGAATCCAGCCACACAAAAGTTGTATTAGTTAATTTAAGTTAGAAATGCAGATGTTTATTTAATAAGGATCATAAGATTAAAAACAAAACCAATCAATCATGTTAAATTGCAACCTTAGTTTAATAACAACATAAAGTTTATCTTTAATACTTTTGCAACATTTAATTATTAATGGTTTTTTATAATACGTAGTAATTATAGTAAATCTGCAAAGAAGCACACAAATTTGTTAAGCGTAAAACTATGTTTGCTTGCAAAATAAAGTGAATTGCATTATGCTTTCCCATGAGAGTTAAGTATAATATGCACATGCAATATCTACTTACATATGCATAAGATACTTATACTTATCATCATTTAACTTAACGTTTCGTTTACAATGCAATGGGCCTGGAATAATTAGGCGGTCCGAAAACAGTTTGTTACATAGCTCAGGCAAGTGCACAAGCAAAAGCAAAAGCAAAAGCTTAGAAAATCAGCTTCCAAATGAAATTGAAAGTTGCCCAGTGCACGACAACATAGCCGAAGTGCCAAAAAACCGAATAACGAATCACGAACCACGCTTACCGTTAGATGTTGGTCGTTAGTGGTACCCTTGAAAGCTTGGCTCAAGTGGATGCCGCTTTGAAAAACTGCATTTCAGTGCGATATTCAAACTGAACGTAGACGGTTGAGCCAATTCCAAGCAAGAAAAAATATATAGGATGTCGATGCAATTGGCAACGTTGGCAACGCTGTTGCTGCTGGTGTTTGGCGAAACGCTAGCTATTGAAGTGCAGGTAAGTCGGTTCGGATAATTGTTACAGCAATTTGGCATGGTCAGCAGCTATTAATGAAGACATGATGAGCACTAATTAGTCTTTAAAAATCAATCCTGAGAGAAGTGCACATTTCCCGCCCAATTGATTTGATGCTTTTGGTCGTTGATGACGACAAGATCGAGTGTGCGACGTTCACTTTTGACCCAAAAATTGTAACATGCAATTGAGGCACAAACACACACACATATACTATGTACATATATATTCATGTGTGTATATATTTATACACTACACACTCATGTTTAATTGTTTGCTAATAATGAGCGGACGCCAGTTGGTTGAAGTCGTCGGAGTCTGTGGAACCGGTTACCGCTACGAGGCTTAGATTACGCAATTCGCAATATTTGTTATGTTTACATACTGTTTTGTAGAAATTTGGACACATGTATAATCCACCACAACCGGAGGAGCATCATGAACGCAGACATGAAGATAAACAGGATCTGAGTAAAATACCAGGAGTCGCAGGTGTTGACTATCCGATTTACCATGAAGTTCCGCACACGCAATTCAGTTGCCACAATGTGCCCGCTGTTCCGGGCATGTATGCCAATGTTGAGACAGGCTGTCAGGCCTATCACGTGTGCCACGATGGGCGCGAGGGACACCAAGGTGCATCATTCCTTTGTACAAACGGCACCGTATTCAACCAGAAGGAATTCGCCTGCGATTGGTGGTACAATGTGAAGTGCGAGGAAGCCATAAATCTATACCAGTAAGTTTAAATAAATACATATGTGTTGACTCAAATATTATTCAAAATTATGCCTTCTTTGCACAGCTTGAACGCCGATCCAGAGCATAATCCCTATGTTCCAAAGAAGAAGCCTGAGCTGGAACATGAACACGAATATGAACACGAGCACGAACACATTCCTCATGGCGCCGGTGGGCTTTTGATACACGCCTGAATAATATTCTATTTATATTCTGACTATTTAAAAACTTCATTTTCGCGGCAATTAAGTTTATGTTAAGTAATCGCATCAGCACAGCACCGATAAATAAATAATGTGCGTCAAGTTAGCAACGACTATCGCCAGCAACGAATATCGGATATCGACTCACGAGTTGGGACCACCGATTAATTTGGTGTTTTGTACGTTTTTCAGCATGGAATCAAATAAAAATTGATGCAGAAATGTTAAAAAATGAATTATTTATTGTTTTCATGCACCGTTTGGCATATTTCAGCTTTTGAATTGGGTAAAATTAGCTATAAAAAAATTGCATTTCCAGCATATCTTAAATATCTCAACTCAGAAATAATGGCCCCGAATACGGCTTATACACGATAAAAGCCTACAATTTCACCTATTTTATGGTAAAATTTTAGGAAAATCGTCCATTCAGTTTTTGAGTAATTTGCGAATGAGTGCAGCTACCTCGAAACCAGCCCCATACAAAATGACCGCCAAAATCAATGCTTGGTTCTCAAGCTCTAATAACTTTTTTCAGAGATAATGGCCCTGAATGCACGCTACACCAAATTAAAGCAACATGTTTCAGGAAGCTATAACAATTAAGTTTAGAGAGATCGTACATACAGATTTTGAGAAAATTAATTAAATGTAAGTCAACCTTTTTGTTCATTAAAAAGGCCAATCGAGTTAGTAGTTCCAGCATGAGCTGAACTACTGCGCAACAGAAAGCTGGATGATATGGCGGGGGATGCATGCCAAAGCAACTATATGCAACTAGGTGGCACTTTTTTTGCTCAAAAACTAAAATCGTTGCTAACTTTTATCTTTTTTCAAAGATAATGGCCCAAGTTGCACGGTAGTTAAGGACAAAGGCCCTATTTTTCCCATTCTTTTGCTGTTTAAATCATAAAAATTGACCATTCAGTTTTTGAGAAAATTGCATTTATGTGTTTTTTTTCTCATTTTATGTGAAACATCCATATATACATCGCTAGACGCGCCATCGCAAACAAGAGCTGCCATACTAACAAAAAATTTACTAATTATTGACTTTTATCAATTTAAATTACTTAATACTAACTATAGTGATGCATAATTGTCATTACTTAAACATTCTTCAGCTATTTATCACGCATTATCTATGTAAATACCATTATGTACGTTTTGACTTTTCAGCCAAAGCAACATATGTGCATATAAGCAACTAGGTGGCACTTTTTTGCTCAAAAACTAAAATCGTTGCTAACTTTTATCTTTTTCCAAGATAATGGCCCAAGTTGCACGGTAGTTAAGGATAAAGGCCCTATTTTTCCCATTCTTTTGCTGTTTAAATCATAAAAATTGACCATTCAGTTTTTGAGAAAATTGCATTTATGTGTTTTTTTCTCATTTTATGTGAAACATCCATATATACATCGCTAGACGCGCCATCGCAAACAAGAGCTGCCATACTAACAAAAAATTTACTAATTATTGACTTGTATCAATTTAAATTACTTAATACTAACTATAGTGATGCATAATTGTCATTACTTAAACATTCTTCAGCTATTTATCACGCATTATCTATGTAAATACCATTATGTACGTTTTGACTTTTCAGCCAAAGCAACATATGTGCATATAAGCAACTAGGTGGCACTTTTTGCTCAAAAACTAAAATCGTTGCTAACTTTTATCTTTTTTCCAAGATAATGGCCCAAGTTGCACGGTAGTTAAGGATAAAGGCCCTATTTTTCCCATTCTTTTGCTGTTTAAATCATAAAAATTGACCATTCAGTTTTGAGAAAATTGCATTTATGTGTTTTTTTCTCATTTTATGTGAAACATCCATATATACATCGCTAGACGCGCCATCGCAAACAAGAGCTGCCATACTAACAAAAAATTACTAATTATTGACTTTTATCAATTTAAATTACTTAATACTAACTATAGTGATGCATAATTGTCATTACTTAAACATTCTTCAGCTATTTATCACGCATTATCTATGTAAATACCATTATGTACGTTTTGACTTTTCAGCCAAAGCAACATATGTGCATATAAGCAACTAGGTGGCACTTTTTTGCTCAAAAACTAAAATCGTTGCTAACTTTTATCTTTTTTCCAAGATAATGGCCCAAGTTGCACGGTAGTTAAGGATAAAGGCCCTATTTTTCCCATTCTTTTGCTGTTTAAATCATAAAATTGACCATTCAGTTTTTGAGAAAATTGCATTTATGTGTTTTTTTTCTCATTTATGTGAAACATCCATATATACATCGCTAGACGCGCCATCGCAAACAAGAGCTGCCATACTAACAAAAAATTTACTAATTATGACTTTTATCAATTTAAATTACTTAATACTAACTATAGTGATGCATAATTGTCATTACTTAAACATTCTTCAGCTATTTATCACGCATTATCTATGTAAATACCATTATGTACGTTTTGACTTTTCAGCCAAAGCAACATATGTGCATATAAGCAACTAGGTGGCACTTTTTTGCTCAAAAACTAAAATCGTTGCTAACTTTTATCTTTTTTCCAAGATAATGGCCCAAGTTGCACGGTAGTTAAGGATAAAGGCCCTATTTTTCCCATTCTTTTGCTGTTTAAATCATAAAAATTGACCATTCAGTTTTTGAGAAAATTGCATTTATGTGTTTTTTTTCTCATTTATGTGAAACATCCATATATACATCGCTAGACGCGCCATCGCAAACAAGAGCTGCCATACTAACAAAAAATTTACTAATTATTGACTTTTATCAATTTAAATTACTTAATACTAACTATAGTGATGCATAATTGTCATTACTTAAACATTCTTCAGCTATTTATCACGCATTATCTATGTAAATACCATTATGTACGTTTTGACTTTTCAGCCAAAGCAACATATGTGCATATAAGCAACTAGGTGGCACTTTTTTGCTCAAAAACTAAAATCGTTGCTAACTTTTATCTTTTTTCCAAGATAATGGCCCAAGTTGCACGGTAGTTAAGGATAAAGGCCCTATTTTTCCCATTCTTTTGCTGTTTAAATCATAAAAATTGACCATTCAGTTTTTGAGAAAATTGCATTTATGTGTTTTTTTTCTCATTTTATGTGAAACATCCATATATACATCGCTAGACGCGCCATCGCAAACAAGAGCTGCCATACTAACAAAAAATTTACTAATTATTGACTTTTATCAATTTAAATTACTTAATACTAACTATAGTGATGCATAATTGTCATTACTTAAACATTCTTCAGCTATTTATCACGCATTATCTATGTAAATACCATTATGTACGTTTTGACTTTTCAGCCAAAGCAACATATGTGCATATAAGCAACTAGGTGGCACTTTTTTGCTCAAAAACTAAAATCGTTGCTAACTTTTATCTTTTTTCCAAGATAATGGCCCAAGTTGCACGGTAGTTAAGGATAAAGGCCCTATTTTTCCCATTCTTTTGCTGTTTAAATCATAAAAATTGACCATTCAGTTTTTGAGAAAATTGCATTTATGTGTTTTTTTCTCATTTTATGTGAAACATCCATATATACATCGCTAGACGCGCCATCGCAAACAAGAGCTGCCATACTAACAAAAAATTTACTAATTATTGACTTTTATCAATTAAATTACTTAATACTAACTATAGTGATGCATAATTGTCATTACTTAAACATTCTTCAGCTATTTATCACGCATTATCTATGTAAATACCATTATGTACGTTTTGACTTTTCAGCCAAAGCAACATATGTGCATATAAGCAACTAGGTGGCACTTTTTGCTCAAAAACTAAAATCGTTGCTAACTTTTATCTTTTTTCCAAGATAATGGCCCAAGTTGCACGGTAGTTAAGGATAAAGGCCCTATTTTTCCCATTCTTTTGCTGTTTAAATCATAAAAATTGACCATTCAGTTTTGAGAAAATTGCATTTATGTGTTTTTTTCTCATTTTATGTGAAACATCCATATATACATCGCTAGACGCGCCATCGCAAACAAGAGCTGCCATACTAACAAAAAATTTACTAATTATTGACTTGTATCAATTTAAATTACTTAATACTAACTATAGTGATGCATAATTGTCATTACTTAAACATTCTTCAGCTATTTATCACGCATTATCTATGTAAATACCATTATGTACGTTTTGACTTTTCAGCCAAAGCAACATATGTGCATATAAGCAACTAGGTGGCACTTTTTGCTCAAAAACTAAAATCGTTGCTAACTTTTATCTTTTTTCCAAGATAATGGCCCAAGTTGCACGGTAGTTAAGGATAAAGGCCCTATTTTCCCATTCTTTTGCTGTTTAAATCATAAAAATTGACCATTCAGTTTTTGAGAAAATTGCATTATGTGTTTTTTTCTCATTTATGTGAAACATCCATATATACATCGCTAGACGCGCCATCGCAAACAAGAGCTGCCATACAAACAAAAAATGTCGCACGCCTTGTAGCAGCAGAATGGAAATTATGAAAAGAGATCCGTTATTCCAAGGAAGTATACACACATAAGGCTGCCAACTTGTCCTAATGTGTTTGTTATGAGTTGACTACGTACAAAGTTGCCATGTTTGTTTGAAATGCATAAAATCTATATTTTAAACCATCAGCGTGCTTGAAGAAGATGGACACCTTGTGCGGCCGTCTCAAACAGGATCTTGTGCGTCCGAATAGTGTGTTGCCAAACATCAATTCGCAGGGCATTGCTTGGGCCGTCAAGGAATCGTATCGTTCACTGTTGGATTGTACTCAAGGGCTATATTTACAATACGGCACTAATCTCATATACTCAATGTTAAACAGACAACTAATAAGTTTAACAAGGCACGAACTAATTACATTCCCGTATTTAATTATGTTAATTTTTTTCCTTTTACTTTCTTGCTATTATAATTCACATGATATTATAATTTACATTCACAGTACGCCAAATAATCATGGTGAAATATATCTGTGCATTTCGTGGAGGTTGTTTTGTTATTGAACAGCTCACTGTAGAAGGCCAAATGCAGTGCTAATAACAGTAATCACAGTCTCCTGCACTTCCTGATGAAATTCACGTTCACGTTTTTGCAGTAAACGCTGGCGATCAGAGTTTGGCCCATCACTGTTGAAGAGATGAAGTTTTAGTTATTGGCGAAATGTTGATTATTCTAATCAATAACTTACGAGAATGTAATGGGCTTGGTAAGCATTAGTACAACCGATATTCCTGATAAGGTGGCTCTCTCTAGAGCGTTTGGTTCCGAAATCACGTTTAACAAGGCTTCTATTGTCTGTGCAGATTCAATAGTACGCAATATGGGATTTGAGCCAGCATTTGAATCGTTCTGCTGTTCCGTTTGACGCATTAAACGGCCTTAATGTATTAGATCACAGAAAAAGTCCGCAACATTTGAACGTTTATCGGTCTCTTGAGGATTACGCATAATTGCAATCAGTCTCTCAACAAGTTTATATTCAGTTAACCACTTGAAAAAAAAGGTTTCTGTTTATTTAAGTATGCAAAAAATTTAACAATTTTGTTACCTCGAATAGGTCGCGCCTTATATTACCACCATCGATGTCCTTCATCATTTGCATGATTAAATCAGGTATGACCGGTGTGTCAAAGTGTTTACAAATGAAATCCAAAAAGGTCTTTTGCGATTTAATATACTCCAAAAGTTGTAGGCACATATGTTGATACAAAAACCAATCTTGTTCAGGCTTTTTGGTAAAGAGCATGCTAAACGTTATACTAAAAAAACGATGATAGCAATGGATTTAATGGTGGTTCCTTTTCTAGATATGAATACAGCAACTGCAACGTATCCGCATCAGACAGCAGCTTCTCATCGAGGGACGGCAGGTCACTGTAATAAATTTAATATGAATACAAATACATATATATTTAAGTGGGCATGGGGTTACAGCGTAAGTATCTCACATGACATATTTGCAAAGCGAAAACGCTGCGCCATGGGTACATCTTGTGGTGGTTCCGTTGCAATTAGCTCCACAAGGCGTCTTATTTCTTCGGGACGTGTGAATAGTTGATAAGCTTTTGCTTTTTGCTTTTACAGCTTTTTCGTTTTACATTCTTGCAGTATATCTTCCTCGTCGAGAAATTCCTCTAGCGTTAAACCCTACATACATAAGTACATACATATATTTTTGTTATGCTAAATATGGGCACAACATAAACAATATACGCACCTCCCACTCCAGCAGCGCATCCATTTCGCTGTTTGTATGGCAGCTCTTGTTTGCGATGGCGCGTCTAGCGATGTATATATGGATGTTTCACATAAAATGAGAAAAAAAACACATAAATGCAATTTTCTCAAAAACTGAATGGTCAATTTTTATGATTTAAACAGCAAAAGAATGGGAAAAATAGGGCCTTTATCCTTAACTACCGTGCAACTTGGGCCATTATCTTGGAAAAAAGATAAAAGTTAGCAACGATTTTAGTTTTTGAGCAAAAAAGTGCCACCTAGTTGCTTATATGCACATATGTTGCTTTGGCTGAAAAGTCAAAACGTACATAATGGTATTTACATAGATAATGCGTGATAAATAGCTGAAGAATGTTTAAGTAATGACAATTATGCATCACTATAGTTAGTATTAAGTAATTTAAATTGATACAAGTCAATAATTAGTAAATTTTTTGTTAGTATGGCAGCTCTTGTTTGCGATGGCGCGTCTAGCGATGTATATATGGATGTTTCACATAAATGAGAAAAAAACACATAAATGCAATTTTCTCAAAAACTGAATGGTCAATTTTTATGATTTAAACAGCAAAAGAATGGGAAAAATAGGGCCTTTATCCTTAACTACCGTGCAACTTGGGCCATTATCTTGGAAAAAGATAAAAGTTAGCAACGATTTTAGTTTTTGAGCAAAAAAGTGCCACCTAGTTGCTTATATGCACATATGTTGCTTTGGCTGAAAAGTCAAAACGTACATAATGGTATTTACATAGATAATGCGTGATAAATAGCTGAAGAATGTTTAAGTAATGACAATTATGCATCACTATAGTTAGTATTAAGTAATTTAAATTGATACAAGTCAATAATTAGTAAATTTTTTGTTAGTATGGCAGCTCTTGTTTGCGATGGCGCGTCTAGCGATGTATATATGGATGTTTCACATAAAATGAGAAAAAAAACACATAAATGCAATTTTCTCAAAAACTGAATGGTCAATTTTTATGATTTAAACAGCAAAAGAATGGGAAAAATAGGGCCTTTATCCTTAACTACCGTGCAACTTGGGCCATTATCTTGGAAAAAAGATAAAAGTTAGCAACGATTTTAGTTTTTGAGCAAAAAAGTGCCACCTAGTTGCTTATATGCACATATGTTGCTTTGGCTGAAAAGTCAAAACGTACATAATGGTATTTACATAGATAATGCGTGATAAATAGCTGAAGAATGTTTAAGTAATGACAATTATGCATCACTATAGTTAGTATTAAGTAATTTAAATTGATAAAAGCCAATAATTAGTAAATTTTTTGTTAGTATGGCAGCTCTTGTTTGCGATGGCGCGTCTAGCGATGTATATATGGATGTTTCACATAAAATGAGAAAAAAAACACATAAATGCAATTTTCTCAAAAACTGAATGGTCAATTTTTATGATTTAAACAGCAAAAGAATGGGAAAAATAGGGCCTTTGTCCTTAACTACCGTGCAACTTGGGCCATTATCTTGGAAAAAAGATAAAAGTTAGCAACGATTTTAGTTTTTGAGCAAAAAAAGTGCCACCTAGTTGCATATAGTTGCTTTGGCATGCATCCCCCGCCATATCATCCAGCTTTCTGTTGCGCAGTAGTTCAGCTCATGCTGGAACTACTAACTCGATTGGCCTTTTTAATGAACAAAAAAGGTTGACTTACATTTAATTAATTTTCTCAAAATCTGTATGTACGATCTCTCTAAACTTAATTGTTATAGCTTCCTGAAACATGTTGCTTTAATTTGGTGTAGCGTGCATTCAGGGCCATTATCTCTGAAAAAAGTTATTAGGGCTTGAGAACCAAGCATTGATTTTGGCGGTCATTTTGTATGGGGCTGGTTTCGAGGTAGCTGCACTCATTCGCAAATTATTCAAAAACTGAATGGACGATTTTCCTAAAATTTTACCATAAAATAGGTGAAATTGTAGGCTTTTATCGTGTATAAGCCGTATTCGGGGCCATTATTTCTGAGTTGAGATATTTAAGATATGCTGGAAATGCAATTTTTTTATAGCTAATTTTACCCATTTAAAAAGCTGAAATATGCCCAACAGTGCATGAAAACAATAAATAATTCATTTTTTAACATTTCTGCATCAATTTTATTTGATTCCATGCTGAAAACCTTATAAAAACACTAAAGTTCATTGATGGTTCCGACTCATGAACCAAGTTCCGATATTCGTTGCTGGCGGAACCGTTGCTAACTTGACGCACATAAATAAATATGAGTTTCGATAACAATGCCCAGTCTCTACTCACAATAAAATAAATTAAAATTTTTTTTTTTTAAACACATACGAAAACATGAACATTATGATTACTTTGAAAAAATACTAAACACTATTTAGAATATTCGATTGGTGTGCGTATTGTTAAACACATACAAGTAAATACTTCAAATTTTCTTAGCAGCAACATCCCTCAAAAATAAATTTTTATTTTTTTTTTTAAGAATGGCCGCTACACGTGATCCTACCTCTCCCGGATATAATATTGCCCGTGATCCGGCCTTAGATAAGAATCGAATTTTTGTGGGAAATTTGCCCATATGTACAAGGGAAGAGCTAGAAAGTATTTGTCATTCATATGGAAATGTTTTGGGGTCGTGGGTCCAAAAAAACTATGGTTTCGTGCAATTCGAAAGTGAAGAAATAGCCAACAAATGTGCTGCTGCATTAAATAAATCAACATTCAAGGGAAATGTGCTAACAGTCCGCAATGCCTCTGTTAAGCCAAAGGTAGCCAATGCAGCTACCAAAAAACTTAATGCAAATGCCACACAAAACTCGGGCAGCATTCCAATGGCTGTCCAAGGAGGGATTGTTATGTCTGCCGCTGCGGCTGCTACCGTTGCGCCCATAAACGATTGTGAAATTATCGTGTTGAATCGCGAGAATACGTAAGTATATATACTGATATAGCTATGCTAACAGCTTATCCTTGGTTTCCTCCACAGCAAATATGCTGAGTATGTTGAGGATCGACTGCGGAAGGTTGACATGCGTGTAGATGTACTCTTTCCCAATGAGGATGTCATGCTGGGTCAGGTGCTGAGCAACATTTCGGCACGTGGTTGCCTCTACGCTGTGCTTGTTACGCCTCAGCACGAAGCTTTAAACAGCATTACAGTCAATATACTGTATGGTGTGCCGGCTGAGCATCGCAATATGCCGTTGGAAGACGCAATAACTTTAATTGCAACCGATTTTCGCTTAAAGAAATCACGCGATGCCGTCACCACATCCCAACTACAGGCAAAACCAGTTAAACAACACCCAGAATCCATGCAGGTATTAATTGAAATGCTGGCCGATAATCGTCCGCTGACTGGACTGCAATATGAATGCATTATCAAATATCTGGAGGAGCAGCGGGAGCAGCAGCTAAAGGTGGAGTTGGGCGAATTCAACGCCTTGGCCAAACTCCAGGCGCCCGATCCAGAAATTGAACTGCAAAAGAAAATTCTCAATATTATGAATAAGCCAGCGGTGACAGAGATCAGCTCTAAGCTTATGTATCCCACATTTGAGGCGGCCAAGGCTGATAAACGTCTTATTGAGATGTTGCAGGACCCGAGGGTCATGAAAGCAATGGCAAGCCTTTACAACTCAGACCTAGTTGAAACCATCACGCAATACTTGTAGAACATAAAATTTTTATTGTTTATACACGGCAAATATAACTAAGGCCATGATCTCTTGGCCTCATGCCCCTCATATTTGCGACGATACTTGAGACCAGTTACAAGCGTTGAACTCTTGGGGAAAGCGGTTTTACCATTGAATTTAGTATCAGTTTCCGGATGGAAGCGCACATATTCATATTGGATGTGCAGGTTCTCTGGCAAATCTGCACGCTTGAGTGCATCCAGCGGCGTAGTAGTGTCTACTGTTTTTTCATAGAAAGATATGACATCGGCAACGTTGGCCAACTCGTGTACCTGCGAGTTGGGAACACTATGGTGCAGTTCCTTAAAGCACGCACTCAGAAATTTGAACTTTTCTCCCAAATCTGTTAAATTTCTTTGATCGCCGCCGTTTGCCATCTGCAGCTTGGCAGCCACGGCACGAATACGCTCTGCTGTATCGCTGGAGGGTGTGTATGGCTTGTTTGGACGCAGGAAACTGAAATTGCAGCGAACATTACAACTGCTACGGAAAATATAAGACCAATATTTACCCTTTGGCAGCAATCGACTCCCCAACAGCTGCCAGTGTGTTGATCTTCGTTTGCTTGGATGATGCATAGTACCTTTGCAGGTGAGCCACAAACTAAGGGTAATATGTTTTATTTGAGTGTATATTAATTCTGATATTTATATTTTAACTTACATTTTTGGGCACAAGAATATAACCTTTACGTAAATTCACCGCTGCCATTATTTAAGTGCTACAAAAATACTACACAAGCGTTGCCACTATGTCTTATCATTTGATTTTTGCAGCCCTGAGCCGCTGTCAATGTGATTTGTATACGTTCGATATTTTCTGTACTCGATTCCAATTCATTTTAGCTGAACAGGCTAAATAAACAATTTATACTGCAACAATCGCAACAAACATGCGTTTTTCATATAGCTAACTCAATTACCTACTATTTTTTTTTTTGCAAATAGTGAAATATATCGCATGCAGTCACAATAGCTTTACTAAATTATCGAATGACATGAATACAGATATTCGATGTATCGATAATTTTAGCCATCGCTAACTGTCACTGCTCGTCTCTTTCTTTTTCCGGTCGCCGAAATGGTACGACGCAAGAAATATTAAAAGCCTTAAATTAATTTGTATACATCTTAAATGTTTGTGTAAAATATTGATTCCTGTTTGAATAACATGAATAAACGAAAGCTAACTTAACAACTGGTAGTAATATTTCAATTCTTTTGCAGGGTATTGATATCAACCACAAGTACGATCGTAAGGTTCGCAGAACCGAACCAAAATCTCAGGATGTGTACCTGCGATTGCTCGTCAAGGTGAATAATTTGAATTTGTCAACAACGTGTGATAAGTCGTTAACATATTGTTCTTAATTAATTTTGCAGTTGTACCGTTTCCTGCAACGTCGCACGAACAAGAAGTTCAACCGTATCGTTCTGAAGCGTTTGTTTATGAGTAAAACCAATCGGCCACCAATGTCGCTGCAGCGAATCGCTCGTTTTTTCAAGGCCGCCAATCAACCACAATCAACTGTTGTCGTTGTTGGCACCGTTACCGACGATGCCCGCCTCTTGGTTGTGCCCAAGCTCTCCCTGTGCGCACTCCATGTCACCCAGACGGCTCGCGAGCGCATTTTGAAGGCTGGCGGTGAGGTTCTCACCTTCGATCAATTGGCTCTGCGTGCGCCCACCGGCAAGAGCACCCTGCTGCTCCAAGGCAGACGTACTGCTCGCACTGCCTGCAAGCACTTCGGCAAGGCTCCTGGTGTGCCCCACTCGCACACGCGCCCCTATGTCCGATCCAAGGGACGCAAGTTCGAGCGTGCTCGTGGTCGTCGCTCAAGCTGCGGTTACAAGAAGTAAACAACAACTTGTGGAAACGGTAGACGTCGCTTTTTGGTTAAGATATTGATTTGTCAATCGAGGGAAGTTACAAAGTGTGGAGCCTTCTAGTGGCAATAAAGAACTTTTATTTCAAAAAGTGAAACATTTCTATGTTCAATAATATAACCCGCAGACCTCCAGAGTCTATCCTACCCACTTTAGTGCAAGTGTGTGCTCCAATAATTAATAATTGGCTGATCTTGTGGCTGTACGCCGAGCACCTTCTTCAGTTTTGCCTGAACGCTTCCGGATTTGGCATGATTCAGGCATATCACTTTGCTGTGGATTAATATTCATTAAAAAAGCTTTTAAGCTTGGATTTCATTCGGACATACTTTTTCCACTCTTCAATTAGCACCTTGGTCTGTTTGTTGAGCACCAGCTCTGTAAAAGTTTTTTCATCGACTGCCTGAACGGCTCTTAAAAGCTTAACCATGAGATCAGGAACTGTTCAGCGGAGGAAGATATTTATAATTAAATTTTCAGTTAATATAGTTAACATACTTTTCCTAGGCAATTCACCGGGCCATTTGACGGAGACGATGTCGTTACCGTTGACATGCTTGTCGAGAAAATCAATGCGAAAGACGGAACTGCTCGCAATGGGCACAGCAATGTCATTGGAGACCGATATAATCTTGTACTCCGAACTTATAGAATGCTGATGCTGTGCATCAATACGCATTAGATTATGCATGGGCTCGGGCAGAAGTTTTTTTAGACACACCATGAAACGGAAGGTACGTTCGGGGGCGCCACGTACAATTATCTTAACGCCGGTCAGGGCACAATAACACACAGTTGCAAAGTCCTCCTTGCGAACGACAGTTTTAATGTGACGTAGCGAGAAGAACTCGTCCTGTTCGGGATCATCAATCGTCTCCTCATACATCTGTATCATTGGCAACGTGGAGCTGTTGTACGTTAAGCGCTGTGCCGGCGGTCGAGTGCTGCTTTGTGGTGGCAACCAAGGCAGATTGCCAAATGTGACGTGCTCGGTGAGAAATCGTGATCCGGCTAACAGTATCCATGCGAAATGTGAATGCAATTGTGCAAATATATGCTCCTCGCCCGTCAACTCCAACAGCGACCGTGGCGTCGGCATAAGAAACTGTGCACCGGACAAACGCCTCTGTCTTGCCGAGTAGTTCAGCTCTTCGGCTGCTTTGGTTCGAAAAGCGCCTGCCTGCAGCTCCGACGATATCTTCCTCAAGTGCTCGGCCAGGAAGGGCTTGGTGTTCAGCAAAAAATACTTATCTTTCATTAATACTATTATCGAAAAGAGCTGATAGTAGCCGCGGGCCTGCAGATCGCTTATGCGAAACGTGTGACTTAGAATGTGGCCACGGGCTGAATCACCAAAAAATACAAAGCCACCGTCGGCTTCCTTAGCGTTGGTGTTAATTTCGCAGCTAAGGCTACGCACAGCTGCCTGCCTTACAAGATTGGCAACTTCAGGTAGGACGGCCACCTTGTTGCTCACGAATGTGGCTCCACTTTCCGTGTCCTTACTGTAAATGACAGTATTGTTATTGCGCCCCAGCGTGTAATTGCAGGCAGAGCAGGTTTTCTGGCCCTGCTGTTGCTGCTGCTCCACATTTACAAGGTCTTCGATTTTGGTGTCTCGCAACGTCAGCGTACAAAAGATGGCGCAAGGGCCATGTGCCTCGCAAAAATGGCATAGCGCAATTACGGCGTTCATCAAGAGTTGATGTATTAAAGAAAACCACTCTTCTGTTTACAGCAAATGTCAGTTTTCGCAGGCACGCGCTTGTTATTTATTATTATTGTTAACAGTGTGACCGTGCGTAGAAAACGTGAAAATTGCCAATGAAATCGAAAATTAAAGCCAAATTGCTGTTACAAGTTCTTATCGATTAAATGTAAACACGTCACACCACCACTTTTTAAAGTAAGGAGATTAAAAAAGTGATTTTTTTAATGTATTCTTTATCACATAAGAACCCGCATCAATACATCGTTTCATTTATAAATGGCACTGTCAGAGCAAAACAAAATGAATGAAATAAAAATTCGTCATTACCTAGAAAACTCTCTGGACATCCTTAAAGATACATGAATACTTAATATAAATAAGCCCTTAAATTAAATTTACTGCTATGTAATCTGTACATACTCAATCTTTTTATAATAAAGTAAAAATATGCTTAAGTCGAAGTTTGCCTAAAACTCTATAGGTATTACAAAATATTGCTTTTTAAAAACGTTTCATTCTACTTTTATCAATATGTTCCGCAAAAGAAGTATTTCGGTAAAACATTTGATAGGATTTTCGAAATCCTATATTACAACTGATCCATAAGCTTTTTTTTACACATGGTCGATTTTAAGATCATCGAGGATACCTCCCTCGGCAGTCGCCTTTTGGGCATAGTAGCCATCGTAGGAGCTTTGCGCCTTCTCGATCTCTTGCTGTTGTTGCAGCTTCTGCAGTTGCTCGTAGGCAGCTTCCTGGATCTTGCGACGCTCCATGTCCGCCCTGTTCTTCACCTCGTTCTCTTCAAACTGTTGTGCCTGCAATTCTGCCGAAGCCGCTGCACGCTCAGCGGCAGCCTCCTGATATTCGTCATACGAGTGCAAGTTCTTATCGGTCGCCTCAATCTTGTGCAGCGACGAGAGCTGCTTTTTAGCGGCCTCTGCAATCTCCTTGCGTTTCGCCTCGGCCTTGCGCCTTGCCTCACGTTTTGTGCGTTCCTGTTCCTCCAGTTCTTCGCGCGCAGCATAGAACTTGGATGATATGACAGGCGGGCGATTCTCGTGCGTGCGCTGATGACGCTTAAGTGCCGTCTCCTGCCGAAAATGGGTACCACATACCTTGCACTCAAACGGCTTCTCGCCCGTGTGTATCCATTCATGATGACGCAGAGTCTGCGCTTTGGCAAATCTTTTGGGACAGAAACGGCAGGCAAAATCTTTGACCTTTTCGTGTATGATCTTGAAGTGGCGCTTCATGTTGCCAATATTGTTAAAGCCCTGCCCGCACCCAGGACATATGTGTTTGCCCTCCTTCTTTGTAAAGTTGACCTGCGGCGACCAAGACGGCACAGAAACTGATGGTATCGGATTGACAGATGTGCCAGCCAGTTGAGATATGTCCACACGTTGCACACGACGCGGATCTCTGGGTATAGTTGCCACCGATTCGGCGCACACTTTAAGCAGCTCATCGGCAGCCGTTTGAGAAATGATTACATCGACACCATCGGTGGCCGAAGATACTCTAACTGCTGCAACCGCTACAGGCTCTGTCCCAATTTCCGCAATTGGCTCACTAGGGCCTGATGCACCCTCGCCAAGCTCAACCTGGCGCTGACGATACGTCTCAATAGCACGCAAGACACGCTTCTCATGCGTCTTCAAATGCTTTGTGAGGCTCTTTGGATACAGGAATTTCTTGCCGCAGACCTTACACTCGCAGCGCTTCTCTCCAGTGTGCGTCATCTCGTGAATTTTGCAGGCGTGCGACTTGCCAAATGTCTTGCCGCAGTATTGACACGCGTAGTTTTTGATCTTCTCGTGCACAATCTTGATGTGATTCGCCAGACTCTGCTTGTTATGCGAGGCATGCTCACATATATGGCACTTAAACTTTTTCTCCTGCGTGTGCGTCAGGATGTGTGTGTTCCACTCCTGCCGCGTTGTTTTGCCCACACCACAATAGGGGCACACATAATTCTTGATGCCCGCGTGACGCATCAGATGATCCTTGAGCGCACTGTTGATTACGAAACGTTTGCCGCATATGTTGCATGGGAATGGCAGCTCCTTGCCGTCGTGCTTGTACATATGCTTCTTTAACGCCATGGGACAACGAAACACTTTCTCGCATTCTGTGCAGGGATAATCCCTTGGTGGCGCCGCAGCCTTTGAGATGTTGTGGACTTTCTTCATATGGAAGGTAAGCAGACGAATGCGAGGAAAAGTCTTGCCACATCCTTCCACACTGCACGCATGCACCTCGGAAAGTTCTGTATGCGCGTGATCCACATGCAGTCGCAATCCACCGGCAGTTGTGAAGCCTTTGCGACATGACTCAACTTTGCACTGGAATGGCAATAGATCGTTGTGGTGCTTCATGTGCTCCTCGTAGCGAATCGCCTTCTTGAACTTTTGATGGCAAATGTGACAGTCGATGATGCGATGAAAGTGTCTTTCAGCGGCCGGGATGCGTTTGCGTTTTATTCTTAATTTGGAACCGTCCTCTTCTGAAGCTGAAGTAAATTCATCCTCAAGCTCATCACCTGCGGAATTTGTTTTGGCACTCTTATTGTTTCCTTTTGTTCTACGATTTTCTCGTAAACGTTGCGCCAGAGGCATGTCATCTTCGCCGTCACTGCTGTTGGGCTCAAAGTCCATATCAAAGTTGTCGATCTCATTGCTGCTTTCAATTGAGGACTCTTCGCCAAACATTTGGATAGCACCCGACTGGTCTGCCACATCGCATTTTACTTCTTTCTCGACCTCTTCCGCTTCTTTGTCAACATGCTCAAGCATTTTGAACACATCCTCCTCATTTTCAATTATCTCCATTTTATGATTTAGCAGCGGATCATAGTTGATTCGATCCTCCTCCTCTCCAGCTAGATCACCATCCTGAGTCGTCGCAACATGCAGCATGTCAAAGTTGTCTATTTGTTGGTTAGTCGGTGCGGCTTTTACTTCCAACATATTGTTGGACACCATTTCTTGGAACCTCTGCACTGAGTCCACACACAGCTTCTGAAAGTCGTGTAAATCGTTTAGTCGGGTATAGCAGTGAGCGCAAAGATTCATTGGGAAACCATCGTGCTGCTCCACTGCAAGTGAAGTGCACACACACAGTTTTTTGGCCAGGCCCGGGACCAGAAATAGGTCGTATGTCGGACCATTTTGCAAACGGTTCAAGCAGATGCGACACACTGTGTCGAGGGAGTAACCACTCCCGTCACTCATTTTAGCTGTGTTGTGAATTTCTAACTGGTCTGAATAAAAAAACGCGTCGGAAAAAGAATTTGTGGATGTTGCTATTATCTGTTAACTTAACATCTTTCGGTTATGTTATTAGCAGAGCGAGTTGAAGCGATATACAATAGCAGTAGACCAATTTCCTTAAAATCATATTTTAGCAGGTGTGGTATGGGATTATCCCTTTGCTCTCTATCTAATCTATGCTGTGGGTGTAAGATTTAAATATATAAACCAACTGCCATAATATATAAAACAGAAAATGTGACGACAATCCCCATAGTTAAATAATCGGCATGTATCAGATTATATCGATACATTGTGCTTATGGTTTGCAGACTGTCAACTCACCTCTAGACGTATAATGTTAGATATAAAAATATTCAAATATTATTTATTTAAATATAACAATTACACAAACCACTTATAAATAGTTGGCATTTCTTTTAAGTCGCGCCACTTATAGCAAAGTGTTTTCGAACTGAAAAGGAATTTTAAATCATTGAGTCCAGAAAAAATAATATTTTAATATTTATATACGAGTGTGTATATTTGCTTAATCAATAGTCATAATTATCATGCTGTCATTTTTATGCTTAGCTTGAAAACATGAAAATGTGTAAAGTTTTGTTTAAGTTATCCGATTGCAAATTGGTGAAGATAAGTCCACAGTTTGGGTACGGGATGGTAGTGTATATATGTACGTATGTGTCCATAGGAAGACTCATTTCTTCAGAACATCAGGATGTTTCGACTCATTCAAACATCTATTGTGAAGACAAATTGCACTTTCCTCCATCTCAGAAGATAATAATTAATATTTGTTAAGCTACTGAATGTTAAAATATTTAGTAATCTAATTGCTAGGCAGAATATGCAGCTTTAGGGTAAGTTTGTAATACAACACGTACTTTGTAAATTATTGTTTAATACATAATTAAAATGGTTAGGCGGATAAAGTTATACATATGAAGCCATTCGAGGGATTCGCATAGTTCATTTCTTAAATCGACAGGGACAGCTGTAAGATGTATTTATATATATATATATAACTAACATGTTAAATTGCTCGAACTAATTAGAATCTAATTCTCACCGTTTCGATTTATACATGATCTAATTTAAGGGCATCCAAGCTAGTTCCCTCGGCCTCCACTTTTTGCCCATAAAAGGTATCATAGTTGCCCTTCTCATTCTGCACCTGCTTTTGAAGTCTATTGAGCTGTTCGCATGCGGCCTCTTGAATCTTGCGAGTCTCTTCTTCCGCCTTGCGCTTTATCTCAGCCTCCTCCTCCTGTTGTGCTTGCAATGCAGCTGTAGCCGCTGCTCGTTCCGCAGCGGGATCCTGATATTCATCAAAAATCTTTGGTTGCTTTTTGTTAAGCTCAACCTTCAATCCCTTTGCTTTGCTTACAGAAGGTTTTGGCGGTTTTTTCTCTTTAGGAGGCTTTGGGGGCTTATCATGCACCTTCAAGTGCGTCTTCAACACTTGCTCCTGACGGAAATGCTTGCCGCAAATCTTGCACTCAAATGGCTTCTCTCCAGTATGGATATATTCATGATTGCGAAGATATTGCGCTTTGGCAAAGCGCTTGGGACAATAGCGACAAGCGAAGTCCTTCACCTTTTCGTGTATAATCTTATAGTGAAGCTTCATGTTGCCAATGTGATTAAATCCACGTCCACATCCTGGACAAATGTGCTGTCCTTCCTTCTTTGTGAAGTTCACTTGCGGTGACCATGATGGTACCGATACCGAAGATATTGGATTGACCGATGTTCCTGCCAGCTGTGATATGTCCACACGTTCAACTCGATGAGAATTCTTGGGCTTGGGAGGGACGATTGATACAGGTTTTACGTCCACTGGCTCAGTCACCTCCTGGCTCACATTCTGTGTGTTTTGTACAGCTCCCTCTGCTCCTTCCTGCGGTTTAACGGCGGTTGCAGGCGCTACTAATTCACGCTTCTCGTGGATCTGCAAATGCTTGGTCAATCTCTTCTCGAAAAGAAAGATCTTGCCACAAATTTTGCACTCGCAACAGTTTTCGCCAGTGTGGAGCCTCTCGTGGATCTTACAAGCATGCGATTTGCCAAAAGTTTTTCCGCAATACTGACAGGCAAAGTTCTTGATCTTCATGTGCACCACTTTAACGTGATTGGATAAAGCCTGTTTATTGTGGGAGGCATGATCGCACTGACGACACTGGAACTGTTTTTCCTTAGTGTGGGTCAATATATGTTTGTTCCACTCCTGACGCGTTGTTTTACCGACGCCACAATAGGGACACACATGGTTCTTAACACCAGCATGACGCAAGAGATGATCTCTAAGCACGCTGTGGATGTGGAATCTTTTGCCACAGATTTCGCACGCAAAAGGTAGTTCCTCGCCTGTGTGTTTATACATATGTTTTTTGAGCGCTGTTGGACAACGGAATACTTTTTCGCATTCCGTGCATGGATGATTTCGGGTGTCAGCCTTGGCCACTTTGTGCACTTTCTTCATATGGAACGTGAGCAAAACAGATCGGGGGAAGGTTTTGTCGCATCCCTCAAAGGTGCAAGCATGAACCTCTGAGAATTCCGAATGGGCGTGGTCCATATGAAGACGTAGACCACCAGCAGTTGTAAAGCCTTTCTTGCAGGTCTCCACAGTGCATTGGAATGGCAATAGATCGTTGTGATGCTTCATGTGCTCCTCGTAGCGAATTGCCTTCTTGAATTTCTGGTGGCATATGTGACAATCGATGAGGCGATGCAAGTGTCTTTCAGCAGCCGGAATACGTTTACGTTTTGGTTTCGTTCTGGGCTTATCATCATCGTCATCATCATCATCGTCATCCGAATCAGAGCTTGAGGAATCATCGTCATAGTCATCCGCAGTATTCTTTTTAGCTTTTGGTTTTGATGCTCTGGTGCTTCTTAAACGAGAAAGGGGCTTGGCATCGTCAGATTCACTACTATTTGCTTCAAAGTCACCATCATCATCATTGTCGGCATCACTGTCACTAGACGACTCCTTGTCTTTCTCTCCCTCTGCCGTTTCTTTGTCAACATCTTCTAGCATTTTGAAAACTTCCTCCTCATTTTCAATCAACTCAATTTTCGTATTTAGAAGCGGATCAAAGTTGATGCGGTCCTCTTCCATTTCTCCATCGTGCGGTGGTACATGCAAAATGTCGACATTGTCAATTTGATTAATATCGGCAATTACGGGTACAAAATAATTGCTGGCAACCATTTCTTGGAACTTTTGAACAGAGTCCACACAAAGCTTCTGAAATCCGTGCAAGTCGTTGAGTTTGATGTAGCAATTGGTGCAAAGGTTTTTCGGGAAGCCATCGTGCTGTTCCACTGAGAGTGAAGTGCACACACACAATTTTTTGGCCAGACCCGGGACCAGAAACAGGTCGTAAGCAGCATCATTCCGTAAGTTATTTAAGCAGACTCGACATATTGAGTGAATGGAGTAATCACTCTTCTCATCCATTTTGCTGCTTTATTATTATTAAGGTAAATTTGTGACTTTGTAAAAATTTCCAGCGCTGCCTTATGAGAAAAACTATGTATACGCGTCCATAAAAGGAACGACTAAAATACATATCGGTTACTTTTAAAAGTATATGTATATACTCGTTACTTTTTCGATGTGATAGTTTTTTCGATAGTTTATCAAGCTCTTTGACATAAATTATGTATTAAAATATTTTACTTCGAAATCTCATTTCAAAATGCAATTTATTGATACATCATTAGTAAGTATTAATTTTTGTTGTCTTCGTACGCTGTTTGTAACAAAATTAAATATCCAAAAGCAATTTGTTTAAAAAAGGGCTTAGTTTTGAATTTAATAAAATAAAATGTTAAGATGAAATTCAAGTTAAAAAATATTCATAAATGGAGATAAGTGCATGTATAAAGTGTAATAATAACCCAATACCATTGAATAGTTTACTCATTTAGTATATTATTCCCTAAGTGCAGGATCTAGTTTGAGGTCATCCACGTTGACACCGGATTCGAACCTTTTTACTTGAAAGCTGTTTATAGATATCTTATCGATAAGTTGTTCCTTTTGCAGCATCTGTAGTTGCTGACAAGCAGCTTCTTGAATTTTTCGAGTTGCTTCTTCAGCCCTCCGTTTCGCTTCATTCTCCTCCTGCTGTTGGGCAAGCAATGCAGCAGTAGCAGCGGCTTGCTCTGCTGCAGGATCCTGGAACTCATCAAAATTCTTTAGTACAGGTTTTTGTTTAAGTACGACGTGTGGACCCCTTGGACCCCTTGGCTTCATCACAGGAGGCTTAGGGGGTTTTGGCTCTCTTTGAGGTTTACCACTCTCGTGTATTTTTATCAAATGGTTTTTCAATATCGCTTCCCAACGGAAACTTTTGCCGCAAACCTTGCACTCGAACGGCTTCTCGCCAGTGTGGATCCATTCATGATGCTTCAATATTTGTGCCTTCGAAAAACGCTTAGGACAGAAGCGACAGGCAAAGTCCTTTACTTTTTCGTGTATAATCTTATAGTGAAGCTTCATGTTACCAATGTGGTTAAAGCCACGTCCACATCCTGGACAAATGTGTTGTCCTTCCTTCTTTGTAAAGTTGACTTGCGGCGACCATGATGGCACGGATACCGATGATATTGGATTGACAGATGTGCCTGCTAGCTGCGATATATCCACACGTTCAACTCTATTTGTCTTCGGCTTGGTAGAGATTTCTGAAGCGGTTTTTACATCTGCCGGATCCTGGATATTCATCTGGCTAGTCTGTGCGCCCTCATTTTCCTGCGGTTTAGATGCAGTAGCAGAAGCAGATGCTGACCGTGCCTTATCCCGCTTCTCATGGGTCTTTAAATGTTTGGTCAATCTTACCTCGAAAAGGAATACCTTGCCACAGATCTTGCACTCGCTGCAATCCTCACCAGTGTGCAGCCTTTCGTGAACCTTGCAGGCGTATGACTTGCCGAATGTTTTGCCGCAATACTGACAAGCGAAATCCTTTATCTTCATGTGCACCACCTTGACATGATTGGCCAGAGCCTGTTTGTTGTGCGAGGCATGATCGCACTGGCGACACTTGAACTTTTTTTCCTTGGTGTGGGTCAATATGTGTTGGTTCCACTCCTGTCGAGTTGTTTTTCCGACGCCGCAGTGGGGACACACAAAATTTTTGACTCCAGCGTGGCGCAGGAGATGATCTCTAAGATCACTATTAATGTGAAAACGTTTGTCACAGATGTTACAGCAGATTGGCTTCTCCGCGCCAGTGTGCTTATACATGTGTTTTTTAAGCGCTGTTGAGCAACGGAACACTTTGTCGCATTCCGTGCATGGATGATGTCGTGACGGTGCTCTATGTATGTTGTGCTCCTTTCTCAAATGGATCGTGAGTCGGCCAGATCGAGAGAAGGTCTTGTCACACCCTTCAACAGTGCAGGTGTGCACCTCAGAGAACTCTTTATGAGCGTGGTCCACATGCAGGCGTAGACCACTGGACGTCGTAAAACCCTTCTTGCAGGCTTCTACAGAACATTGGAATGGTAATTTATCGTTGTGTTGCAGCATGTGTTCCTCATACAGTTTAGTGCTCTTGAACTTTTCATTACAAATGTGACAATCCACGAGTCCCTCTAGGGGTACCACAGAGGCTTGAACGCGTTTTCGTTTTCGCCTTCTCTTGGGCGTAACCTTGTCATAATCATTGTCGTCAGCCCATTCAAAACCGGAGGAATCATCTTTATTATCATCTTTATTGTCATCCGCAGTTTTATCTTTTGCCTTTGCCTTCGATGCTCTGGTAGCACTTCGTAAGCGGGACAAGGGAAGGGCGTCATCAGAGTCGCTGCTTTCGTCTGCCTTAAAGTCCGCGTCAGCATTGTCATTGTCGTTGTCAAAGTCGTTGTCGCTGTCGCTGGATACATTATTTGCAGCCTCTACCTCTTTTTCAACCTTCTCAGCTTCCTTATCGACGTCATCTAGCATTTTGAAAACATCATCCTCAGTCTCCACTACCTCTATCTTGGTATTCAGAAGCGGGTCAAAGTTGATGTTCTCATCTTCCACTTCTCCATCCATCGGCGCTCCGTGGAGTATGTCGACATTGTCAATATTACCAATAACGGGCACAAAATAATTGCTAGCAATCATTTCTTTAAACTTTTGAACAGAGTCCACACATTGCTTCTGAAATCCGTGCAAGTCGTTGAGTTTGGTGTAGCAAATGGTGCAAAGGTTTTTCGGGAAGCCATCGTGCTGTTCCACTGAGAGTGAAGTGCACACACACAATTTTTTGGCCAGACCCGGTACCAGAAACAGGTTGTAAGCAGCATCATTTCGTAAGTTATTTAAGCATATGCGGCATATTGAGTGAATGGAGTATTCACTCCCCTCATTCATTTTGTTGCTTTATTATTATTAAGGTAAATTTTGTGACTTTATAAAAATTTTCAGCTCTGCGCGTTGTTCCATAAAAGGAACGACTAATCTATATATCGGTTACTTTTACGAATAACTTTTTGATTTTGCGATGTGATAGTTTTTTCGATAGTTTATCAAGCTCTTTGGTGAACACAAATTATGTATTAAAATATTTTACTTCGAAATCTCATTTCAAAATGCATTTTATTGATACATCATTAGTAAGTATTAATTTTTGTTGTCTTCGCACGCTGTTTGCAACAAAATTAACATCCAAAAGCAATTTGTTTAAAAAAGGGCTTAGTTTTGAATTTAATAAAATAACCATCAATAATAAACAGTAATTTAAAATATTTTAAGATGAAAATCAACTTAAAAAAATAATCATAAATGGAGATAAGTGCATGTATAAAGTGCAATAATAACTCAATACCATTGAATTGTTTACTCATTTAGTATATTATTCCCTAAGTGCAGGATCTAGTTTGAGGTCATCCACGTTGACACCGGATTCGAACCTTTTTACTTGAAAGCTGTTTATAGATATCTTATCGATAAGTTGTTCCTTTTGCAGCATCTGTAGTTGCTGACAAGCAGCTTCTTGAATTTTTCGAGTTGCTTCTTCAGCCCTCCGTTTCGCTTCATTCTCCTCCTGCTGTTGGGCAAGCAATGCAGCAGTAGCAGCGGCTTGCTCTGCAGCAGGATCCTGGAACTCATCAAAATTCTTTAGAACGTGTTTTTGGTTAAGTACGACGTGTGGACCCCTTGGCTTCATTACAGGAGGCTTAGGAGGTTTTGGCTCTCTTGGAGGTTTACCACTCTCGTGTACTCTTTTCAAATGGTTTTTCATAATCGATTCCTGACGGAAATGTTTGCCGCAAACCTTGCACTCGAACGGCTTCTCGCCAGTGTGGATCCATTCATGATGCTTCAATATTTGTGCCTTCGAAAAACGCTTAGGACAGAAGCGACAGGCAAAGTCCTTTACTTTTTCGTGTATAATCTTATAGTGAAGCTTCATGTTACCAATGTGGTTAAAGCCACGTCCACATCCTGGACAAATGTGTTGTCCTTCCTTCTTTGTAAAGTTGACTTGCGGCGACCATGATGGCACGGATACCGATGATATTGGATTGACAGATGTGCCTGCTAGCTGCGATATATCCACACGTTCAACTCTATTTGTCTTCGGCTTGGTAGAGATTTCTGAAGCGGTTTTTACATCTGCCGGATCCTGGATATTCATTTGGCTAGTCTGTGCGCCCTCATTTTCCTGCGGTTTAGATGCAGTAGCAGAAGCAGATGCTGACCGTGCCTTATCCCGCTTCTCATGGGTCTTTAAATGTTTGGTCAATCTTACCTCGAAAAGGAATACCTTGCCACAGATCTTGCACTCGCTGCAATTCTCACCAGTGTGCAGCCTTTCGTGAACCTTGCAGGCGTATGACTTGCCGAATGTTTTGCCGCAATACTGACAAGCGAAATCCTTTATCTTCATGTGCACCACCTTGACATGATTGGCCAGAGCCTGTTTGTTGTGCGAGGCATGATCGCACTGGCGACACTGAAACTGTTTTTCCTTAGTGTGAGTCAATATGTGTTTGTTCCACTCCTGTCGAGTTGTTTTTCCGACGCCGCAGTAGGGACACACATAATTTTTGACTCCAGCGTGGCGCAGAAGATGATCTCTAAGATCACTGTTAATATGAAAACGTTTGTTACAGATGTTACAGCAGATTGGTTTCTCCGCGCCAGTGTGCTTATACATGTGTTTTTTAAGCGCTGTTGAGCAACGGAACACTTTGTCGCATTCCGTGCATGGATGATGTCGTGACGGTGCTCTAATAATGTTGTGCACCTTTCTCAAATGGAATGTAAGTTGTACAGATCGGGGGAAGGTCTTGTCACACCCCTCAGCAGTGCAGGTGTGCACTTCAGAGAACTCTGTATGGGCGTGGTCCATATGCAGGCGTAGACCACTGGACGTCGTAAAACCCTTCTTGCAGGCTTCTACAGAACATTGGAATGGTAATTGATCGTTGTGTTGCAGCATGTGTTCCTCATACAGTTTAGTGCTCTTGAACTTTTCATTACAAATGTGACAATCCACGAGTCCCTCTAGGGGTACCACAGAGGCTTGAACGCGTTTTCGTTTTCGCCTTCTCTTGGGCGTAACCTTGTCATAATCATTGTCTTCAGCCCATTCAAAACTGGAGGAATCCTCTTTATTTTCATCTGCAGTTTTATTTTTTGCCTTTGCCTTCGATGCTCTGGTAGCACTTCGTAAGCGGGACAAGGGAAGGGCGTCATCAGAGTCGCTGCTTTCGTCTGCCTTAAAGTCCGCGTCAGCATTGTCATTGTCGTTGTCAAAGTCGTTGTCGCTGTCGCTGGATACATTATTTGCAGCCTCTACCTCTTTTTCAACCTTCTCAGCTTCCTTATCGACGTCATCTAGCATTTTGAAGACATCATCCTCAGTCTCCACTACCTCTATCTTGGTATTCAGAAGCGGGTCAAAGTTGATGTTCTCATCTTCCATTTCTCCATCAATCGGCGCTCCGGGCAGTATGTCAACATTGTCAATATTACCAATAACGGGTACAAAATAATTGCTAGCAACCATTTCTTTGAACTTTTGAACAGAGTCCACACATTGCTTCTGAAATCCGTGCAAGTCGTTGAGTTTGGTGTAGCAAATGGTGCAAAGGTTTTTCGGGAAGCCATCGTGCTGTTCCACTGAGAGTGAAGTGCACACACACAATTTTTTGGACAGACCAGGGACCAGAAAAAGGTTGTAGGCAGGTTCATTTCTTATATTTTTTAAGCAGATTCGGCATATTGAGTGAATGGAGTATTCACTCCCTTCATCCATTTTGCTTTTGTTTATAATATTCAGGTAGGTTTGTGACTTTGTAAAAATTTCCAACGCTGCCCAATGAGAAAAACTATGTATACGCGTTCATAAAAGGAACGATTTATTTTTGTATCGGTTACTTCAGAGCCCAACTACGAATACTCGTTACTTATGCTATTAAAAAAGCTTTTCGGAATTAAAAATTAAAAGAAAAAGTTAAAAAATAAAAAAGAACCAACCAAAAAATATATTTTTTACTTACATGCTATCAAAATTTTATCAATTATATTAAATTATACAAAATATATTCTAGCAAAATAAATAAATAAAAAATATTACATTTTCTTTAAATCAAAAGATTTAAGCACTGTCTACTTTGAGTGAATCCACGCTTATACCGGTCTAAAACCTGTGAACTTGAAAGCTATCATAGGCAATCTTCTCGATAAGCTGTTCCTTCTGCAGTTTCTGCAGTTGCTCGCATGCAGCCTCTTGAATCGATCGAGCCTTAGCTTCCGTCTTTCGCTTGGACTCACTCTCCTCAAGCTGTTGAGCCAACAGTTCAGCTGTAGCAGCAGCACGTTCTGCAGCTGGATCCTTGTACTGTTCATAGTTTTTTAATGGACGCCTGTTTAGTTCGATTTTCGGCTTCTGATGCTCTTTTGGCTTAGTCGGGCCCTTTGGCACCTTTGGGGCTTTTGGCAGTCTGTTGTGTGAAATCATATGCTTCCTTAATGATGATCCATGACTAAAATGTTTATCGCATATTTTGCAACCATAGGGTCTCTCGCCCGTATGTGTATATTCATGATGACGAAGATATTGGGCCTTGCCAAAACGCTTAGGGCAGAAGCGACAAGCAAAGTCTTTCACCTTTTCGTGTATGACCTTATAGTGAAGTTTCATATTTCCAATGTGATTGAAGCCACGACCACATCCAGGACATATGTGCTGTCCTTCCTTCTTTGTGAAGTTCACTTGCGGCGACCATGATGGCACAGATACCGAGGAAATTGGATTCACTGAGGTACCCGCTAGCTGTGATATATGCACACGTTCAACTCGATGAGAATTCTTGGGCTTAGTGACTGCTGGCATTGAAGTCACATCTCTCGTCTCAGTAGAGTGATGGCTCAAGTTTTGAGCATTAGGAAGACTCTGATTGTCCGGTGGCTTACCAGAGGGGGGTATATCACGTTTTTCATGGATCTGCAAATGCTTGGTCAATCTTTTCTCGAAAAGAAAGATCTTGCCACAAATTTTGCACTCGCAACAGTTTTCGCCAGTGTGGAGCCTCTCGTGGATCTTACAAGCATGCGATTTGCCAAAAGTTTTGCCGCAATACTGACAGGCAAAGTTCTTGATCTTCATGTGCACCACTTTAACATGATTGGATAAAGCCTGTTTATTGTGAGAGGCATGATCGCACTGACGACACTGGAACTGTTTTTCCTTAGTGTGGGTCAATATATGTTTGTTCCACTCCTGAGGCGTAGTTTTACCGACACCACAGTAGGGACACACATGGTTCTTAACACCAGCATGACGCAAAAGATGATCTCTAAGTTCACTGTTGATGTGAAAGCGTTTGCTACAGATGTTACAGGAAATCGGCAGCTCCTCGCCAGTGTGCTTATACATGTGTTTCTTAAGAGCTGTTGGGCACCGAAACACCTTATTGCATTCCGTGCAAGGATGATCACGGATCTCAGGCTTAACAATCTTGTGAACCTTTTTCAGGTGATGTGTAAGCATTCGTATACGGGGAAATGCCTTTTTACATCCTTCCACTGTGCAGGCATGCAGTTCGCAGAGTTCTGAGTGCGCGTGATCCACGTGATGTCGCAAACCAGCACCAGTTGTGAAACCCTTTTTGCAGGTCTCCACAGCACACTGGAATGGCAATAGATCATTGTGGTGCTTCATGTGTTCTTCATAGCGAATCGCCTTCTTGAACTTCTGATGACATATGTGACAATCTATCCGTTCAGTGGCCGGAATCCGCTTCTGTTTTCTCGAGGATTTTTCCTGGATATCAGAGCTTGAGCCATAGTCATCGTTATCCGGAGCATTCTTTATGTGTTTTGCTGCATTTCTTAGTTGGGAAAGGGGCAAAGAGTCGTCAGAGTCACTGCTTATCGCTTTAAAATGTAAATCATTCAAAGTGTTGTTTTCGCTATCACTGAAGGAGCTCTTTACCATCTCTTCCTGGTACACTTCTTTGTCGACATCTTCTAACATTTTGAATACAACCTCCTCATTGTCAATTATATCAATTTTTGTATTCAGAAGCGGATCAAAATTAATGTTCTCGTCTTCCTCCACCAGCGCATCAACATGCTGTGATTTTACATTTAGCAAATCAAAACTGTCAGTATGGGTTGTAATGTAATTGCTGGATAGCAACTCCTTTAACCTTTTCATTGAATACAAACATTTCTTCCGAAAATCATTTAATTCGGTTAGCCGGGTATAGCAATTTGGGCAAAGGTGTTTCGGAAATCCATCCTCCTCATCCACTGAAAGTGAAGTGCACATACACAGTTTTTTGGCAAGTCCGGGAACCACAAACAGATTGTAGGCTGCAGTACTCTGCAAGTTTGCCAAACAAGTGCGACATACTGTATGAATAATAGAGATTTGCTTCTCCTCATACATTTTGTGGGTGCTTTTTATTCTATAACACCTTTGTATTGTTACTATTCTATAGGAGAAAACTTTACTCTCAAAGTAGTCTTTGGTATCCGTTAATGTGCACATTTACATTTTTTTTTTCATGTGTACCCATCGTAGTTCACATCCCTAGAAAATCAGTATCTCATGATGTTATCGATAAAATTTAAACGCTACACAAACGCGCTGTGCAAATTTATGAAAAACAGCATCAACAAATAACAATTATGAACGCACAGTCAGTTGTTATTTGTGAATTGGCGGATGAATTGTTGGATAGTTCAGAAGATGTTGATCAGGATTTAGTGTTCATTCATGGAAAAAAGAAATGGAAAATTAAAAGTTCTCTGGCTGCACATGCAAATACTTTGTTCAAGATTATAGCGAACTGTAAGTGCATTAATTTTGACATAACAAATTAACAAAGCAAACAAAAAACATTTCCAGATGAAAAAGCGCGTACCAGAAAACTTGCTTTTAAGGCGCTACAAATCATTGATGGACATGCAACACTTGTTCTTCTTCAAAAAGAAGACGCTTGCGCACAAACAGCAAATCCTCTGGACATGGAACTTGCAGCTGAAATATTGCCAATTTTGTTTTGTGGTTACACTCCCACCCTGGAATTTGATGTTTTGAAAGAACAACATCAACGTCAGCGCGAGCTTAAGAGCTATATTACTACTCAGCTCTTTAATGCGTTGTACAGCAAGCATCTAGAAAAGCAAAATGATTATGATAAACTGTCATTGCCTCTATCCTTGCCGGCTTCTTTTAAGTCGCAGCTTAGGAAATATCAGGAGCGTACTGTTACCTGGATGCTTAGCCGTGAGAGTCTCTTAAACGAATTTACTGCTAATTACACCATACTCAAGACTGCCGACGGCCAGCATCAAGTTTTTAAGCACAAATACTGCCTGCAATTTTATCCATATGAAAACAAAATTCCCCTTATACCGTTGCCGCCGGGCGGCATTCTGGCCGATGAGATGGGTCTGGGCAAGACTGTCGAGCTGCTGGCTACGCTGCTTTTGCATTCCAGATCCAATATAAACAACAATTACTGGATCAACTTGTTGGATAGCTTAGAGGAAAATGTGCCACTTAAGCTGAGATGCATGCAGCACAATGTACATTGTATATGTTCGGAAAAAGAGAAATTAAAAAAAAAAAATATTCAATGTTCGCGTTGTCGACTGTGGCAACACCAAAAATGCATACAGGATAGCACCGATGTTTATATGTGTCCCAACTGCTGGTCGGAATTATTCGAAAGTTTTTCCAAACCAATTGAATCGGGCACTACCATTATTGTATCGCCCAATGCCATCAAGACTCAATGGTATCAAGAAATCAGCAAGCACATCAGCTCATCGCTCAAGGTGCTGCTCTATCCAGGCTTGCATACTGGAATATGGTATAGCCCAATGGAGTTAGCACAGTACGACATTGTGCTGACCGATTACCAAATCCTAACCCACGAAATACATCATACATCGAGAAACTCAACGGATCGCAAAATGCGATATGAACAGCGTTATATGCGCCCAAATTCACCCCTTTTGATGGTCAATTGGTGGCGAGCCTGCCTCGATGAGGCTCAAATGGTCGAAAGCGGCACATCCAACGCGGCGGAAATGGTGCGTCACCTGCCTGCAATCAATCGTTGGGCAGTCACTGGCACACCCATTCAGCGTACCATTGATGATTTGGCACCGCTTTTACAATTTGTGGGCTTCAAAGAGGCTTGTCAGCCATGGGATGCCTGGCAAACGGTAACAACTTCCTTTTTGCTTAACCACAAGCCTGAACCGTTACTGGAGCTATTGAAGCATAGCATGTGGCGCACGTGTAAGTCCAAAGTAGAGGATGAGCTGGGCATACCTCCACAGACGGAGCAAGTGCACCGACTAAAGCTGAGCAATGTTGAGTCTTTGTATTATCGTGAGGAGCATCTTAAATGCACTCAACAATTTTTGACTGCCATTGCCAAACACACAAAGCACAATCCGATTAATAACACATCCTGTTTGGCATCAATTTCGCCCAAACTCTTAAGGACTATTCTAGCGCCGTTTCTGTGCATACGAAAAACGTGCTCAGTTCCTGTTGTGGTAAACAAAAATGTGACTACCACAAACTATTTAAATCCACAGGATCTCCTTATGCATCTTAAAACCAACAATGAAATGCAATGCAAGCGTGAGCTACGAACTTGGGCATCATCCTACAACGGCATCGCTGCTATATATTTCATACGCAAAAGCTATAGTCAAGCGATTCATAACTATAAACAAACCCTGAAACTCGCCAAGGACTACAATGAGGTGAACATATCGTAAGTATCAAAACATTGGATTTTTAACATAAGTGTAATGAACTATTTTTACAACTTTTAGTGTGGACAGCTTGCTCCAAATACATGCCTTGCACAACTTGATGCAGGCTTCCGAATTGGCGACAAAAACCGCGCAGCTGACAGACGTGGAAATTTCCACTTATCGTCAGAAACTAAATTCTCTAGAACGCAAATATTTGGAGGACAAGACAACTGTTCTGCAGACGGCTCAAAATGCATATGAATTAAAGCTAAAAGAACTGAATAAACTGGAGAAGCAATTTGATTCCAGCACAGTTGAAGTTTTTGGCACTCTAATCAACACAAGTAACTTACAGCACAATGCAATTTGGAAAAAAATAGCCGATGAGCTTTTCAAGCACAACGTTTCTGCGGAGAAGCTGCACGATATAGACTCCATGTCAGGACTCCTTTACCTAATAAGCACCTGGTACGATCGTTTGCAGAAGATGCACAAAAGTCTAATCAGCGAGTTTGAGTTCTTACAACCCATGATGGTTCAGGCATGTGGATTTGTGGAAAATGGACTTGGCTTAAGTAGGGAAGCGTTGAATTTCGTCAAAAACGTTTCCGATTGCCATTTGGCGTATATTTTGGTATGTGGCTCATAGTGCTTTGCTTTTCAGTTTCTTTTAACTCGCATCGCTTTACAGGACGACATGCAAACTGACAAGCTGGCAAACATTAAAAAACCAATGACAAAGAGGCAATGTCGATTGTGTAAGATTAAAAATGTTATGAATCAATTTGAATGCCTGCTGTTTGATAAAGAGCTTAACGAAGCAGGCGCCATAACGGATGGTGGCGAGAACCCGAGCATCGAAATAATTTTAATTAAGGGTAAGGAATTGACAACTGTCTAATACAGTTTAATGTTGCTTATTTACAAGCTTATAAATTTTTTAGTTGTTTTTGCATATCTGTCCTCCAGAGACGAGTTCAGAGAATGGAGAACAGAATGCAAAAACAAAATGGAGATATTGGAAACCATGCAAAGCTTGGTTAAACAACAGATAAAGTACTGGATTGAGGTGGAATATGTAATTAAAGCGTTCGATGAGCTGGACATGTGTAAGATGCGAATATTGCTCACTGATAACCCTGAAGAACAATCAAATTTTCGCATATTAGAGTGCCAATTAGACGAGCAAACAGAATTCAATTTGACCAACATTCAAGAGGCACAACTTAATTTTACGCGACTTTCCGGTCGTCTTAAATATTTGAAGCACTTGAAGGAGGATGTTGGTGACATGCCATGTCCTGTTTGCACAACGGAGGACGATGAGCGCGTAACTAACCCCCTTAACCAGTTTATTACGTATATGAAATAAACACTTATAATCTCTTGACAGTACGTGATGATGTCTTGTGGTCACTTTCTGTGCCAAAGCTGTTTGGACAGCATAAGAAGACAATTTAATCGTGGGACGCAAACAAAGTGTCCAATGTGTCGCCAAGATTCGCCACAGTAAGTTTTTGCTGAATGAATTTGAAATTGTATTTTGTTTCAAATTATACATTTTCACTTTTAGGCTATATTATGCCGTCCGTAAAGGAGTCAAAAGTTCCAAGGTTGTTGGTGATTTTTCCACAAAAATTGCATACATTGTTGAAACGGTGCTTGATATTAAAGAACAATGTTCTGGCAAGGATCAAGAGAAAGTATTAATCTTCTCACAGTGGGCATCTATATTGAACCATGTAGCCACGGCTCTAAAACAAAATGGTGTCGAATATCGCAGCAAATTTACAAATAAGGATATTGATGAGTTCAAGGTTGATCATTTTTAGATACGCTACCCTTTAAGGTTTATGTTATTAATGTGTTTACTTGTTGTCTTCTTCCTCGACAGGATCCCAAACTTAATGTCACTTGCTTGCTAATGCCCTTAGCACGGGGCTCCAAAGGCCTGAACTTAATCGAGGCTACCCATGTGTTTTTAGTGGAACCAATTCTCACGCCTGGTGAGGAATTGCAGGCTATAGGACGTGTTCATCGTTTTGGTCAGACAAAGTAAGTTAATATTGAAAAAGTATTGCTTTAAAATTAATTTCAATGTTCTTCTTTAGACCCACCACTGTACATCGATTCATTGTCAATGACACAATCGAAGAAAACATATTGAAACTTATCAAATCGGCCGATGATAAGACAACTTTATCAACACATTGGGATCTTGATAATATGACATTGGAAAGCCTAAAGAATCTATTTATGCTTAAGGAAAATGAGATATAAAATAGAAGCACTAATCATAAGTTATATACCCTCTGCTAATATTTTTTTTTTAGGCACTTGCACGTGAATTAAGTATAGTTCGTGCAAAAGTTCACAGCTCGTTCAAAACTGATGGTCCTTAAGGATTTTTAATAACTAAAAAAGTTTCCAACAAGTTATTTAAAGATAGATTTAAATAAAAACGAACCCTTCTAAATGTGTAATTTATAAATTTTCATTATTCTAATTAAGCAATAGATGCTATGTTCGGTACATAGACAACAAATATATGTAAGTTTGCATGCATTTAAAAATATGTAGGTTTAAGGTAAAATTAATGTTGTGGTAAAATACATTGAGTTTACAGTGTGTTTATGTCACAATAAGCCATTTTAGAGCAATTCGAGAGTATAGATCATAATGGTTCATATAGAGGGAGCGGGGTTGCGAGCTGTAAAAAATTTGTAGAAACTACATATAAAATATTGCTGGGATTTGTAAGTGTCATATCCTCACCGCTCGTATGATCTAAACATGATCAATTTTGAGCGCATCCACACTGATGCCTTCGGCTTGAGCCTTTTGTGCAAAGTAGCCGTCATAGGAAGTGGTCGCTTTCTCGATCTCTTGCTGCTGCTGCAGCTTGGTAAGCTGCTCGCAAGCAGCTTCCTGAATCTTTCTTCGTTCAATGTCTGCCTTACGCCTTGCCTCATTCTCCTCAATCTGATGGGCAAGCAGCTCAGCAGTGGCAGCAGCTCGCTCTGCGGCCGGATCCTGGTACTGATCGTAGTTTCGTGGCTCGCGATCGATCTCGCGCGGCTCGATCTTGTGGAAAGTGATTATTGGTTCTTGAACCTTCTCCGGATAGTGGCGCCTGTTGGGCTTGTCGTGCGTCTTAATGTGCTTTTTAAGCGCCGTTTCTTGACGGAAATGTTTGCTGCATATCTTGCACTCGAATGGCTTCTCGCCGGTGTGAATCCACTCGTGATGCCGCAAGATTTGTGCTTTCGAGAAACGCTTTGGACAGAAACGACAGGCAAAGTCCTTCACTTTTTCATGAATGATCTTATAGTGAAGTTTCATGTTGCCAATGTTGTTGAAGCCCCGTCCACATCCTGGACAAATGTGTTGGCCCTCTTTCTTTGTGAAGTTGACTTGGGGTGACCAGGATGGCACCGACACTGATGGTATGGGATTAACTGAGGTGCCCGCCAATTGCGATATATCCACACGCTGCACGCGTCGTGAATTTTTCGGCTTAGCCGCTGCCGTTGCTGTTGCGGGCCCGCCGCCACATGCTTTAAGCAAATCGTCAGCCATATTTGGAGGCATCATGCCATCGTCCTGCAAATGCGGAGGTATTTGAAGTCCGGTTAGTGGAATGTTGAGCGGTCGAGGGTCTATTGGCGGCAAATCGCGCTTCTCATGCGTCTTTAAATGCTTGGTTAAACTCTTTTCGCAGAGGAAAATCTTGCCACAGATCTTGCACTCGCAACATTTCTCGCCAGTATGGGTCCTCTCGTGCACTTTGCAGGCATGCGATTTGCCAAAGGTCTTACCGCAATACTGGCAGGCAAAGTTTTTGATCTTCATGTGCACCACTTTGACGTGATTGGACAGAGCCTGTTTGTTGTGGGAGGCATGGTCGCACTGGCGGCACTTGAACTTCTTTTCCTTGGTGTGCGTAAGGATATGAGCGTTCCACTCTTGCCTAGTGGTTTTACCCACTCCGCAGTAAGGGCAAACGTGGTTTTTGATACCAGCGTGCCGCATTAGATGATCTCTGAGTGCACTGTTGATTACAAATCGCTTACCGCATATATTGCATGGGTATGGCAGCTCCTCGCCGGTGTGTTTATACATGTGCTTCTTGAGAGCCGTCGGACAACGGAACACTGTGTTACACTCGGTGCAGGGGAAGTCGCGCAGTGGGGCCGCAGACTTGGAAATGTTATGCACCTTCTTCATGTGGAAGGTAAGCAGACGCACACGTGGGAATGTCTTGCCACAGCCTTCGGCGCTGCAGGTATGCACCTCGGATAGTTCAGTGTGAGCGTGATCGACGTGGATGCGCAGTCCGTTGGCGGTAGTGAAGCCTTTCTTGCAGGCCTCTACCTTGCACTGGAAGGGCAACAAATCGTTGTGATACTTCATGTGTTCCTCGTAGCGGATCGCCTTCTTAAATTTCTGGTGGCAAATGTGACAGTCAATGATACGATGCAGGTGTCGCTCGGCAGCAGGAATGCGTTTCCGTTTTGGTTTGTCCCTAGACCCACGCCGTCTACGGTCGGGATCGGTTTCGTCGTCATCGTCGTAAGAGTCGTCATCCGATGTAGTAGTGAAATCGTCGTCGTCGTTGTCACCGCCGCCGGCAGCAGTAATCTTCTTCTTTCTGGGCTTGGACTTGACGCCTCTTGTGATCTTGCCTCGCATGCGTTGAGCTAAAGGAATATCGTCGTCGCTGCTGTTTGGCTCAAAATCTATGTCCCTTTCGTTGTCATGGCCGCTCTCAATAGAAGATGAGTCTTCGTTGAACATGCTCACTATAATTGGCTCATTGATCTCTTTCTTTTCTTTCTTTTCCACCTCCTCGGCCTCCTTGTCGCAGTCCTCAAGCATCTTAAAGACATCTTCTTCGTTCTCGATTAGTTCCATTTTGTGATTCAGCAGTGGATCGAAATTAATGTGGTCCTCATCATCATTGGGTATATCGTGCCCTGCCACACATGGATCCAGCACGTCAAAGTTCGATTGGCATGTGAAGGCATTGCTGCTGACCATGTCCTGAAACTTTTGCACAGAGTCCACGCATAGTTTTTGAAAATCATGCATATCGTTGAGCCGAGTATAGCAATTGGTACACAGGTTTTTGGGAAAGCCATCGTTTTGCTCTACAGACAGTGAGGTGCAGAGACAAAGTTTTTTAGCCAGGCCAGGCACCAAGTACAGGTCGTAGGCAGCATCGTTTTGCAGGAGATTCAAACAAATGCGACACAGCGTATGTATGGAGTATGTCCGCGCCACGTCCATCGTGCTTGGTTAAATAAATGTACTTTATTATGTTCACAAAGTTCCTGCTTTTCACTTGTTTTCCAGCAACAAAAAAAATAATATTGACACGAAAAAAATTGGTATACTCGTCAGCCAACTAGAACGAGCACAAGTATCGGTTACTCCAGCAGCCCATTATGTATCTGTATACAAAGTTATCGACTATCGCAAATTACAAAACAATAGGATAGCTACTTTTTTAAAATCATAACATAAAAATATTTTTATGTAGTTGAATAGATTTTAAAAATAGATCCAAGGTTTTCTGCATGTATTATTTTTGCCATATTTCTTATTAGTCATTTTTGAATAGTTATCGATAGTTGGCAGTCCTATTCCGTAAATGCATATGCAACGATGGCCGCATTTTGATTGTTTGTATTTGATTGTACATCACTATTGCTGCCTTGGGTACTTCTGAAAATCGAATTGGGAGTTGTTTTTGAGCTTGGCGCTTTGTATTTGTGATATTCTGTAATGAGCACAATCACACCATACTCTGTCAATTCAATATGTCGAGTTTGCCTGGAATATCTGGAAGATAGTATGGTATATGACCTGTTTCTTATGCCAGATCTTGCCAAGAAATTTACCGTTTGCACTTCCTTGTTACTGGATACCGAAGATGGCTTTCCCAGGCACCTCTGCTCTAGCTGCTATGCCAGATTGGACGACCTACATGATTTCCAAAAACTCTGTTTTGCCTCAGCTCAGCGTTTCAAGCAAATGGTTGCCGACAAAGTCATCTTTAATGTAAATTCATTTGATATAGTTGAACCACTACCAGAGGCCAGCAACGAAGTCGAACTGTTGGCCAAGGATGAGCAGCCGAGCAATGACTACGACCCACTAACAAGCCACAAACTGGAACTGATTGATAACGAAGATGATGTCTTTAAAATGCTGGAGCATGTTGATAAAGAAGTCAAAATGGTAACCGAGAACACAAGACTTTTTAACTCTTTTCACTCTTCATCAGAGTGCAGCTTGAGTAATGATGATGTGCCTTTAGCACAACGTTTGCTAGATCAAAACACTGATGCGGACTACCAAAATGCGCCGAAAGCAAAACGAAAGCGTTTTCCTGCTTCGGAGCGTCATCTGCATCGCATTATCACCTGCCAAGTATGCCAGCAGAAATTTAAGAAGCAGATAAACTACGACGAACACATGAAACACCACAACGAACTGTTGCCATTTCAGTGCCACGTTATAAGCTGCAAGAAGGGCTTCACAACAGCGGCTGCACTGCGGCTTCACGGAGATTATGCGCATGCGATGAGTGCAACTGCAAGACCCTGCACAGTTGAAGGCTGCAAGCTGGTATTTCCACGTATGCGACTGCTTACAATTCATCTTAAAAAGGTGCACAACATGTCAAGAGCCAGTGTGACGCGTTCGGAACAGGCTTGTAGTGAATGCGGCATGCAATTCCGCTGTCCCATGGCGCTCAAGAAGCACATGTACAAGCACACAGGCGAGCAGCTGCCCTATGCGTGCAACATATGCGGCAAGGGATTTCATATAAACAGCGCACTCAAGAATCATCTGCTAAGACACGCGGGAATCAAGAACTATGTGTGTCCCTATTGTGGTGTGGGTAAAACCACACGCCAAGAGTGGAGCAAACACATTCTTACCCACACACAAGAGAAGATGTTCAAGTGCCAGATATGTGAGCATGCTACGCATACTAAGCGAGCGCTAGACAATCATGTAAAGATCGTGCATGAAAAAGTTCGAAACTATGCGTGTCAGTACTGTGGAAAGACCTTTGGGAAGTCTCATGCTTGCAAGATTCACGAGATGACACACACAGGCGAGAAGCGTTGTGAATGCAAGGTATGTGGCAAGAAATTTCTTTACTCAGAGAGCCTTACCAAGCATCTAAAGATTCACGAGAAGAGTGTGGAGCGTGCAATTGAAACCTATCGTCAGAGGCAGTTACCAAATGAAAATGCATCTGATTGTCAGCCTGACAATAGTGATGCCAATGCAGCGAATCAGCTATTAAAGGTGTGTGCAGAGTCTGTGGCCACCATACCGCGTGATCCGCGGCGTGTAGAACGCGTTGACATAGAGCAGTTAGCAGGCACCGTTGTCAATCCTCTTCCCTCCGTCTTAGTGCCACCAACTGTCCAGCCGTCCGAAGACAACACTGTGGAAAAGGAAGGTATGAATTTCTGTCCATGCTGTAATCAAGGCTTTAACAATTTGGGCAACATGAAGCGACACTACAAGAGCGTTCATGAGAAGGTCAAAGATTTTGAGTGCCGCTTCTGTGCGCGGCGCTTTGCCAACTCGCAATCCATGAAGCAGCACGAGTGGATCCATACTGGTGAAAAGCCGCATGCTTGCAAGACATGCGGCACACATTTCCGTCAGGAGGCGGCCCTAATACGCCACCAGAAGGTGCACGAAGAAAAACCACCGAAGCCAGCGAAACCGCCTAAGCAAATTACTGAAAGATGTCGGCAAAAGAAGCTGCAGCAATGCGAGAAACGTCGTAGCGTTGAAGAATTACGTCAAAAAATAGCTGAAGCTGCTAAAGAGGAGCTTCAGGAATTGGCCAAGCAGCGTGTTCTCGAAAAGAAACAAAAAACCTACGAGCAGTATCAGGCAGCAGCTGCAGCGGCTGCTGAAAAGACAGCAACAACAAATCCACCAGATGATGAAATCGAAAGCAACTTACTTCCTAGTTAACAGCGATAAATAGAGCGCAATTAATGCAGTCTGCTTCCAATTGCGGAAGATGTTATTGTTGGTTAATATTTAACTAGTACCTATTATATATTAGTGTAAATAAATAAAAATTTAATTTAAAAAAACCCCAAGTAAACAACGGTTCAAATTTTACAATTTTTTTTTTTACTTTTACTTGCTTGTTATTTTTGATGAGTGTGTGTGTTTTTTCATGTGATTTATGATTGGCCAACTGTTTGGAACTCCAAGCTGAATATGTTTCCTGAAGTGCCAAACCTTTGTGTGATACGCGTGGTTGATGATTGATGTTTGCTTGATGTTGTTATTAAAAAATGATGGAAAATTCTTTCAAAAAACTCTACAAGTAGGTAGGTAGCAAAATGGTTGTAAAAAGTTTGTAAAATTTGCTGGATTTTTAGAATGAAGGGAAAGTTCGACTTGAACTGGCGACGACAATCGACATCCTTTATAGTGCCTCCGGAGTTTTTAAATTGTACTTGGACTTGATGTTGTTAAGCTCTTCCTGTTTTTTGTCCACATCCACACGTTTGAAAGCCTTGTTGGATTGGTAATACAGGACGACAAGATAGCGATTGCACACATTAAAGCCGGATAAATGGTCGCATGCGTTTTTGGCATCGAAAATGTCTTCGTAGACAACAAATGCGGTACCGCGTGTCTCCGGCGTATTACCACTGTCAACAAATGACAATTATTCATATATGCACATTAATATAACTTAATTGTGTTTATTTGTCATCTAACTTACACGCGTATTTGACGTATAGCACCAAATTTACCAAAAATATCATACATTTCGTCCGATGTGATTTTATATGGCAAATTGCGCACATACAGCAACCGATTCACCTCCGGCGGCAACCGTATCTGTAATTAAAGATGATTTTCAGTTAATTGTGTTTCAATTATTCCTTTGTGTGTGCGGCGTCGTCACTCACGTTGTTGCGCTTATTCATGTCTGGTCGCAACTGCTCTTGAAATGCGACTAGAATGAAAACTTTCACTTAAATGTTTGGCTGACGATGCTGCTGATTGTTGACCTCGGGATGAATGTCCTGAAACGTGGTCCTTTGTTTAAAATTAATGAGTCTGTCTGTCTGGCCTCAAACCCAAACAAATAGTGATTATTTTATGTTAGGAAATTACATTATGTTAGTTAACATATTGTAGCACTGTTGTTAACAGAACACTAACAGAATTCATATTATTATGTTAGTTTTTTGCTGAACAAACGGATAGAAAATATTAGCAGTCATTGAGTTTATACGATTCAACGTTGAAAACTCATACAAAAATTAAGGAATAAGGGTGCTTGCATAGTAAAATCATAGTCACCGTGACAATATTAGAAGTCACATCAGTCGACTTTCAACACTTTTTTGTGCGCTTTGGTATCGATACTATTAGAACTGATTGCTAGTCACTTAGCTGGTCACACTTAAACACCACAAAAAATTCATCTGGCAGAAAAGTGAAAAAGTGAAAATTAAGGGGTTTATCAAGTGTACCCAGAAAATTAGTTTTAACTTGCATTCAACATTAGTGAAGGTAAGTTGAGTCCTGTGCCTTAGTGCTAAGAAAAGGTCAAGAGGAGCTGTGTTTAATAAGCACAAAGAACATGGCGGCGGCGACAAGCCTCAAGTAGTTATTACATTATGTGTGTTTTTCACGCTGCCTGTATAACTGCGTGTGTGTGAGTGAGTGCATGTGCATGTGTGGAGAGATGGCCTCGGACAAAGTTCCTCTTACTACCCTTTGAGAGGGCGTTCAACTCGCTTAGATTGGGGTTGGATTTGGGTTTGGCTTAGACATTTCGACTAATTAATTTGCACACATTGGCAGCATCTCACCTAAACGGCATCGAAATGACGTGGGAACCGCAGGCTGAAGGCTTACAGCAGATCATTGCGATCTTAAAGGAATCTCAATCACCGGACACAGCCACCCAAATGGCTGTGCAAATGGTAAATACAAATGTTTATATAATATGAATTTCTAAAATAACGTGATTTTTATTGCTAATAGAAATTGGAGGAATTCAATCGATATCCAGACTTCAACAATTATTTAATCTATGTGCTGACCAAATTGAAATCAGAAGATGAACCCACACGCTCGCTAAGCGGCTTAATTCTGAAAAATAATATACGTATGCACGGCAGCAACCTGCAACCGGAGATTGTCGAGTATATTAAACACGAGTGCCTGCAAGCAGTTGGCGATGAGTCAGCTCTGATACGCGCAACCGTTGGCATTCTAATCACAACAATAGCTAGCAATGGCGGCTTGCAAAACTGGCCACAGTTGTTGCCATCGTTGTGCGACATGCTTGATAACCAGGACTATAATGTGTGCGAGGGTGCGTTTAGTGCGCTTCAAAAGATTTGCGAGGATTCAGCTGAAATACTAGATTCGGCGGCACTGAACAGGCCGCTAAACGTGATGATACCGAAATTCTTGCAATACTTCAAGCATACCAATCCCAAGATACGTTCGCATGCGATTGCGTGCATTAATCAGTTCATTATTAATCGATCTCAGGCGCTGATGGTGCACATTGATGCGTTCATCGAGAATCTATTCAATTTGTCGTCTGACGAAGATCACGAGGTGCGCAAAAATGTCTGCCATGGTCTTGTCATGCTGCTTGAGGTGCGAATGGACAGATTGATGCCCCACATGTCGCAGATCATTGAGGTAATAAAAAACAATAGTTTTTGTTTAAGCTTACAAGCAATGATTAATTTTAAATATTATTTCACTGCTTAGTATATGCTACTGCGTACACAAGACTCTGATGAGGGCGTGGCGCTGGAGGCATCTGAGTTCTGGCTATCATTAGCGGAGCAAAGTATTTGCAAGGATGTGCTAGCGCCGTATTTGGCCCAGCTGGCGCCAGTGTTGGTGCGTGGCATGAGATACTCTGAGATCGATATTATACTGCTCAAGGGCAATGTTGAGGAGGATGATATGGTGCCGGATCGTGAAGAGGACATACGTCCACGGTTTCACAAGTCGCGGACACACACTATTAAAAGTGGTGAGGCTAACCAAGCGGCCGGTGGCGAGGATGATGATGATGAGTTTGATGATGGCTTAGACGATGATAGCTCGCTGTCTGAATGGAATTTGCGCAAATGTAGCGCAGCCGCCCTCGATGTATTGGCAAATGTATTCCGCGAAGATTGTCTGCCCATTGTGTTGCCCATCCTTAAAGACACATTGTTCCATCAGGAGTGGGTTATTAAGGAAAGCGGCGTGCTTGCCCTGGGCGCTATTGCCGAGGGCTGCATGACGGGAATGATTCAGCATCTCCCTGAATTGATACCCTATCTTATTAGCTGTTTGTCCGACAAAAAAGCGCTGGTGCGTTCCATCACGTGTTGGACACTGTCGCGATATGCCAACTGGGTGGTTAATCAACCACATGATCAATATCTTAAGCCGCTGATGGAAGAGCTCCTTAAGCGCATTTTGGACTCAAATAAGCGCGTTCAGGAGGCTGCCTGCTCGGCGTTTGCCACCCTCGAGGAGGAGGCTTGCACCGAATTGGTGCCATATTTGGAGTATATTCTAAAAACTCTTGTTTTTGCCTTCTCCAAGTATCAGCACAAGAATCTGTTGATTTTGTATGATGCTGTTGGCACCTTGGCCGATTCTGTTGGACATCATCTGAATAAGCCACAATATATTGATATACTGATGCCGCCTCTAATTGACAAATGGAACTTGCTCAAGGACGATGACAAAGATCTGTTCCCATTGCTCGAATGCTTGTCCAGCATTGCAACTGCGTTACAATCTGGCTTTCTTCCCTATTGCGATCCAGTCTACAGGCGATGCATATCGCTCATTGAACAGACAATTAATCAGGAGATGGTTAGTCTATCAAGTCTTGAATAAATTCTCAGAATAATGCAATATTTAATTTTTGTAGCTTTGCAAACAGAATCACACATTCGACCACCCCGATAAGGAACGCATGATTGTGGCCTTGGATCTGCTGTCCGGCCTGGCCGAAGGTCTGGATAGACACATTGAGACCCTGGTAGCCAATAGCAATATTATGCATTTACTTTACCAGTGCATGCAGGATGTTCTGCCAGAAGTAAGTTAATGTTAAATGTATATTATTGACGCAATACTTATTTTCTTGATGCTGTAGGTGCGCCAATCTTCGTTTGCGCTGCTCGGTGATTTGACCAAGGCTTGTTTCCCACATGTGCATCCGTTTATGGCTGAATTCTTTCCCATATTGGGTCAAAATTTGAATCCCGATTTTATTTCGGTGTGCAACAATGCAACGTGGGCGATTGGTGAAATATGCATGAAGTTGGGTAAGTAAAAGATTATTTTAAAATGTGTGTATCCGACTATATTTATTTGGACCGTATTTCTTTAGCCATTTAAACAAATACCTTGAAATATATTTATAGAGAAACTATGTTGTATGCATTTTTGTTTATACTATCTGTAGGTGAGGAAACAAAACAGTACATACACCTTGTACTAACCGATCTCTTCATCATCATAAATCGCCCAAATACGCCTAAGACTCTGCTAGAGAATACAGGTGAGTACGCATAAATTTAATGGTAAAAGTATTACTTCTTTGTACATATGCAATGTATATGCGAAATGAATAAATATATATTTTGCTTATGTATGTATGTATTTGTACATAAATGTTTGTATGTATGTACACAATGTATGAGCGCAAGCTATTTATGACTATCTGAACATTTGTTTCTGGTTTCATTCAATGTTGCATGTGCAACAACAGCAATAACAAACAACATCATACCACATTAAATGTACCACATACATACTATTTATATTGTCAATTTACATGTACTATGTTCAAATTTATTGTTGTATATGTTAATCGATTGAATAGAAAAAACTAAAAACTTATTACCAAACCGAAATCAATCAACTAAACAAAACTAAAACAAAACTAAATCAAACAATATATGTGATATAATTTATTCAGTTGATTTATTTACATTTTTCTGTTCTTTTAGCAATTACAATCGGTCGTCTAGGTTATGTGTGCCCAGTTGAAGTGGCTCCTTATTTGCCCGAATTTGTACGACAGTGGTGTGTAACACATTTATTAAATATAGTTTTCCTTTTTATAACTTTAACTTGTTGCATTTACATATTTCCTAAATCAAACTTGAAATTATGCTTACACACAAAACAAAAAAGAAAGAAATAATCAAAATAATACACACAACAGAATTAACATTTTTACAGTAATGTTTTTTTAACTGCAATATTCAAAATTTCTTTTGTGCTGTTTCTTAGTTGTTTTTTCTCTCTTTTTTTTTTTTTGCTTCTATTTGAGAGTTTGCCTGTGTATTTATACCAACTTTTAAGCATTTTGTTGCATGCTATATCTAAAACAGGTGCACTTCGCTGCGTCACATACGAGATAATGACGAAAAGGATTCGGCCTTCCGTGGCATGTGCCACATGATAACCGTGAATCCGGCTGGTGTAGTGCCTGACTTTATATTCTTTTGCGATGCGATTGCCTCATGGGTAAATCCACCACAGGATCTGCATCAAATGATACAAAAGGTAATAAGTTAAGAATTTCCTTCAAATTGTTTTCCGTTTACTTACTTTGTTTTAATACATTTGCTAAAGATTCTACACGGCTTCAAGACACAAGTAGGTGAAGAGAATTGGCGTCGATTTGTTGATCAATTTCCGCCAACTCTGGCTGAACGCCTGGTCACTATGTACAACATCTAAGGTGTTACTGGTTTCAGCAGCACCCCGTCAACAGCCACCAACCAACAACTAAGAAAACTAATTAACTAGACAATTATGTTCAAGTATGAGAGTAAGCGTGTCATCGTCTTTAAAGATAGTGGAAGCACAGTAGTCGACAAAAATGTTTATTCGATGCTGTTCGAATAATATATTAACATAATTATCTGAAATTTCAAACTTATAAAGTCAATCGTACACGAAAAAAGAAACAAACAAAAAACACACACACAAACAGCAAACCTAATACAATACAATATTTACATATATAGATAAACTACACATATATAACAACCAAACATATATACACATTTTAACCAAGCAGATATATAAACAAAATATATTATTATATATTTATATATATCGCCACATAGGCAATGTAAACAACATTAGATGAACTAATAGATTTCTTTTGGATTTTGATATGATTTGTCGGTCCGTTTCTATAGTAGAGAATTCTATAAAGAATGTATCAAACTATAATTATATATAAATGTGTGTTCCGGCTGTACTTAACCCGGATACAGTGCTATAGCTATATAAACACTCTTAGTATCTTATTAATGCTATTCACACAACAATTTACCGTTGAATATGCAAATATACTGTGTTTACTTACTGGTAACGTTAGTTTTATTTTAAGCAAACAAATAAAATTGCCGTTCGTCTCGCGTAAATTAATAATATGAAAAACTTAAATCAAAGCAACTTTCGTAATCGGTAACTAATTAAAAAAAAAGTGTTGGACTAATTGTGAAATGAAGATCAAAAGAAACTTGTGCTAAAAAAGTAAAAATTTCAGCAAGGAATAAAAAAAATCGTACAATTATTGATATCAACAAAGACTGATGTTATACATATATTAAATAACTCCGTTCAATACCATATACATAAAATATATTCATTATTTACCGAATGAATTTCACAACTAATCCCAACACTTTTAATAATAAATAAATAAGAATAGAAAACAAAATCGTCGCGCTCGGGTTCTAACGGTTTCGCGTTCGCGTATTATCGTCGCTCGTTCGTTCGTTCGCTCGTATCACGTATCGTATCTTATATCGTCGGGTTATAAAACAAATAAAAACTTTTATAAATAATAATAATAGTGCTACTGTTACTGATAAAATTTACTTATAATGTAAACGACTGGATATTTATATATGCTATGCAATTTTTTGTTGTTGTTTTTGTTTGGTTTCTGTTAAGGAACATCTTGAAATTAGAATTCCGTTAAATATGATATTTATTTTGTGCGATCCCTTAGAATTGTGAAAGAAAACAAAAACCAAGCAACCCATTGACTGAATCGCTTTTTAAAGTATTATATAATTTTTTTTTTTACATGTAGGAGCATATTTAATTACATATATATTTTCTTCAGACTTTTGCTGTAGACTTTATTTCAGCATTACATTTGGACTAGCGTTAAATTATAATTTATGATGATTGTACAGAAAACAGTTTTAACGATTAGATGTAAAGTGTACTACTAAATGGAAAGCAAAAGTCTTTAAAATTGTCGCGGATCAAAATAAAAAAATAAAAAAAAAATAACAAAACCAAACCACTCAAATCAACTTAAAACAAAAACAAGTAAATTTAAGTAATAGTCTTAATTACGTGCAGACTGTTAAGCACAGTTTTGTAGTTTTATTTCATTTCGAAAACAAAACAAAAAAAAAAAAAAGAACATGGGGGAACGTGTGATAATAATATAAATTCGGGTCGTTCGTTCGCGTCGCGTTTAAACTAAAATACAATACATATGCTATAAAACTAACAATACGGGACTTTCGCCCCCGGGTCCCCAATCAACATGGAATCAAACACAAACATAACTGATAACTCAAAGAATAAATTAAAGCAAAAGCAAAACTAAAACTTAATAAAAAGAAAAAGAAAATCGTGATTTCGTTGTACCTTAAACCGAATTCATCGCGGAATTTCGGTCGCGTTCGCGTGCGTTTGTATCTCTCTCGGGTGATCTTAGTGATTAGCGTTTAAGCAGTAAAACATATTTTAAAGTAAAACTAAATAATAAAATGAACAAAAAATAACAAAAAATGAAGAAAAAACACCCCCACACACACACACACACACACACATACATAGATACAATGCGTAGAGAATATACTAATTGTAATTATACCAGATTATAATTTGTTAGGCCAAAACAATCAAAAGCTGACTTACAGAATATTGAAAATATTTAGAAATTCAATAAAAATTGTGTAATTTCTTTATGATAATAAAACTGTTTCACACTGGCATTACTAAATGGAACTAATTAAAAGACCACACTATGTACGTACATGCTATATATTCCTGTTAGAATTTTTTTTCCATAAATTGTTTCTTGACAAAAAGTACAATATTAATATGACGCATAATTTCAATACAAAAATAAACACTTATAGGATATGTATTCGAAAATAATGGGTTTATAGAATGTAACAAGTCCTTTACACATGATGAAAGATGTAAACTATTTAAAGCACAGAATGGAATGTCAATGGAACTATAGAATATCTAACTACAATTCAAAAACTATGATCAAAATTTGAACCATTCCATAATTCTATGGTCACTCTGTGAAGTGCTGAAGCTTTCAATTCTCTCTATCAAGATATGTGTAAACTAATCAGAAATCTAAATAAATATCTATGTATAACATAATCAACAACAAATTGAAAAAATCTTTTATTGTAGGTTGTATGCACTTTAAGATAAATGAATATTTATTTGAGGCAAGTAAGTTACTATTATATTTATCAAAATTACAATGAATGTTTAACTTTTTGTTGTTTTAACAGATTGGCACAAGAGAATATTTATAGATATAAATTTATACGACGAACGGTTTAACTGTAAGCTCTTGAGTTTACAAAACTTCCAGATAATGTAAAAGCCCGTCGATATTGTTCGCGTTTTGTTCGTTCGTTGTCCTTTTTATCGATGTTTGTCATCTTTCCCTGTTTCTAATTGCTAACTAGACATTAATCAGTTTACCAAATCGTTGGTCCGTCATCAGATCCATAGTCATTTTCTTTTGGTGTGGGTTGTTTTTAGTTCAAGGGGCAAACACCTTGCCAGATGTCACCAACAATTAGATTTGGCGTTATTGTCACATCTTTTTTGTTAATTTGCACGTTCTTGATGCAGCCACTGTAGGTCTTCCTTGTCTTGATGCCTGGCGCCTTTGCAAACGCATGATGACCGCCCATAAACAGTGGACGATTGGTCTTGGTAAGAGCAGAACCCTCACTACCCACGCCCGGCTGTGAGCTGACATAGTCAACTGCAATTGTGATGACAAACTTCGATTTGATGGCCTGCACATTGCGCCACTTGCCATCACAATAGCTGGCGTTATCGGGCAGTGTGTAGTTGGTAGTCACTGTATTCTTTGCATCCGACTTGACAATAAAGCTGAGTGTATTGTTGACCAGCTCCAAAATCAAATACGAGTTCTTGCCATGCACCGAAAAGAGTAAGCCGTTTGGATCACGTGGCCGGAAGTCAAAACCAATGGTAACCTCAGCGCCAACGGAGAAGCGATCAAAGAGTTTCACATAGCCACTGGGCTGATGGAAATATACACCTTGCTCCACTTGCTCTGAGCAGGGCACCACGTGGTGCACTATAGGCTCGGTCTCCAGTGCCAAACCATTAAACTTAATGTCCCTGAGGCAGCCGTTGTAGTAAGATGTGGAAGTGCCACCAAATTGGGTTTGACGTTTAAGGTTTGACTCCAGATATTTGTTGATACCTCCTACATAGACGGGATAATCAATCGATAGACTGGGCGGAGTTATATTGCGACCAGAGTAAAGATCGACAGAGCCCTCCTGCTCAACGCTATCAATGCTTAGACTAATCCTGCTGTTAGTGCGCACAAACTCAATTGTATGCCACTCGCCATCAAACACTTCTTGATCGCTGGATATATTCGCCTGGACGGTGGCACCAACGCTCACTTGATGATGCACCCGACCGTCCAGCAAATAGACTGCTACAAAATCATCTCTCTCCCTGTTGGCCGCATAAAAGAGCAGACCATTGGGATAGCTGGTGCGTATGGATATGCTGATATCGTAATGCTTGCGCATCTTAACGGGCAGCGTTGCGAATTCCAAGCGCTGATCTCGCAGCGAATAGAAACGATAGCCTGCCTCAACAAAGTCAACGTCGTAGTTTGGATTGATGGACAGCTTGCAGCTGGGATCGCTAGGCAGATTCAAGATGGGTGGTGGACGTGGTTTGCTGGATAGCGTCTTTGCTGTTGTGGGCGGACCCAGTGGTGGTAGTGGTTCTTCATTTTTCTCTTTGACCATGGGCGCTTCTGTTGTTGTCGTTGTTGTGCTTGTTGTTGTTGTAGTTGTTGACGTAGTTGTTGTTGTGCTTGTTGTTATTGTAGTTGGTTTCTTATCCTTATGGAATCGCATGTCTGGAGGTGGTTCCAGTTCGTTGGCGCCACTTGGATAGTAAGTGGGCAACAAGCTTGGCTCGTAGGCTGTTAGAAGAAATATAAAATAAAAAGTAAGTTCTCTGAATGAAGTAAGGGTTTTCTTTTTGTCTATTGGACTAACCCAGTATATCCTGAGGACAACCATTGATGTTGCCGTTCTTCTTTTCAGCGCTATCCGCAAAATTAATAATCTCCTCATTGACCGTCACATCACTGATGCAGCCCACAAAGTATGCCAAGTTAGATATAGCACCTTTGGGTGGTATATAGTTATCGGGCAGTCCACCAAAGAATATATCACCACCCCTTATCTCAAGTGGCTCAACTAATCCCAGACTTCAAACAAAGAAAAAGAAATGTTATGAAGAACATAAAATCTATTAGCCTGACTCGTTAACTTACCGCTTGTCCTCGTCATCATCAGCTGAGAGTCTAAGCTGGTTAGCATTGTGATGAACTGTAACCACATGATCTTCACCATCATCATACTGTCGATTATCAATGATCAATTGGTTGCCCATGCTGGTAAGCGTAAGTTTTCCACCGTCTAATGTGAGACCAATGGTTGAGCTCTGGTCATGGTTAGCGGCATAAAAGAGGACACCATCGGGCTGGCGGGTCTTGAAGCGTAGCACAACATAGAAATTGTTTTCGGAGGAGATGTTCGCAATACGCAAAAAGCCATATTCATGGGGTGGATATGACAGCGATGTGGAATACTTGTCTGGGCAACCCTCCACAACACCTGTGCCATTGACGTACTGCGTCAAATCGACTTTGTAACCGGAAATGCTGACATCATCGATGCAGCCATCAAAGTTCTGTTCAACAATCTCGGAGTGATTGCGCCGTCCCGGATATCCACCGAAGTACATGCGCTTCAGCTTAGGCATCTCCTCATCGGCGCCTACTGGTGCCTCTTCCTGGAATAACAGCACATCGTCCACCTTAAGCAGGCCTTTACGACCATCACGTTCGGCAACGACACGATGCCATTGATTGTCATTGTAGCGATCTTGGCTGCCCGATGAGACCATCTCGTTGCCCAGCTTGAAGCGGAAGAAGATAGCACCATCAACAAGCTCAATGGACATGTAATGCTTGTCGCGACCATAGAAGAACAACAAACCATTGCTGGCATCCTTTGCTGCCTTGAAACGGAACTGAATGCTCGATCGGGTCTTAAAGTTATACGGTGCGGCCTTCAGCTGAACAAACCCGTTACCCTTAAACCTCAAACCAGTCACAGGCATCTGTTCCTCGAGCAGTATGTCACGTTCGCGTGCGCCCTGCTTGTTCTCCTCACCATAGACAAAGTTCCAAAGGCCGACATTCTCATCGCCAATACGAAGATCCTCAATGTCACCACTGAACGAGCTGGAGGTTATGTCATCTGGTGCATTAAAGTCGGAGGGACCCGGATAGCCACCCACAAACAAACGACTATTGCGATCCACATGAAGGACATTATTGGCACCAACCAAATAGCCTGATTTGCTATGGTCCACCACCTCACCATTTGGCAGCTGTTCACGTATGGTTAACTTGGCGTTGGAGCCAACACGATCCAGGATAGCCTGATACCAATTGCCATCCGCGACATGCTTTTCACTGGTAATGCGCTCGGGTCCATTGCCCAGATCGATTGTCATGATTGGATAGCCGTTAACAATCTCCAAGGCTACAAAATCGTTGTTCTTCTGGCTGGTCTTATTGTCATTGCCCAGATAGAGCAGGAAACCGTTCGGTTCGTTGGTGCGGAAGAAGGTGGAAAGTTTGGTCTTGGTGGCCAGCAGTGGCGCCTTTTCAGGCGTCTTAAGCTCCAAAATAGTGCTCGGGGTAAACTGTACTCCAACCTTGATGTTGTTGGCAATGCGACGAGCTGTCTCAATTTGACGCTTCAGATGCTCAATGTCCTGGCCCAATTGTTGGCTCTGCTCGCTGACACGTTGCTGCTGTTCGCCGATGTCATTGGCAAGCTCATTGAGTTTGGGTATGGAGGTCTCAACGCTGTCCAGCTGATTGTTGGCTTGGGAGATGTCCTTGTTGGTGATATCCACGTCGCGACTTATGTTGCGTGCCTTGTCCAGTTCCTTAGGTGTTTGTGAGCTAACTGGCTCGAGGATTTTTAGCACATTCTGTAAAATGTCTAAGGCATCGCTAGCATTGCTATTGGAGCTCTTCCACATGTCACGTTGCGTTTCCGCGGGCAATTTCTTAATCAGTATATTGATTTCCTTAAGTTGTTCCTCAGTGGCGGTATTCAGGTGTGAGATGTCCTGTACCTTGCCAGCGGAACCATTAAGACGGGGTTCTAAATCATCCTGCACCTTGAGAAGAGCTTGACGTGCCTTCTGCAATAGCTCTGCGGATTGTATGTCAGCATTGCCGGCACGCTCCCCAATGCCATCGGACTTCTGTGTGGCATTCGTTGCCGCATTTATGGCATCTTGACTGAACTGCTCTGCAGCGTGGACGGCTTCCACAATGGTTGAGTATGCGGTGGCTGCCTGAATCGCCGGCTCCGCACTTGCAGTCATATCGGCATATTGGGCGGCCAAATCCTTGGCACGCACATCCAATTCGGCAGCACGTTGCTCCGCCTGTTGAGTGAGTGCATCAGCTTCCTGGTGCTGTTCTTCGCGTTCCGGCAGATACTCATCGACGCCCTTATTAACCGTCTTAAGCTCTTGCAGTGCACCACGCAAATCATCCAGTTTAGTGTCAATCTGCTCCAATGTAAGTTTACCATTGATGAGGTAGTTGCCCGCCTCCTTAATGTTCGTCTCGGCACCCTGTTGCTGCTCGGAGACTGTATCAAACTTGGAATTGTCATATGACCGCAAATTGGCAACATTAAGGCGTTCCACATCGCTTGACTGCCTCTGCGATTGCTCGCTCCAATTGAACAAATCCTCCAGCTTATCGCTGAACTCACCAATGTCGTTTTTCAGTGCATTTAGACTTCCGTTTTGCACCTTAATGGGCTCCACCAATTGAGCAATATCTTCGTACAGCTGACGTGCCTTGTCCAGACCCAGTTCATTGGATTGCAGCTCGATTTGGGTGTCATTGATGGCATTGAGAATGTGTTGTGCCTGTTCCAGAGCTGCATCGATTTTAGTGCTAGCTGTTGCCTCTAGATTCTGTGACAAGGATTCGACGGCGGCAATGGCAGCTCTTGCCTGCTCCACGCTACCCAGCGCCTCCAAATGCACAGCGGATACATTAGTAAGCAGCACACCTGATCTTAGACGAATATCCACAGCATTGCCGAGCGTTTGATTCACTTGTTTGGCATATGCTTTGCTGGCCGACTCCATTTCACTGTTGAGCTTTTGCGATGGTGTCAGGTTAACACTAGTTGGATCCAGTGCTTGCACTTTGGGCGCCAGCTCATCAGCCAGTTCATCGTAGTAGTTCAGTTTCTGGCTGGTGAAGAAGGCCATGGTCACTGTTTGGAAATCTTGCAGCACACCATCGATCTGATAGCGCATCTTATCGGTGACGTCCAGCAAGGCATGATGACAATTATTGCATTCCATGCAACCATCTTCTGTAAGGACCCAACGATTTGGACATGCCTCACAGCGATCACCAATAACACCAGGCAGACAAACACATTGACCTGTCTGCGGATTGCAACCAGTGCCGGCACGAGAATATTCCTGTTTACAGTTACACGGTGTGCAGCCATCCTTCTCGTAACGCCAGTGATCGACCGTACACCGATCACATTGACGTCCAGTAACACCAGGTTTGCACAAGCCTTAAAAGGTGAGAAATAAGAGAAGATGAAATATCTGAAAGCTTGTAAGAATCGTAAGTACTCACAGTGTCCAGTATGTTCATTGCACTGCGTAGAGTTAGAAGCAGCACCACAATCGCAGGCACGACAACCCGTTCCAGAATCGAAGCCATAATGATCCGGTTTGCAACGATCACAGCGTTCGCCAATCACATTCTCATGACATTTGCATTTGCCGACAGCGGGATCACATTCCAGGGTGCCAATCTCATCGCAATCACAGCTCTGGCAATTCTTAAGCTTAATAGCGTCACCATAGAAGCCCGGAGCACACAGGTTACAAGCCATGCCGGAGGTGTTGTTGAGACAGCGAAGACATTCTCCAGTGCGTGTATCGCAGGAGCCCTGCTCGTTGGGGTTTATGTTGCCAGAGCATTCACAGGGTTTGCACACATCACCGGGCGTCTCCGGTGAGCCGTAGAAGCCATTTGCACAAGACTCACAGCGTGGCCCAGTATAACCAGGCATACATTCACAGTGAATCTCATTGCCCGACTCGGAGATCTCACACCCGGTGGCAAAGTTATTCGAATCGAAGGGCAGCGGACAAGCGCAGATCATGCAATCGTGTGGTGTGCCATTTGTGGCATTGCCATAATATCCGGCAACACACTGTTCACAGTGATCGCCTGTTGTCGAGTGCTGGCAATCCTTGCAGATGCCCGTCGCACAATCGCAGTTCTCAGAATGACCGTTGCAGTCGCATGGAATGCAGTAGCCGCCATAGGGTCCATTCTCTAAACGATGGTAGCCAGGCGCACAATCCTCACAAGAGTGTCCAGTATAGCCAGCCGGGCAGTGACAATGCTCCACGGCTAGGAACTGATATTCACTAGTGCCATCGGAGTCCTCATCGGCCAGCGTTAGATAGACGTCGGAAAGTTGGGTGTTCAATGTTTGTTCCCAGTAATTGGCACGGATAAAGATCATTTTGAGATCACGCAATGTCATCATAAAATCCGCACGACTTACAGACTTGCCCGTCAGAGTTTGGAAGTTGGTCTCAACCATCTGTAAGCGATTCTTAAAGGGTAAATTGCTGCTGGGCTGCTCATAGCTCTGATGGACAAGAATATGATCCCTGCTGAGCAAGATCACATCTGGTGCGACAATAGACTTGCCCACAAAGCCCGAGGTAAAGTAGAGTGTATAAGCAAGATCGCCACCATAAGCGGAGATGTGACTATTCTGATTGAGCAAATAGTCTAGCACACCAAAGTAGACGACACGCTGATCCGAGGGGTCCCTGATGGAGAAATCCGCCTGCAGCGTAGTCTCATTGATCACCAAATCCTCCTGCGTTATATCCCACACCTCAAACTCAATGCTTTTGTTGTTGAAATCAGCAGAGTTGATTGACGTCTCCCGCATTAGGCTGACATTGTAGACACGCAGATAGGCGCTGTCGCAGCGCGAAGTCTTGCCAAAGCAGAAGCAAGTAGTGCAGCCATCGGGATTGCTGTCCTGCAGATTGTAGGTGCCATCGACACACTGATCACAATCGCGTCCCACAACATTCTTCTTGCAGAAACAGCTGCCATCGAGTTTATCGCACACCTCAAGCTCAGTGCCCGGCTTATAGCAGCTACATCTGCTGCAGCGTGGGAACTCATAGAAGCCATGGGCACAGCCGTCGCAGGCACGACCCACAATATTGTCACGACACTCACAGGAACCGTTGAACATATCACATTGCTGATTACCATTTGAAATGCCCATATAATTGCAGTTGCACTCCTCGCAACCAATTACCTGATGGAAGCCATAAGTATTTGGAGCGCATCTGAAATGAAGTAAGAAATTGCTTATCTGTAGCTTCCTACATAAATTTAACTATTCACTTACTTGTCACACAAAGCGCCAATTACATTTGGTGGACACATGCATTCACCGGTGGTTGGTTCACACATGGCAGTGCTGGGGCAACCACACATTTTACAATCGGGAAAACCGTAATAGCCGGTACGGCACGCGGTACACTGACGTCCGATAACATTCTTGCGACACTGGCACTGACCACCAAATGGATGACACTCGAAGCTAGTAGAACCAGCATAGTCACAGTTGCAAGGCAAGGCACCACTATTATAATCCGCAGTTAGCGAGAAGACAGCGCTCTTACAAAAGTCGCTGGCATTGTGAGTGATATGGTAATGATCCTGGCCGCAGTTTTTAATAAACTCCTTAGTCTGATCGAATGTCTCCTCGACCAAAAGATCGTCATTGTATTGATCCAGTGGCACAACAACCAGATAGTCCAACCAAACACCTTGTTGGCGTGTGTTCTGTAGGATATTAAAGAAGGTAATTTGACAAATAGTAGAGGTAAGGTAGCTGATTTATCTAACCGTCAAAGTAAACTTGAAATCATCTTCAATATCAAACCACCAATCGTCTCCACTGGGTCGAATAACACCACGGCAGCCAGAACTGGATGGGCAATGTTGTAAATCGAATTTTCCATCATATTGATTCTTGCCAGCAGTCAATGTGTAGTGCAGCTGATATTTGGGATGATTGGGCTGATAGTATTTCACCAGTATGACATAGCGATGGGGCTCTGACACCTTGGATTCTATCACAATCGAACCATCCTGTCGGCTGTCAAGATGAACAAGTTTCACACGCTCATCAAATGCGGCATATGGTGGCTTGTTTGTCGCTATGCGATCCTCATGATCCGTTTCAAATTCAATCTTCTTGGAATCGGGTACCGATCGGAATTTAGGTGTTGCACACTGCTTGTCGTGAATGACACAAACGGGACTAGGATTTATATAGTCAATAGACCACTGTTCAACTGGGATGGCAGTAACCGAAATAATGGGCACGCGATAGATATCATCAATGTCCGCCTGGAAATGGAAAATGCTTAAGATTCAACAAATTACATTGTACGAAAAGCACTTACAGAAATGGTAACTGGCTGCAGATCATCCTTGTTGATGTAGAAAGCCTTTTCGCGTCCATCATCATTGATAGGTGTGCGACAGATCGTGGAGTACAGACAGGGATATAGATAGACTGATGAATGAGAATCCGGATCACTTCCTAGCCTCAAATTCACATCATATGGCACCGAAAAGTTCCTCTCGCTAATGTAATCAATGACAAAAATATAGCGTCCACTGCGCGGCACATCCACAATATAGTTAAGCTCCTTTTGGGTATTGCTTAGCACAGGAATATCTCCAACATGGCTAACAATCTGCAAATGCTCCGAATCACTATAGACCTCGGTGGGGTTTGTAGGCTTGTCATTTGAACCGATGACAAAAGGTGTGGTTGCAGGTTCAAAAACATCAACATTTGCGTATTTATAATGACGACACAGCTCCATGTTGCCTAATTCACAGGGATTGGCAATATGACGTGTTAGAATTGAAGCCTCGTAGTAGGCAGCCGGTAAAAGCACAAAATAGTCCAACATCACGTTCTTATTCGCCTTGGTGGTAAAGATGTAGCGACCAGGATCGAGAACAACAGCCGAGGGCTTATTACCCTTAGGCCCAGAAACGGTGACGAATTCAGGTTCAGTTGTCGGACGCAAAAGCACTTTAACGCTGCAAAATATGAACTACATGAAGTTAAGGTTTCAAACTGGTTATGTTGGAGTACTTACTTTTGATCCAATTCCAGCGGATTCTCGGATTGTATGAGTATGCTAGCTGTTACATTCTTTTCGTTAGGATTCATGTAGCGAATCACAATGCGATATACCGAAGATTTGAATACGGTTAGCTCGTTGCGCACCTCGTTCTGTATGTCATTGAATACGGCGTAGCCCTTGCTGCTAAAGTCTGGGAAGATCGCATCGTCGTATTGATAGCGCACTTGGGCACCCGATGGCTGTGAGCCATCCTCGTACTCATATTGGAACTGATGCAATGTGGGGAAGTAATGGGTGGTCAGCGGCTGTGTGCAGGCCCTTCCCGTAACACGAGGATGACACTTGCACTGACCACTAATCTTATCGCATTCGCTCTTCCAGGAGCCACCCACATCACAGCTGCAGTCCTTGCAGCCAAAAAGCGAGGATCCATCCAAATCGAAGGTACCATCCGCGCACTCTCGACACTGACGACCCATGGTGTGTGGCTTGCAGTGACAATTGCCAGACTTGGGCGCACAAGTGTCTAGGCCCGAAACAGTACCATCTATAAAGCAATCGCATTCCTGACAACCCTCCGGATTGTTAACGGTTAAGTTCCAGTAGAGCGGCTTGCACTCATTACAAATTCGGCCAGTTACACGTTCCTTACATTTACAAAGCTCACCGATTGGCACCGAACCGCAGCCGGCGAATTGATCAATCACACCAGCCGGATCACAGTTGCAGTCTTCGCAAGCGGGGAAGTTGTAAAATGATTCCTTGCATCTCTCACACTGTCGGCCATCGAAATTTGGCTTACAGAAACACCCATTCTCATTGCAGGTAACGCCTTCAGAGCCGTGCTCATCACAGTTGCAGGCTTAAAAGTCAGCAAGAGGTAAGATAATAAATAGATAACGCCTGATAGCAAGATAAACCTCCACTTACCCAAGCACTCTGGATAGTTGTAGAAGCCAGCACTACACATGTTGCACAGCTTGCCGGAGTAGTTGATCAGACAATTACATTTGCCCGTGTTGTCGCAGGTGCTAGCTGTGCTACCCGTCGTAGAGCAATTGCAAGGCTGACAGGATGGATAGTTGTAATAACCTGGCAAGCAACGATCGCAGCGTGGTCCGCCAAAACCTTCGCGACAAATACACTGGCCGGTTGCCTTGTTACAGATCTCCAATTCAGTTCCCTGGTGATCACAATCACAATCTGCAAGATAAGTTTATATATTAAGTCAACATTCTAAAAGGACTAGGTATCTGCTACTTACAGGAGCAAGTGGGTTCGTTGTAGTAACCATCCTTGCAACGCTCGCATTGTGCGCCTCCCCAATTGCTGAGGCAAGTGCAGTTACCAGAAACTACATCGCAATCGTTGTTGATGGAGCCCAGCTTATTGCACTGACAGGCTTTGCATTCGGGAAAACCATAATAGGATTCCGCGCATTCCTTGCACAGGGCACCCGCAAAGTTGGTCTTGCAGGGACAAATGCCGTTAACAGCCTCGCAGTTATAGCCATTTGTGCCATTCAAATTACACTCGCACTCACGGCACTGCGGATAACCGTAGTAACTATAAAGATAATGGGGTTTTAAAAAGAAAGCTTAACAAAGCAAACTAAGTAAATACCCATAAGAGCAGGAGTCACAGTTTGGTGGCTGAAAGGCAGCACGACACTCGCATTTACCCGTCTCCTCCTCACAGTGTCCCGTCGAGTAAAAGAAATCGCAATTGCAAGCTGCAAGTAAATGATTATTAATTTAAATTGTTCCATCTAGGCGCCCTCTTGATCCACTTACGGCTGCAAACATCCGTCTCGTTCCAGTATTTTCCTTTGGGGCGATAGTATTTCGGTTTGCACTTGTTACAATTGGTACCTTCGGTATTGTGCTGACAGTTTTGGCAAACGCCACCACCATCGTAGTGACCATGGATATCTAGAGAGAGACCCTTGCGATTGACTTCCTCATCGTACATGCACTCGTTGCTGTGTCCATGGCAATTGCAGGCTGTTGAAAACAATGGATAATTTTAGAACAATTTCCCTACAGAAAAGATTTTCCACTCACGTTCGCAGTTGAAAGGACGGGCGTTAGTATTCTGACGCCATTTTTTCTGCTCGAATCCGGGGCAGCACTGGTTGCACTGAATACCGCAGGTGTGATGCTGGCAACGACAGGCGAGAATACGCACAGGACTAATGGGATCCTTAACGTCACAGGTGTCCGCATGGCCATTGCACATGCAACGTCCACCAATTGAGATATCCTTTATCGAGTAGAAATAACGACGTGTCACAGTCGGATCCTGTCGTGCCACAGACATCAAATGACCCAGCAGATTCTTCGTACGCAGCAAACGAATTCGCACATTGGTGGCACGTGTCCATTCCTGCAGCACCGTTGAGTTAAAATAGTTTGTGGATGAGGGACGTCCGTTGAGCAACATAACTGGTATCTCGCCATTCTCTAGCGGCACAATCTTTGAGTATTCCGTAGTGCAGATGACATCGTTATCTCGCGTGATTGGCTTATAAGTATCCTTGCCGAAGTAGGTCTCGCAATCAGCGGGTGTGTCGGAGAAATGCTGCCAGGGTGACCAGGTCTTGCCATAATCCGTAGACTTCTCCAGCGTCCAGAGACCTGGGCGAGGTGAATTGCCCATGCGTATAAACAAGTAGGCGACATGGAATTCCTAGAAGTAGAGAATTGATTTTACAAATATTTTTACCACAAACAGAAGTTAAATTAATATGAATTTTTACTCATCTAGAGCTCAGTTAGCCACTTTTACTCTTAACTTCTCACTTTTATAAACATTCCCAGAACTCCCTTTACGAGTCCACTCTAAGCACATTTCACAGAGCAAGCAAATTCATTTAAATTCAAAAGCGTACCAAACACATAAGATCTGTGTAGGCATGTTTGTGTGCCTCTGTGTAAATATGTTAGTGTGTTTGTGTATCTACAGAGGTTGCATGAGATCATTGAAGAGAATTAACTCCATGTTCTCCAGTATACTAAATTTATCAGCGTCCGATGAATGTTTGTTTATTTTGTTTTATGTTTGCTTTTCAATTTAAATTCAATTGGGAAAGAACCAAATGTCGACATACATATGTACATTCACCATTCTGTAGGCATATACATAACTTCTTAAATGTATTGTTTACTTTTGTGATCTTGGTATGTTTGGTATGCTAATTAATTTGTCTTATGTAAATGGTTAAACTCTTTTGCCAAAGTTTTACAGTGGAATATTTGGGTAAAACATTACTCTGTATACGCGTACTTAGATCAAATATTTCTTCACATATAAAAAAAATGTGCAAGCGTTGCATTCTGTAAGATGATCTCATTTCATTCCCCAACTATACAAAATTATCGCTCCAAGCAGATTTTCATGTAAGTGAATTTAATAGCATGGAATTATTAAAGGCTTGCTTAGCTATAAGTAGCTACAGCCACATGATCTGGAGCGTTTCCGTTGCAAGTGCGATAAGATGTGCGCAATGTGTGACCCCAAAGTTTTTATAGAACAATTCAAGACATTTCATGATAAGCGTGGGCTGCGACTATAGTTTCTTCATGTCTGCTTTCAGTAAGAAAATAAAAATATATACATATACAAAGTATACACATCTGAATAGCTCACAAGTCTTATTTAATTCATAGAACATTTTTAAGCTGCTTATCGCAACAAGAAGAAATATAACGAAACAAAAGTCAATGCTCTGTGTGGCAGTTTCTAAGCGAACATGTTAACGGAGACAAGTCAACATATTTCTGTATGTATGTATGAGAACTTGTACATACAAGCTGATAACCCACAACTTCGAGGGGAACAAGCGACAGTAACAAATTCAACAGCTCAGCAAGATTTTTCGCTGTGTCTTCAAACTGACAAAAAAGCAACGTCGTCGTTGAAGACGTCGAAACTGAAATGAAAACCCATTAAAAACGTTTTCAAAAGCAATGCGCTCACTAATTTTACGAGCAGCCTGTCGGACAAAACGTGCCCCAGCCTGTCTCTGTCTCTGACTGTGAGATGATCGAACCTGAACACATAAGAAAACACACAAGAAGCGACTCGTTTTTTTTTGTGTGTGTTTTTCGGGCACTCTTTTGTTTTGGGGCACCTTTCTTTTTTGGCTGTTTACCTGTTCGAAATTGATGGTCAAATTGACTTCGTTGAATTTCATGCCTCGGGACAAGGGCGGACTCTGCCACCAGGCCTCGGTGCCATCAATTGCATTCTCTGGCGGATGATTCCTCTCCGGCACATTGGGATCACAATAGTCGCAAACCTAGAGCATTGAACAACACATGTTATTTTACAGAATATTCAGTCGAATGTTTAAAAATAGTTTAAAACTCAAACGTTCACCACATGTGGCACGACTGTGGTGGCGACTTCATAATGCAGCAACACAAAAATAAAACCAATTTTGAAGAAAACACACCCAAATTGTGTATGTATTATGGAAGATTTTGTTCGGTGCCACATGTGTTGAACTAGAAAAGTTTTAAAAATAACTGTGATCCCAATTTACTTGTCCTTGTATAACCGAGTAATCGATGTGATCATTCTCTGTATTTGCTCCGACAAGTTTACAATAGAGTTCAGGTCCATCCGTATCCTCGCCGCACGTGGCAGTTGCTTGAATCTTGCGGCCAGTGGCCAGATTAAAATATGGCGGCGTCAATTCGGCATTACATAGCCCGACGAGCAGGCACAGTGCAAAGGCCACGCCCAAAGCACAGATTGGGGCCGCACTTAACCCCATTGTGCGTAAGAATCACTCACTAACACAATCGACCGCACTGCAGTATAGAATGAATGTCCTTTATCTTTAATCACTTCCGGTTCACAGATCACTCTTATGTATTCCACTTTCTTATCGTTTGACACTTTTTATTTCACTTTTATGATTTTTATTTTTCTTATTTCTTACCAGAGCCCATCCAACCGCACTGGATGGCTCGTCGCGAGCAACTGAACTTCATGCAGCGAGAAGTTTTCCTCGATAGCCATGACGGATTCGTGGACTGTTCGGCTAACATGACGATCGTCTGTCGGCTGCCGGCGATCCCGGCCCATTTATTACTTAATCACACAGCTGGGAGCTGAGATAACGCTTTCAACGTCGTTTGTTGTGCTTGCGTTATTTGTTTATTTTTCTCTGATTTCCAGTTTTTTTCTTCGCTCTTGTTTGGTGCACTCTCGCTCTTTAAGCAAAATGCCGGCCGGCATTTTTATTTGTTACGAATCGAAATAGAAACCAAACAAAAGAGTGAGCTTGTTTCCGTCTCTTGGAAAAAGCTTATCGATCTTTATCGTCGCGCCAGCATTCAATTGATGATACACATTCTTCTGACGCTCCCGGTAGCTGTAGACTAATTTATAAGATTGATTAGAGATTGGAGCAGTGAACTGTAATTTATTTGGTAAGGCCCTTTTTCGGTAGCAATGTAATCCATTTTAAGTACCTGTGATCAATTATATTACCCTAGCCCACTGTAGTTGCAAATACACTTGCATGTATGCATGCTAATCGCTTCCAAATCCAAAGGCATCGATTTCAGTTTCCATTTTGTTGTGCCAAAACAAAAGTTGGTCAAGTGTTTGAAAAAGCCCGTTCTTCCGATTTGCATAATAACAAGATCAGTTAAATCCTAATATATTTTTGTATTGGTCACTTAGCTTAAAGCTGTTCAGTTGAATGGTTTTTTGGCAAAATAACTGGACTGAAGGTGAATAGCGGCTAAAATACTCGATTCTCATTCAGGCATGTCCAAAACTAAAAAGAAACTCAACGTACAATCACCCAAAATAAAAATAAAAAACAACTTGAAGTTTATTGCTAGAGCTATTAAAAAGCGGTTGAAACTGTCTGCAAAGCTGGCAGCGAATAGCTTTTGAAAATCACGATCAAAATGAAGAAAAAATTCATGACCACTTTGTATCGACACCGCAGTCGACGCGTCGGTGTCTGGCAGCTGTTTGTTGCTACTTGTTGACTTGCCACGAAAAGAGAAACGGGTTGGCAACCATGCGTTACAACTTGCAACTCTTGCAATGACAAAAATAATCGCCCTGATAAAGACGGCAATGAGTGTCAACCGATTTTTGGCCTCAATTTTACTCGTATTTCTTGCGCGACAGTCACACTGTGCAGGCGGTCGCTCCATGGATGCAAACGAGTTCTGATGACGTAATTCGTATCGTTAACTGCTTGTCGTTTATTGTTGTTGTTGTTATTATTGCTATTGTCGATGCTGTTTCTTGCAACTCACGCAAATAAACACTAAAGTGCCTGCCAAAAATACATTAAGTAAGTAAATGTATTGGTAAAAAGCTTCATGTGTGTATAGTCAAAGAGTATAGAATCTCAACAGTTTGCAATTGGTAAGAAAAGCTATGTCTCAGGCATCTGAGCGGTTGCAAAAAATTAGACTACACGTGTACATCTATGCATATGCAGCATCTTAAATGTGTGCGTGCCGACTCAACTGTTTTGTCATTTATGAACATACGAAAAAATACTTATTATATTTTATTGTCTTTTACATGTTTTGAAATTATTTACAAAAATTTATTATAGATGCTTCTAAACAATCTTTTGTTTTTTATTGACAAAGTCCCCCATACAAGAATTCTTTGCTATGGTTAAAGACAAAAGACAATTTTATGCTCCTTACACTTGTAAATTGTGTTCTCTAGGAAATAAAGTTACATACAAATATATTAATATGTGCATACGTTAGTACAAGGAGAACAATAGCAAACAAGTCTTTCTCTCTTTTTCGCGTGCTTTATTTACTATTTTAACAGCTTTCCACGGCATGAAGTACATAACGGAAATAAAAGTTACGCTCGGCAATAGCCGAGTATTATGTTTGTTTGATAAACGAAATATGTACAAAATTATTTTTAGCATGTTCATTAATATTCTCTTTTTTATTTGTAATCTTTTGAACATAATATTGAAAGCGAGAACACTGGCAATAGTAAAATCCATGCAAAACCAAAATGCTTGACTACTTAGTTGTTGCTTCACACGAATGTAAATTAACTTTGCAAGAGATATAAAAAGGACTGTCCTGCTCTAACTACAGAGAGCGATCGTTACCTTCCACATTCCATAAATTTCACTTGTGCACTTTATCCACAGAGGCAGTAAGCCTGTAGCTTTCCGCGTCTTTACATCGCTGCAGATTATCGTGCGTTTATTTATTTAATTAAAACTGATAGGCCATATATTAATAGACAAATTGTGTTTATATAACGCATTGAACATTCACAAAGTGTTTATAACATTTTAGAATCGCCGTGTTATTGCTTTTTAAAGTGGTTTCAACCAAATGAAAATTGAGAAACGCGCGCCATTTTTTTTTCTGCTTTGCCGGGCCACGAAAAAATTAAAGAGAAAGCTTAACAGCGCCCATGCGAGTGTGTTGTTGTTGCGTTTAGCGCGCTGAAAATCTCCATAATAAGCGAAGCATTGAAGATGCTATTAATTACGTTTATTTATTTTTGTTTTTTTCTTGTGTGTGAAATGCAGTGAAAATAAAATAAAATAATATACTTATATAGAAAAGAAAGATGAGTTGCATCTCATTTAATTATTGTTGTGTGTGGGTGTGAGCTTTTTGTTTTTGTAAAAGTGCTCAGTGAAAAAATGCGTTATTGCTGCTACTGGTGAGTGCATTCTGCATATTGTATATTTTATTGATCACCCTTTTTATAAATCACATAATAAGATTGCATACAGTTATAGAAATAAGATTTATTTCTGCAATGTATAAAAATTGTTCTTTTAACGCTTCAATACATTTTCAAACGACAATTATTTTGCTTAAACTTCTCAAATATTTAGAATTAAGTTCAGTACTCGTGAACTTACAATGAAATATAATCTTGGACATCCGTTGGCTGGCAACATTTTCACCAGAGTACGGAGCAGAGATGGGCCAGTGTTGAACAAGGCCAACATTCAGGAAGGCCAGGCAGAAACAAAGTCAATTTAGGTTATCATATTAAAGTCTTCAACGACAACAGAAACAGAGAAGCTTAAAAGTGAAAAAGCTGATTGTAGGCCAGTTTTGGTTATTGCTAAAACAAAAATGCATAAACTACGATTCAAGCTTATTGGCAATATTTCTTTACATAATTATACACTGTTAATAAAATGTATGATGTTTTAAGTGAAAGTTTACTAAAGCTTCCTGTTAAGCCAATTTTTATTAGTAAACCTTTAAATATCTTATCTACAATTGCAATACAAACAAAATACCGTTATTGACTACCTCCGTCTGGCTGAGACGAAAAAGTTATTTTGCTTGCTCTTACCAATTGCAAACTCTTGAGATTCTATACTCTTTGGTATAGTTCATATATTAAAGATAAGTTGCAAGTGCAACATCAAAATTAAGTTCTTGAATTTTCTGCCGCCGCAAAGTGGGCTAAGAGGTGTTTGTCAGAATGTAAAATATGTAAAACATTATTCGCTCGTCAAACTTAAAGCAACCTTGTTTAAATTCACAATAGAGAATTGCTTACTTTAACTAGCAGCCCCAATCAAGCGCGATGACAAGCGATATTGTTTTTGTAATTATACTGTTTTATTTTTTATTATTATTTTGCTTTTCAGTGCGCATTGGCCCCACTGTGCACCGCTGCCAGCGCTGGCGCAACGTTCACCTGGCTGCGTCGCGTTTCATTTATTTATTCGCTGTTAAGTTTTTGATTTCGTGTTCAATTTGGTTCTAAGTCTCGCCGCGTGTGCATCGACGCGAATTTTCGTTATGGTGCTGTTAAAAGTGATTAAATATCTAGCTGGTTAGTGTTCGATTTTTGGTGTATTTATTAGCTGAAAATGTTTATTAAAATCACAAAATTTTCTTTGTTGCATGTGCTCCCAAAAAGGCTGTGTGGTGCGTGTTTGCAATGAGCTGTCTCAGAATATGCATTCGCTCAACAAGATGTTTAAATATCACTTGCTCGAGGCGAATTAACAAAAAGATGTTTGGTTAAGAGCTATATAAGTATAAATATTTAAGTACACATTCAACCACATATGTACCTGTCCAGACAAATATCCAGTTATACTCACACGATATGTTAAGTAAGATGTTAATTAAATCTATTTTTTGTGCATCAATAAATCATTTGCTCACACACGAACGAATTTCTTTTCTTACAAGTTGATTTTAACAACATTTTAAGCCAAACAAAAGTGAGAACATATTGCCAAGAATGACAAACATACATACATATTTTTACGTGCAAATAACCTTGGTTGTCGGGTGGCTGCAACGTCAGCATTTTGTGCCACAAGGCAGAGTGGCGCTTGCACAATCAACGTTAGCCGTTAAAACTCTATAAGCGGCTTTCAATTTTAGATTATGTTTTACAGTTGTGCAATCTTTCCCATGTTCATAACTGATCATTTTATTTTAAAATCACATATCTAAGGTTTTAAGTGCCGTGTTACAACTCAACCCTAAATTTACTAACCAGATTTAACTATAGTATAATTTGCTGTTCAAATGTTTCTCTTTATGGGGAGTTACTCGTTTTGGAATTTTGTTAAACATTCTGAATTTAAAGGTATTTTAATAATAATTTCAAATAAAACGTGATTCCGTGAACCAGCGCAAATGAGAAACTTAACTCAGAGAGCAAAATATAAGCAAGGCCTCTTCGTTATTATAAAAATAAACAAAAGATTCCACATCGCCTAACATAGAAAAATTAGCATACATGGCTGGTAGGAAATCCGTGACGTCACATGACGCCGTCAAGTGTCTATGCTGAAAAACTTAAGGGGCTCATCTTAGTTTGTTAACGGTGACTTGAAAAACAACTCATAAATTAACAGACAATTTTTCGAGGCATTAAAGACATCAAGCTGCTTAAGAATACACTCATATGCATATATATTTTTTTTAAATATAACAGTTTTTTTAATCTTAGAGCTAATAAGCGCACAATTCTCAGAACTTTTAATTTAACTAAACTTATTCATCACGCATGAATGTTAGACCAAAGCCAAAAACATTGCTTACAAACTTTAACATGGATGTGATCATACCATGGGCATGTTTGGAACTCTTTGTGGTCTCCTTTTCACTATTTTTAATGCTGTTTGAACTCCTTTCGCTGGTTCTTCTTGACGACTGCGATTCGGCACTGCTGAAAATACGCTCCACATTTGGTAATATGAATTTTCTAGCAAAATCTCCGCCGATTTCATTTATGCGATCATCTTCACTGCTGAAATCATCATGCGGCCTTCCAGTTACTATAAAAAGGATACCAATTGAGCTTATCGTAATCTCTTGTCAAGTATTTCAACTTACCAATAATCAGCAGAGCACTACTGATAAAAAACAATGATAAGAACTTGGTAAGAGACATTTCCACTTGCAACACTTGACTAATTTCAACTGTACTAATCAGTCAGTGTTACGCTGAACTTTATATGTAAATGTTGCCATGCCAGACGATCTACGTGATCTTTGGCCGGAATGCAATAGGAAACAACTAATTTGCACGTTTCACCAAAATATTTGTTTTTTTATTTATGCCTTTTACTTTACTTTACGTTTACCACAGACTATACTATAGTACCCGAACACATGAAAATTTTCTCAATAATTTAGTGAATTGGGCTTTGATAGATTGTCTGACACAATGTCATTAAGTGACTCTTGTAGTATCTTTGGCTTTTTAGTCTTGGACTTGTACAGTTCATAGGCATTATCCAATTTAGCATCGGTCAATCGTTCATATTCCACACCCGGCCATTGTCGGTAGAGCTCCTCTTGTTGTTCTCTTGTGGGCTGACTTGATGACGATCGTGTTTGACTAGTGACCAGTTAAACTAAGAGCTGTGAAAGTTTCTCAAGTGTTATAATCGCATATACGTATATACCAATCTTAAGTATCCTTTAACTAACCAAGTAAAATTGTAAGACGCATTGTACAAAAAAAGATTGGCTTCTGTTGATACTGTCTGACAAACTGATAGACGGTTCGAGGTTCCCGCATTTAATATACATGCTCGTAGCTCGCATCAAACTATTGATCGGCTCCTAACTGGCAACTCATGCGAAGATTATGCAAAAGAGTATTGCCAAAAAAGAAAGAACTTATCAAAAAAAGGGGCTCGAGGAGACGCAGAGCGTCGTTCTGTCTCACGCTGATCGTTTGATTGGTGGGCAAATACGTTTGGCGTCATCAACTTAACTTCATCAACTGGCGCTACCCACATTTTGGCGCTTAACAGATTCATTCAATAATTAATCTAATAAAATATACTGAAAGCTATCGCCTTTATTCACACCGTTTGTTCGCTCTTACGTCTTAATCTTTCTCGTGCCCAAAGAAGATGGTCCAACGTTCAAGTGTTGGCGTCTCCTCGCATAAGAATGTCTCCATTGAGCAGTATTCGTCACTATAGTCGTTGTAGTCTGCAAAAAAACTGGTTTTAGTGATTCATCTTTCGGTAGCAGAAAAACCTAAAATGTATTTGAATATGTATTTTAAGGCATAATTAAGAATGACGAGCATTAGTTATTTCTCACGAAGGGCTTAGCCCATTGATAATTTATTGACCAAATTGGCGGTCTATTTAGCCATATCAACTGCGACTCGTATCTATTTCGGGTGCGCTAATTAGACTTGGCTGCAGGCAGTGCAAATATAATAGTAAGAGGAATTTATAAAGAAATATTTAAAACATATTTGTATTAAAGTTAAGATGTTATGTAAAAGAAGATCAAAATTATGATTTAAGTTAAGATGTTATGTAAAAGTTGATCAAAATTATGATTTGATGAAATGCTTTTACTTGTCATAAAAGATTTCAAATACATACGTTTTCCCTCTTTGCAGGCTGCAATATCCATAAAACATTTGTTTTCGTATTTCCTTATGCAGCCCATGTCCTCGTCCAGTCGACAGATGGCGTTTCTGTCAATTTCTTTGTTGCAGGAGCTTTCTAATGGACAATATTTGATTGTCTGCTGTAGATTTTTGCCATTCTCAGCTCTGACCACTGTGCAGACTTTTTGAATAGCTTATTAATTGATAAGCAGACAATTCGTTAAAAGATTACTTACGCAAAAACAATAGGCAGGGTCTAATAATACTTTTGATGGACATTTCAGGCAGCAAAGCAAATTTCTGAAGAATAAGCGTACAATTTAAAGCGCACTGCGCAACTAAAAAGTGTTTTTGGTTTAAAGGCTGTTCAAGATTCGTTTGTATCAAATAGAAAAAAAAGTTTGTAGATAAGATAAAAATTGTATATGTCAAGCTTTATCTAAACATACAATAAAAAAAAATGCTAATTGTTTTATACTAGTTTTCACGTGTTGGGAAATTTTACAGAATTATTTTAATTTTAATCTTTAATAATTCCAATATTTTTCTGGACGAATTTGGTTAGAGAGTTAGATTTCCACGCGAAACGTTTCCATGGGCCTCGGTTGTGTCTTGGGTAAAATATATATTTTTCATTGCATACTTTTGTGCACTATTTGCTTTTTGATTGACTGCGATACAGTTTAGCATAGATGCCATTTTTAGTTAGCAACTGAGCATGGGTGCCCTGCTCAATGATGCGTCCAGCTTGAATAACACAAATAATGTTGGCATTTTGAACAGTAGACAAACGATGAGCAATCACAATGCAAGTGCGTCCAGAACAAGCCGAATCCAAGGCCTGTTGCACCACCTGTAGACAAAGTTTGTTTAGAATGTTATACTTAAATGAATTTATTTTTAGCCTACCCTTTCACTTTGCATATCCAATGCAGATGTGGCCTCATCTAGCAAGAGTATTTTGGGATTTCGGACCATGGCACGGGCAATAGCAATACGTTGCTTCTGTCCACCCGAGAGCTGTGTGCCCTTGGAGCCAAGCATGGTATCATACTGGGCAGGAAGTGTCATAATAAACTCATGTGCGTTAGCCATTTTGGCTGCATCAATGATCTGTTGCATGGGTACAGTGCGAGATGTGTCGCCATAGCTGATATTTTCCGCAATGGTCTTCTCAAAGAGTGAGGGTTCCTGTGATACAATGCCTAGACGACGCCGAAGGGTCTTTAGCTCCATGTCGTGGTGTATGCTTTCCTGATCAATTAGCTACGAAAAAAATGAATTTGTACAAGGTTTTCAACTCAAAGAAACTTACTTACTATCTTGCCCTCATCTGGATCATAATAGCGCATCAAGAGCTGAACACAAGTAGATTTTCCGGAACCAGAGGCTCCAACAAGCGCAACTGTTTGACCCTGCAGCACATCCAGGTTGAAGTCTTTTATCACCTTTTGATCGCGTCTTGAGGGATAGGAAAAGTTGAGCTCTCGATAGCTGACGCCCTGTTCCACAACATTGGTCTTATAGATGTGGCCATTGCTAGCTTTGGCCACAACATCTGGAGATTGTATCAACGGCTTACGATCTATTATTTCATGCATGCGTGTTGCCGAAAGCAGCGCCGCATTAAAAGCAGGTGTAAATGCCAAAGATTGGGCCAAAATGAACAGACCATAAAGCATTGTGTTGGCAATTCTACAAAAAATCGACTTAGAGCAACTATTTTTTTTTTCTTCAAATTATTCACTCACTTCATAATAACTTCAAACTTGATCCTTCCTTCGGCGCACATGAAACCGCCATAGGTCAACGTCACAGCATATCCAAAGAACATGAGGGTCATGCCCATAGAGTTAACCAATCCTCTCCATCGAAGCCGACTCTTAATTTGCAGACGATAACGTTGCACTTCCGCATCGTAGACCTTAATCAGTTCCTCCTCCCTACGCAAGGCAGCTACCGTTCTTATCTGTGCAATAGTTTCCGTAGCTATTCGACTAGTTTCCTCCAGCACATTTTTCTCCTTTAACGCAGACTTTTCACTAAATCTCGCTTCAAATACAATAGAGCCGACCATAAATGGTGCTGTACTTAAGCAGACTAACGCCAGTTCCCATGAATAGGAGAACGCAATCGAAAAACTGCAGATAAAGTTAGTTAAGGCTTGGATAATGTTGCTCAAAGGAAAACCAATGGCACCCTGCACACTAGCTGCATCTCCCGCAAGTCGAGCAGATAAAGCTCCAACACTGTTTTCCTTTTCATCAAACCACGCCATTTCCTGATTCATGATGGAGCTAAATGTCTTCGAACTATTCCGGAGAGAAATTCAGTAGATAAGTACGCCGAATTTTAAACTTAATATTCTTAAAGCTTACCGCATTCGTGTGGTTAGCCACACTCCGGCTAGATTATAGAAGAAAGTTTGGACGAAGCAGAAGATGCCTACACAGACGCCAATTATAGCTGTTATAATCGACATGGATGAGCTGTGCTCCAGAACTTCCTCATCGGTGGGTTCAGCCAGCGAGGCATATAATTCCGCCAGGACAACAGAAAAAGCCGGCATTGCACAGCCATAAAGTGCAGCACACACAGTGCCAATGATTAGAAAACTCCACTCTGGACGTGCCCAGATAAGAATGCGCAAGAAGGTACGCGGATAGCTGATGCTCTTAGTGTTCCTTGCCATTTCTGCATCCTCAGCAGCTTGAGATTGACTCGGAATTATTCGTTTCATTTGAAACTCTGCATTTTTATCTAGGGATTTGACTGAGCATTTGCGATACTGTTCGATTTCTTGAGATCTCTTGCGTTCCTTAGGCAGCTCAACTTCACACTCATTCAACAGCTCATCCGCCGTATCATCATATTCGTGGGCAGCAACCATTTTGTAGTAGTAACCCTGCTTTTTCATCAGATCTTCATGATTGCCCTGCTCAACCGCCTTGCCATTCTCAACGTAAACAATTTGATCAGCATGCCGGATGGCAGATAGACGATGAGATACAACGAGAGTGGTGCGACCTTTGCACGCTCTGTCCAAGGCGGCTTGCACCAGCTTCTCGGAGTGGTAGTCCAATGCTGACGTGGCCTCTGTAATGAATAATTATTGTAAAAAGTCTGTGAATTGCGACATATGTGAATCAAAATTACCATCTAATAGAAGTACTGTTGGCCGTTGAATAAGAGCTCTGGCTATGGCAATGCGCTGACGTTGACCACCAGATAGTTGGACACCCTTTTCGCTTATATGGGTGTCGTAGCCCTACAGAGGAAAAAGGTAAAGTATAGAAGAGGACATATTCATAGCTCTTACGTTATCGAGAGCAATAATAAAGTCGTGTGCGTTGGCAGCCCTGGCAGCATCTTCAACCTCCTTCTGGGTAGCCAGCGGTTTGCCATGGCGAATGTTCTCTTCTGTTAATGCATGACATCGTGTTAAATGGTTTCTCTATGTATAGTATATAGCTTAACCCACCAATGGTGCCCTGAAATAGCACTGGTTCCTGACCGACTACAGCAATATTGGAGCGCAACCAATTCAGATTGTATTTTCTAACATCTTCGCCATCCAGCAGCACTTGTCCAAAAACAGGATCATAGAAACGTTGCAACAGTTGTATGCAGGTCGATTTGCCACAACCCGAGGAGCCCACCAAAGCCACTGTTTGACCCTCTTTAACAGTCACATTAAGTCCCCTTAGCACTGTGATGTCCTTACGTGCAGGATACTGAAAGAACACATCACGAAACTCTATGCTGCCCTTAAGTCCATAGTTGAGAATTTTTCCAGCCTTAGAGAGCGGATCGATAGCCGAGACGCGATCAATGACATCATAAATAGCGCTCGCCGATCCTCGTGCCATGGCAAAGGTCTCCAGGAATGGAGAAGTTCTTGAAAGCTGATTGGCACCCACAAGAATGCCTGATATTACAATCATCACAATTGCTGGAGTATATTCTCGATCCTCACTGGGTATATCGGTAGAGCGATCATGTAGAATCAAATTGGCTCCGTACCAGAAAGCACCAGCACCCACAATGAACATCATGGCTTTCATTACGGTATCACTAAGGCCGGAGAAGGCGCCCTTCCATTTGCCAGCTTTAAGAGCAGGCTTTAAGAGATTTTCATAGCGCGTCGACTCGGAACGCTCACCGCCAAAAGCGACCACTGTGCGTATAGCGCCAATAACCTCCTCCACAACAGAGCTAGCACGCACATAAGAACTTTGCTCCCGAGCTGTCAGCTTGCTTTGGTACTGTAATGATAATTTTAAAAGATAAGCAGGATATTTTTAATCAATTGTCACTCACATGCGCAACCACGGAATTCACCACCATAGTGAGTGGTATGTAAAAAAACATAGCCAAGGCCAGCTTCCAGCCATAAACAAAGGATATGACAACACTAATGGCTACATCGCATATAATTGTTAAGAAATGACCTGCATTCTCCGCAATTCCAGTGCGAATCTTTTCCATATTGCTTAAGTTCGTATAGGGTTAATTAAATATTAACTTTGTGAACGCTGAACACTTACTCAGTAATGCGCACGGCAAAGTTTTGATCCTTGGCCATATCATGCCAACCAATTTCCTGTCTGATTGTTGCCTTAAAAAATTCCCGACGCATGCGTACAGTTAGTTCAAGAGCCAAATGATTAAAGATATTCACAAAAGTCATGCACGAAAATAACATAAGCAAGGAGTCTAATGTCATGATTATGCCAAATGCGACGCTATCCTTGCGCAGCTCAGCCATATTCTCCTCATAGGTAGCATTGGTCCTGTGAAGAAAGAAAATGATGAAAAGAATAAGGATTTCCAGGGTTATACTTACAGCTGTTTTCCACCTCCAAAAATGGGTAGTGCCTTTGTGTCCGAGCTGGTGCCCATGCCCAAACTCCTATCGATAAACATGGCAACCAATTCACTATACACGATAATAGCTATGGGAAAGACCAATGCATGCAGGAGGGCTGCTATAATGGCGCATAGCAACAGTAGATAATCTGGACCGCGAGCATAGCGAAAAAGCTGTCGATAGTTTACTGTTTGCAGGTCGGGTTCCTTGGCTTTGGTTTTCTTTTGTTCCGCATGAGCCGCATCATCCGTACCGTTCATATTCGGCTCCGCCATTGACGCAGTTTAAAACACAAAGCTTTCGCCAATAAACATTTACCCTCGGGGTCAATTAATAGTTAGCGTTCGTGTGTAACAAATGAATCTTAAACAACCAGTGCACACGTTCGAGTAATCAGGAACTTTAAAAAGATGCTTTAGCTGTGTAGTAAAGTCTGCTTTGGTTTTTACTTAATGATCTTTGGATAGGTTTTTGACTTTTCGTCTAATTGATAGGCATTCCGAAAACTATTTGGTTTCAATTGATGCGAACAAAACTTTTGGTATGTTTCTTCCGTGAGTTACCGTGCCGTTTGAAATGTTGTCTCCAACTGTTGGGCTTGCTACTCAGAGGGTCGTTTTTTATCAGCTCGGTTTCTAATAATGCTCTAATAAAAAAAGAGCATACATCTGTTAGGTGGGAAGTAAGATCTACGCTCGCAGTTTTCAAAAATTTCTCTTATTTTATTTTAATAAAAACCAATTGAATTGATTCTTCTCAAGGTTCTGAATGACTTGTAAATATACATATATTTATCTAATATATATTTCATTATGACGATAAATCAGGTCATCAAAGGTTCTTAATTAAAATGTCTGCCAATTTGCATTAAATTCCTGAATGAGATTTGAAATTTTTAAAAAGAGGGCTATCTAACTTCCCTATTATCATTGGGATATACCTTTATGGCACTACTTTACATAAGTGTTTGATATCTTAATGGGAGTGTATAGACGACCCTCTTTAGCTCTTATCAATTGTTGCACATGCTAATATTTGTTTATAATCTAACTATCTCGCCTTTGACATCTAATTTTGTTGTTAATATTTGTTTAAATTGATGATATAAAGATATCACATTACATGTAAGAACCTGAAATCTAATGCTGTGTAAAATGCATTTAAGCAAATAGTTGGAAACTACTCGCTCTGCTAATTGCGCAAAAGATTGTCTTTGTGTGGAATGATAGAAAAGTTAAGTTAAATTAGAATAATCTGATAAAGACACCTAACAGACTTTTTTTATATGAGCAATGTTTACTCTGCATGTAAGTATAAAATCGGGTTGAAGCGTGTCTTCGATATCATAAAAAGTAAATTGCAACCAAATATTTATGGATATTTTATTGAAGAAAAAGCAAGCTGTATGGTACATGAAGTATGACAGTAAATAAATCGTTACTAATAGTTCAGTGATCTTTTTGGGTCTTGTGCAACTTGGCATAGATGCCACCTTGTCCAATAAGCTGCGAATGCGTTCCGCGTTCCACAATGCGGCCACTTTCTACCACACAAATGATATCAGCGTTCTGAATCGTTGACAAACGATGGGCAATCACAATGCAGGTGCGTCCAGAGCAGGCGGCATCTAGAGCTTGCTGAACCAACTATAAAAACAACATTGGTGTTTGACAAATAAGACGAACCCATAAGGAACTTACCCTTTCGCTTTGCAGGTCCAGGGCTGAGGTGGCTTCATCTAGCAACAGTATCTTTGGGTTTCGCACCAGGGCACGAGCGATGGCAACGCGTTGTTTCTGACCGCCAGATAACTGAGTTCCTCGAGCGCCCATCCGAGTATCATAGCCATTAGGCAATGCAATGATAAAGCTATGAGCATTCGCGCTCTTGGCAGCAGCAATCACCTCGGCCATGGGAACAGAACGACGATTATCACCGTAGGCAATATTTTCAGCAATCGATCGCTCAAATAGGGAAGGTTCTTGTGATACAATGCCCAGTTTGCGGCGTACGCCCTCTAAGGTTAAGTCATGCTGAATGTCATCTTGATCAATGTGCTGCAAGTTGACGAAAGTTTAGATGGCATTTTTTTTGGGGTAAACTCGGTTTTAAGGCTTACAATTGAGCCGTTATTCGGGTCGTAGTAGCGTTGCAGTAACTGAACGCATGTGGACTTGCCGCAACCGGAATGTCCAACTAGTCCCACAGTTTGACCCTTCAGCACCTCCAAGTCGAGACCATTAAGAATCTTTGCATCTGGACGTGTGGGATAACGGAAATCGATATCACGGTAGCGTACACCCTCAAAGAGATTAAGCTGCTTAGCCAAAGTATTTTTAATGGTGCCCATGGGTGAAATAATGCGTGGTTTGCGATCAAGGATTTGAAACAGACGATAGCCGGCAACTAATGCAGCTGTAAATGCAGGTGTAAAGGCTAGAGATTGGGCTAACATCATAGATCCATAAAGCAGCGTCTCAGATACTCTGAAACAGTGGAAAATGAATATGATATTTTGGAACTATAAGCACACCCACTTGATAATGTCCTGGAAGGGTACTTGACCCTCTGATACTAAGACACCGCCATAGCAAAGCGCTACGGCATAGGCAAAGAAAGCAGATGCCTGCATTGTAGAGTTCAAAACACCGCGCCAGCGTAGCTTTTGTCGTATAAGAATCTCCACATTCTGAATTTCCTTTGAATATTGCTTAATAACCTCAGATTCACGGCGCAAACCGGCAATGGTCCTGACGTTGGTAACAGATTCAGTTGCTATGCGGCAGGCCTCCTCCAAGACTTTTTTCTCGCGAATCAATGCGTTGGACATCATTCTAAAAGAAGTAATAATTTTGGTTTTCAATAAATTGCCTGATGTAACTCAAACCTTGACTCACTTTGCCTCAAGTATGACAGAACCAACAATGATCGGGCAATTGGCCAGACAAAGCAACGCCAGTTTCCAATTGTAGTACATAGAGACCGACACGCCGGAAACAAAATTGGAAAGAGCCTGAATCATGCCACTCAACGGATACCCAATAGCTCCCTGTACACCAGCCGCTTCACCCGATAAACGAGCTGACAACGCACCTACTGAGTTCTGCTCCTCATCAAACCAACCAACTTCCTGAGTGACCATTGCCTTGAAAGTCATCGCTCGCATGCGATGTGTTAACCAAACACCCGCATAGTTAAAGAGATAGGTTTGCAGGAAACAAACCAAACCGGTGATTACCGCAATGCCTAAACAGGCCCACGATAGCACCGCAGTCCGACTGAGCGCAACACTTTCATCCTGCTCGGCGAGAGCACCATAGAATTCACCAAAAATGATTGAGAATGCTGGATAAATGCAGCCAACGGCAATGGCTGAAATGGCACCAAACATAAGGTAACACCATTCGGGCTTTGAGATGCGCACGATTCTCAAAAAGGTTCGGAAAAAGTTTGGTTTCTCTACGGGCACATAATTATTTTCCTTGTTGCTCTCCTTAATAAACTTGACAATGGGCTCATCAAACTGAACGCTGAGCTTTTGGTTCTTCTCGAAGTTGACTGGACTTGTTTCAAAAGATTTTTCATAGAGCGCTAGACTTTTGCCTGTAAATAAAGTTATCTCAAATGTATATTATTATATTTCTTGTCTGAAGTTTCTCACGCTTGGCTTCATCAATATTCTCTTCCTTGTCAATTTCCTCAGGTAATTTAAGATCACCAGCTTTAACCATGTTATAATAAGCTCCCTCCATGGCCATTAGATCATCATGTGATCCCTCCTCCAATACTTTACCATCGTGAATGAAAACAATCTTATCTGCACCACGTATAGCGGATAGACGATGTGAAACCACAATTGTGGTACGTCCTTTACTAGCCAAATCTAAAGCCCGTTGAACTAGTTTCTCTGAGTTGTAGTCCAATGCAGAGGTGGCCTCTGTAATAAAAGAAGATTGTGAGCCAAACACTTTATAGGACCTGCTTTCCTTTTTTTACATACCATCTAAAAGTAGTATCTTTGGATTTTGTATAAGAGCACGAGCGATGGCAATGCGCTGCTTTTGACCGCCTGAGAGCTGAGAACCACGTTCACCGATCATTGTACGATAGCTCTACATGGATTAACTGTTAGTTAACTTTGGTTATTCCTCAGTAATCGTTTCAACTTACCTCTGGTAAATTGCTTATAAATTCATGAGCTCCAGCTTGAGTGGCAGCTGCTTCGATTTCCTTCTGTGTAGCATTGGGCTTGCCATAGCTTATGTTTTGGGCTGACAATAGAAAATGGTATAGAAAAGTGTATAAAATACAAGTTCCTTACTTTACCTATGGTTCCCATGAAAAGCACTGGTTCCTGACCCACTATAGCAATGTTAGACCTTAGCCATTGTATATTATATTTGCGTATATCCAAGTCATCCAAAAGCACGGATCCAAAAACGGGATCATAGAAGCGCTGTAACAATTGTATACAGGTGGACTTTCCGCAACCAGAGGACCCAACAAGAGCCACAGTTTGACCCGCTCGAATCTTGATATTCAAACCTCGTAAGACAATAACTTCTGGACGTGAGGGATACCGAAAAAAAACATCCTCAAACTCTACATCGCCCCGCAGGCCATAGTTCAAAAGCTTGCCATCTGTGGACAGTGGATCGATTTTCGAGGGCAAATCGATGACCTTAAACAGATTGGCGGCACAGCCACGGGCCGTCGCAAAGGATTCAAGGAATGGTGCGGTTCGCGCAATATTATCAGCTCCAACAATTATGCCAAAGAATGCCTGCATGAAAAATAAGTGTTGAGCAAGAGTTTTGAACACTTGAACCATTGTGAAACCTACAATCATTAAAATAGCTGGCGTATATTCTTTATCCTCCACATTGCGATCAGCCAAGATAAGATTCACGCCATACCAAAAAGCGCCGGCACAGGATAGAAAGAGCATGGATTTCAGCACTGCATCACTTAGACCGGAAAAGGCACCTTTCCACTGACTGGCCTTGCGAGCGGGCACCAGCAAGTTTTCAAAGCGTTCCACCTCTTGTTTCTCACCGCCAAAAGAGACCACAGTGCGTATGGCACCAAGAATTTCCTCCACGAGATTTCCTGCTCCTCCATAGGATTCCTGTTCGCGTGACGTCAAAGTGCCTTGTATCTGCGTGTGTATTTGAGGTTCTTAAAGTTGAGCTTGAGTTGATATTAGATAATTTACCTTGCCCACATAATAATTGACGGCAATGACAAGTGGTATATAACAGCTCACAGCTAACGTTAGTTTCCAGCCATAGCCAAAGGATATCCCAACGGTTATGATAAAGCCCACAACTAGGTAGAGAAAGTGACCTACTTTTTCAGAGATGCCATCGCGTATCTTTTCAATGTCGCTGTTGGGATATATATATATTGATCAAGTATTCATCTTGGAGCCAGCAGACTAATACTCCTTTTCATGTAATACTAACTCTGTCATGCTCTGTGCAAAGTTCTGCTTGGTAGCCAAATCATGCCAGCCAATATCCTGTCTCATAACCGACTCGAAGAGTTTTATGCGCATGCGCGTCACCTGTCGCAATGCTACCAAATTGAATATATCGACTGAGAATATCCCCGATACAAACATGATCAAAGACGTAATGGTTAGCAGAAGGCCATATGATATGGAATCATCATAGAGTGCGTCATTGTTTTCCTCGCGTGTGGCATTAGTTCTTTTCCAAATAATATGGTCATTTACATATTTACTTTCTAAGAGAAATTCTGCACTTACAGTTTCTTGCCACCCCCAAAGATGGGCAGGGCATGCACCGTTGAGCTGGTGCCAACTTGCATGGCGCGATCCACCAGCATGGCTGTGAATTCACTATAAATAATGACCACAGCGGGCAATGTGAGTGCCTTAATGCAACACATCACAAAGCCAATAAAGAGCCAACAAAGTTCCCCGTATGTGGAGAATCTAAACAGTTGCCAGAAACTTATTGGAGGTGTGGGCTCCAGGCCCGGAGCCACAGGTACTTCTTCTTCCAATAACTTCTCTTCGTTGGACGTGATGGATGCCTCGTCGCGATCCATGATTGTATCTGACAGTTGGGCAAATAAAAATATTTATATTCATTCGGCCATCGATCTGATGAACAGCAAGATTTTATTTTAATTTGCACGCACAACAACTAATACAACATTTGCCATATAGACGTAGAGACGCCAAAAAGGTTAATTCAATTAGGCAGCGCTTCGACAATCATTCCAAGTCGATTTGCAAGATTGTTTGCCTTTCAGTTATTGACCTCCGGGGTTAACAAGGGAGGTGCCATATTAAATATTTTATGTACATAAATGTTGCATACACTACGTTAGACTTCCTCAAATGAACAACTTTCTAATCGATCCTTGAGTTTAACTATTTCGTTGTGTTCTGAGTTAGTTTTCATATCCTCTCACGCATATTCACCTTAAAGCACTGCACTGTTTCCTTATCAGTTTAATAATTGTTTTATTTAAGTTATGTTATTCTTCCAGATATTTGACCGTTACACTCGATCTTCCCAGCCCGACTGACGGCGATTGTCCGAGTGCTCTCCATTTAAATTTCCTCAACGCTATGTTGAGACAATGCGTTCTTAAGTTTTAATTGATCTTGCTCGTAAGAGTCTCAGTCTCAGCGTCTCTTGCATCGAGTTCGCTATCTAAGTGTTCTCTTATGTTCTCTTCTTTGTACTACCCAAAGAATCACTAGCTTTTACTATAAACAGTTAAAATCATTTGAATTACGCTGCATAATATCTAGTATTCGCTGTTCGAAGATATACCGTAAATCGATGTATTTTAACATTACAAATATTTAGCCGTTGCTATTTGGTGTGCATTCCCCGATTGTTTTTTTTTTTTGAGAATACCATTATGATCTAAATTGGTTGAAGTATTTATGATGAAACGTCCATAACCTCTAACATTACATTCATTGTATTGAACCTAGATATTTATTTATAAACATTGCTGATATTTCATTAGCTTATTTACAGAGGTGATATTTGTTTATAGCGGACCTACATGTATATAAATTACAGGTTTAGTATAATTGATAAATTGCTCGATTGTTCTTATGTTATGTGTAGGACTTGACTTAAAAATCATAATTTGATAAAAATCGCATATCACATATTGTGTTGGTTTATATTTACACTGCCTACACGATAAGGATTTTTTGATTGATGTAACTTTTAGTATTATTTATAAACGTACCTTAGTCTATTATGGCAAGCGCCAAAGAAACAATGTGTAATTGCAGTTACAATCAGGTAGCAGTTACATAAGAATCCATATATGTATCTAGAGACTGACGTGTGGTACATTTGTAAAACACGATATACATATATGTATGTTGTTAAAATTATAACAAAGATTGTATATATCTATTGGCAATTATCTTTTTGATTTCTTGCCTTTAAGTTTTAACACAACTTTTCAAAAATAATATCCTCCAAATGGTTCCGGGTGGCACAATGCCAAAATGTTTAATCCTAACTATCAACTCTGTCCAATGTAATCCGCATCGGGACGAATTTGCTGCTCTTATAACATAACAAGCTGGACAGGGCAACCTGAATTAGATATATATTCTATAACATTATGGTCCAATCTTATACATAGACCTCGCCCGTTTTGGGCTCTGGCTTTTGCTTGGCCAGCGTTGATGGTGCCGAGGAGGCAATTACTGAATTTGCTCCTGTTGAGGAATCTTTGCTGCGATGCAACGATATCGTTGACGTGCTGGCATCTACCGAATCCGTTTGTCCTGCCGATCGCACGGAGGAGCGTAGAAAGTTTGCATCCTGCAGATTAAGGCTTAGATTAAAACTGTTGTTCCTTGATATGTTCCCAGTTCCATTTAGTGGCTTCACGGAGAGAAAAGCTGTTGTGGTAATGCCACCACTGCCATTGCTGGACCCACTGCTATGATCTGCTGCACCATCTGCAGCACCACTGAGCTCCACAATCGATAGGTTCGATGGTGAGCGTTGTATAGAAAGGGAAACGGGTATTGTGGTGATGACATCGTTGGGATCAAAACCACTTGCATTGGTTGTGATGGTGGGCAATTGAGAACCTGCATTTAGCGGCACAATGCTCAAGGAATCACCTACGCTGGTGGCCACCGTGAATGGAAACGAGAGTGTAGTGATATTCGTCTCGCTGGGATTAGCTGTAGAATGAAAGAAACAGATAAGTGATAGAGCTGTATTTGAGTAGACTTTCGACTTACAGCTTGTGGTGAAGGAGTCCTTCAATCTGGTTGGCATGACAGCCTGGGCGAGGGCTGCTGTTGCTGGATGCCCTGGAATCAAAGTATTATTGGATGATGAGCTATCCATCTCTTTGATGGGTGACAGCAAAAGTGTGCCCAGAACTTGGCCGCTGTCCTGGTGCATATTTGTGCCGCTGTCAGTGCTGCTAGGATACGAGGGATACATCCCGCTAGTGCTTTGCGTGCTCAGTTGTTGTGGAGCCATTATAACGGCACTGCTCGCTACACGGTGCAATTTGGTTTGTGTTGAGACAAAACAACTAGTGCAAAAGATCTAACAAAAAACTAACCTGGATTAGTGCTACCATCCTTGGTTACCTCCGGCGTTGGTATTCTTGGACGTGTCTTTGGCACATTGATATTAAGGCCATTTAGTTTGGAATCTGTTGCAAGTTGAAGTTATTATTAAGAGAAGATCCACTTTGGTCTTTACTTACTTTGCTTGATCAACTGGCGTTGAGCACGAAGCGATTTGCGATGCACAAACTTCTCATAGAGACTGGGTTTGGTGCTCTGCTGCTGCTGAGAACCAGGAAGCTGTTGTTGTTGCTGCAGTTGCTGTTGCTGTAAAATGGACAATGGCATGCCTGATTCAGGACTAGAGTAGACGGAATTCAAACGATTTCGATTGAAGGGCATTCCACCCGAAGAATAAGCCGTCGACTGGCTGCGCATGGAACCCATGCGGGATAGCTGACGCACCAGCCAGTTATTCTTGCGCCTTTCTACCATGGGTGTATCCACGCTCTCCTAAAATGTCAAAAGTCAACAAACATTAGTAAAGATTGCAGTCTTAATGATAACCGGGCACACTTACATAATCCGCATAGACATCATCACTGAGCATGCGTTTGCCACCGCCAGGTATTATGTTGGCGTACATGGCATCCTCCTTCTTCACTTTGTATTTCTCCGCTGAGCCCTTAGGCTCGTCACGTCTATAGTGCTCCGATGCAACGGTGTATGGTAGTTCCTTGGGCACCACACACTCCCAGTACTGGTCACGCAGCAGCTCCGGATGCTCCTCGTGCATCTCGTCGACAATCATATAGGCAGCCTGTAGAAATCGTTTATATGTAGAATTAAGCGCGTGCCAAAAATAATCGAAAGTGGACCGCCTAGAAATGAATGTATGTATGTGTTTGTGTTTGCTACGTGTTTGCCATTTCTGATGAACATTTCTGCCCACAGAAACCACACACTTAAGTTGTATATACAAGTACAAAGAAAAAAAACCTAATTACATCACAGACACGAACACACTACCATCGATCGGACGGACCGGCCCACTCCCAACTAAGAAAAAAAAAAAAATCCATAAGAAAAAGTGAAATTTTTCTTGTATTTTAACTGTTTCATAATGCACATAAAGCACAACCCACAACTAAAGCACTTATTATTCACATATCTCATTGCTCTAGTTTTGATCATCTCATTGTCAAGTGTCACGTTTGAGCGTGTGTTCAAAAGCAATTAAAACTAAACAGTTAAATATATAAATTAACCCATTTGTTCTTAGCCGTGCACATTCTTGAGCAAATGTTCTTATTGCATTTTGTCAAAGAATGCAATGTAAAATGCAAACTCTACTCCTTAGTTGGATCACAAAACACAAAAATACAAAACACTCAATGATAAAAAGCTCTACAAAAGAGGTTTCAATGTTTATTTTTATTTTAACGATTTTTGTTTTGTTTTTTTTTTTTTTTAACAGAAAACCTGTTTTCAATTTACTTTTGCCAATCTGTTGTAGTTGCTTCTGCTGTTGTTGTTGGTGCTGCCGTTGGCTTTGTAAATAATTGCAAGCAACCAGCAACAGCAGAGACCCCAAACTCAGAGATATTGCCATACATATACAATACTGTATACTTGTATATATTTTACGCATGCAAAAAAATTTGTAATGTTGCAAAAAATAAAATAAAACATTTTAAAGTTACAAAAATTTACAGGCCTACTAAGCTAAGTTCAAAGTATACGCAACACAAGTACCTTAGTATCCTTAGGTTAAGTCATGTTAAAGCTTAAAGTTGTTTAAGCTCTCTTTCTATTGTATGTTTTATCTTTCTCAAGTAAGAGTTAGTTAAGTTATACGTTTCAAGAAACAAAAGAAAATAATTTTTCAGTAGTACAATCTTAAACTCGTTATTGCTTTTACCTAGCTAGCTACCAATTAGCATTAAGATAATGGTAAATTTGTTTTCTTGTTTTTAACACTTCCCTTACTGGAATAAATATTAACTTATGCATATATTGCACACAAACCCAAATTGTGAGCACCTAGAAAAACTTTAACAGCCTGCAGCTTTTGTTGAGTAAGTTGTAAATAAATTTTGTGTAAGCTTGACAATATAATTGTTAAGTTACGTTTGGTTATCTATTGGGCTTTTGGTGTCGCATACAGTTTGAGTAATAACATATAATAAACTTTAAGGCCGGGTGGAATTTAAATATTGTGCGCGTTTCCACTTGTTGAATATTTTTAATTAAAAAAAATTAAGCTCATATATTTTTTATTGCTGTCGAATTTACGCTGAGTATCAGAACGACTAAGGTTGACATAAATATGGAAGTTATACAGGTTTATTTAATTTTAGGGTATTTCTATTATTTTTTCCAGACGAATTCTTTCAAATGTGGTTTATTCTAGTTATGTTATGTTCAAGCTCACCTTAATGTGTCGATCGATTAGCCAGTTTAATTCAATATCATCGTCGTCTTCGCCAAAGGGATTGATTAGCACCTCGGCAACTTTAAGCCAGCCCACATAGAAAACGAACTGCGAATGTAAATCAAATGCGATATGATCTTAAAAAAAACAATACAAAAATAAATCATTAAATTAATGCAGTTAAAGCTAAGTATGTGCCAATGTAGGGTGTATCACTTCATATGAGTTGCACGTCGAATGCTTTTCCATTCACTTTATTTTTCGCTAGTTGTAAATTGACTGTATATTTCGTTGGTTGGCAACAAAATTAACAGTTATTAGTTACAGCTACTTAACATGGTTGACAAAAAAAAAAAAACAAGTGGAAACGTTGCAGTCGGACGCAACCGACTGCGGTATACTCGATACCAGTATTAAAAATTTTGATGCCCATCCATGTGGGATGTCAATTGCTATCTTCATACCAAATTTGGTGACTCTAGCTCGAAGTTTGTATAAAGTGGGGAAAGGGGGGCTGGGGGCGGTATGGTTGGGCGTGGCATTCAAATTTTTGCGCAGATCTATGTGGGATGTCAATTGCTATCTTCATACCGAATTTGTTAACTCTAGCTCGAAGTTTGTATAAAGTGGGGAAAGGGGGGCTGGGGGCGGTATGGTTGGGCGTGGCATCCAAATTTTTGGTGCAGATCCTTGTGGAATGTCAAATGCTACCTTCATACCAAATTTGGTGACTCTAGCTGAAAGTTTGTAAATAGTGGGGAAAGGGGGGCGGAATGGGTGGGCTTGGCTCCAAACTTTGATGCAGATTTTTGAGGGTCACTGCCAGCTATCTTCCTACCAAATTTGGTGGCTCTAGCTCCACAACTCTGGAAGATACACGCATTCCCGTCTTTGACGAAGCGTTGGGGTGGATGGGGGCGGCTAGGGTAGGATCGGTGGGCGTGGCATCCAAACTTTTGATGCAGTTTTTAGGGGGTCATCATCACCTATCTTGGCACCAAATTTGGTGGCTCTAGCTCAAAAACTTTGGGAGATATAGCCATTTCTGATTTCAAAATGCGGGGGGGCTGGGGGCGGAATGGGTGGGCGCGGCTCCAAAACTTTGATGCAGTTTTTTGGGGATCGCTACTAGCTATCTTCCCACCAAATTTGGAAGCTCTAGCTCCACAACTCTGGAAGATACACGCATTCCCGTTTTTGACGAAGCGTTGGGGTGGATGGGGGTAGCTAGGGCAGTGTCGGTGGGCGTGGCATCCAAACTTTTGATGCAGTTTTTAGGGGGTCATCATCACCTATCTTGGCACCAAATTTGGTGGCTATAGCTCAAAAACTGAGGGAGATATATGCTTTTTTGACTTTAAAATTCGGGGGGGCTGGGGGCGGAATGGGGGGGCGTGGCTCCAAAATTATCGATGCAGTTTTTTGGGGGTTGCTAGTAGCTATCTTCTTACCAAATTTGGTACTTCTAGCTGCAAGGATGTGCGAAATATGTGGATTTATCGGTTTTGAGTTATCGAATTTATCGATTTGCCAGCCCCCCAGTTATCGTAGAACCCCCATCTTGACACTTTAATTTACTATCCCATAGATAAAGAGAATTGGAAAGTTTCAAGTCTCTAGCTTGAAGGGTGTGGAAAAAACTTGCATACATACGGACGGACAGACGGACAGACGGACAGACACCATGACGGACATTGCACAAAACCAATATACTAGTTACCTTCGGTATCGAGTATAAAAACACTTGTTGCTGATTTTTATCTGAAGTTGAGAAATGCCTTTTGTCAAATGCACAGCGAACCACAAAGCGAAAATGTCAATTTATTATATTTCGAACGTGACTGCAAATTTTAGTTTACATAACGTTGTAAGACACTTGAAATTTGCTAGCATTTACAAGGGAACCGCAGAAACCAAAACGTATACAACAAATAGTATATAACTGTCTATATCGTGAAACAATATACATATGTTCATAGAGATATATCATTGACCATAGTCATAATAGTATATCGTTGACAAGGTATTGCCATTACGATTAGCGGTAGCCACATTGGCCGCCTCATTTGCGTTTCAGTTTCAGTTGCGTTAATGATCCAATAAACCGCAATGTTTTTTTTCCTACAAACTACTAAAACGGCGAGACGTGAACATTTCTAAGATTTATGGTAAAAAATAATAATTTTCATTTCAAATTGCGTGTATAAATAATGGTTATTTTCTTTGCTCACCTGCAAAACGGTAAAAAATGGAAAGTACAAATCGGGATCCTCCCTGCCATTACGATCTAGAATGTTGGGCAACATTTGACGACCAAGTAAAGCAGCGAAAAAGTAAGTGTAGAGTACGAGGGTAACAACCTGAAAAGAGAAAGTTAAATTAATTAAGTTTTTTTTCGAGATGAAAAGAAAGACTGCTGCTTAAAAATTTTAATTGGTTTTTCTCTAGGTCATTCAAGTAACATTCAAGTAATGCACTATTTTTCATCCCTTGACGAACTTACTTGCGTGTAGACGAGCGGCACACAGACCGTATCATAGCCAATAAGACCACCCAAACGTCTTCTGATATCTGAGAGCTCTACAAGTATGGTTTGCACAATGTGATCCGAGGCAATAAGTCCTTCCTTGCGCGCTCGATTAATGATATTTGTGGCCCAAACCAAGGGCATCCAGTATTTGGACATGGGACTCTTCTGATTCATTGCCTCGAATATTTTCATCTCGGATTCATGCATTAGGCCCGCATCAACCAAATGCTGTGTGGTGGGAAAGCGACGTTTGACACGTAGCGAAATACGTTGTAGGGTAATTACATAAGCCAGGACCATGTAACGCATTATATTACGACGCATTAGACGACCAGTTTCATTCTGTTAGTTAGAAAATAAGTTATGCAAATCTAATCGGGGTAAGTTAAAGCGCAAAAACATACATTAACACCTCCAGTGGTATTGGGTATGGCAGCGCTGATAAAGAGGGCCAGCGTGTCGGGCCAGGGCAGGAGACGATACTGTTCCCACCAGCGTTTGACCACTAGATTCACATAGAAGCCCAGCACAAACGACATGGGCACATTTTCACCCTGTTGCGCAAAATACTGGCGAATCTTATTGAACACCCTGTAAAAAAATTTGTGTGCTTAATTAGTAATCACAATGAGAGATAAATTCTTGATATACACTTACGCTTGTTGAGGTGTAGTTAGCGCAAATCTATAAATCACATTAATTGTATAATATACACACAAATAGGCGACTATTTCTCGCCAGATTAATTTGTAAACGCTGCCTCGCCATCTAACAAACAAGAAAATAAACACATAAAAGATTAGCAATCATAAATTTATAAACAAACATCAAAGCTTTACGGCACTTGGTCAATGAACAGTTTTGATTTTGTAATCATTGGTTTTTTTTCTTTCTCTATTTCCTTATACATCCCAATAAGCCGCATCGCATTTCAAATTCAATTTTCAAATATTTCATGCTTAATGGTTTGCTAGTTCTGCAACTTTTTGTTGATGTTTCTTTGTTTTTTTTTTGGTTGTTCTCTCATATCAGTTTCTTTGAATTTGTTTTGGGGGTTTTGTTTACTTTTGATATGATACGTTTAGCTATAATGATCTCTATAACCTCGTCGCTTTGTTTGATTGAGAACAAAACAGGAATTGCCAAACTTATGGGTTCTCCGTCTGAAGGTTTCAAGGTTTTTTTATATTAATAATGATATATGGGGTTGACTTGGCATCCACTGAGATGCGTAAATAGCATTATAGAACGTATTACTTTAATCTTGGTTTCTAATGAATTTAAGTGGTTTTGGTAAGCATTCAGAACTCATAAAGAACACGTGGATCTTATTAAAGTCTAGTTATAATATTTTTGTAGTTCTAAAGAAAATCACTAGAAATTATTTTTTATTCAACAAAATTATCTTAAAATCCTTGACGCATGGTAATATTAAAAACTTGAATATTCAACTCGTTAAACATGCTTATATTTAACATATATGTTTCGTCTGTTTCATGATATATCACTGCTGGCTATTTAATTAGCTGTTTAACTTGAAAATGTACAAAACATTTAATTATTTTAAATATAAATTTTCCAGCTTCACAATATTCAAAGTATGCTTTTATATAGTTAAACACAGCTGTCTCATAAATCTAGACTGATGTCTACTAAATCTCTTAATTGTTATGCTTGACAGTTGACTTTTGTTTTGTTTTGACTGTTATTGCTTAATTATGTCGTAAATTTAAGTCCCATCCGAAATGTTGTTTGTACCCTACATGGAATTATATTGGTAACATATGTGTATACTTAATATTTGTGTAAATATTACAATAAATTATTGGGATTGTATGGCGTGATGTTAACTAACAACTGTTTAGAAATCAAATTCCTTTGATGCAAAGCTGTCACTTTCAATTTAAAGCGAGAATCGTACTCGTTCTATCGTCCGGCTAGAGATGGTACAGTGAATACTGACCGCTCCAGGGGAACCTTTATAACTGTATGACTGCTTGTTACGAGTGACTGCACTTTGGAAACAATTAAATCGAGCTCAAACTACAAAAAAAGCAGTCGACAACAGCCGCGAGTGGGAACACTGTGACTGTTTAATGAATACAGTACATATTCGATGTTAATTACACTGGTAAACACTTAACGAGCTATGGGCGACTAGCAATGACTAATGCGAAAAAAAAAACCTAAAACAACCCAGAGACTAGTACATATAAGCGACCCAGATGGGGAGGGTAACGAAAGACCTTTCGATTGTACTCACTTCCATAGGATTTTCCAGAAGCAGCCAAAGTTGCTGCCATTTGGCACCTCGCCCGCATATGAGACAGTCATTTTTGTAACTGTATTTGTTAATGTGGTGGTTAAGGTGTGATTAAGACCACTATTTGACTATTGGCTAAGTTAGGCGATTTTGATTACATAGCTTCTGGTCTTTGTCTCATGGACAACGTCATCGAAGTCGAAGTCGCCGCATTGACAGCTTTGTATGTCTGGCGACAATTGCCAGAGTTCTGTAATGGCTCCCAGTTGTTTGTATTGTTGAAAGCAGGTGAATTTGTCGTCAACTGCTTCTGCTTCTTCTGCGTCGTATTCAGCCTGAAACACAATAAGTGAGAGCGCGGCACACACGTTTTAGTTAACTGTAAAATTATTCACCAACACATTTTGTGCAACTCATGCAAATACATACACTGCAAACAAAATAATTACACATACACAACAACAACTGAGTGAATTCCAACACGTGTCGAACAGTTCGACGGCAATTTTCAGTATGATTTCTTTTGTTATTATATATATTGTACATAATTCTATTGCTCTATGCATGCGATTTTAATGCACTTTCATGTTTTGGTTATTTTAACAGGTGAAATTTCTGTGTAAGTTAATAGTTATATAAATTTATAAACTCTTATAATACTTTTCAGTTGTGAGTTTTTTGTTATTGTTGTAAATTTTGCCATGAGCCCTTGTTGGCCTTTGTTGTTGATCAAAACTTAATGTACTTGAAGATCAACTTGTGATCAGGATTTCCCCGAAGTACATCACATACATACGGTTATATGGCGTTTCTTGTGCATCATCACGTTGATGGGACTTTTATGAGTTTTTTTTTTTGGGTGTTTATTGCTGAAAGCCTTGAGACTGTCAAAAATTTCGGCCGTTTATGTGCCAAGTCAGCATTGATTTTTGGGTTGTTCGTAACCCATTTTGCTTGAAGTTGATGTTTCGGCTTTAATGTGATTATTTTGATTAATTGATCGGATTGTTTTATTATTTATGCTTATAGATATGTTTATATTTGTGATATTCACTTGAATTCAAATTGAGTATCAGAAACCTGTTGCCCTGCAGTTATATTTTAACACCTTATCTCTCTAGTCAGGCACCTTTTGAGCATTTTTTAAGCTGCTAATATTTGCATAACATAAAGCTGACCGTCAAAACAGGTTAAATGGCAAACAGTTGGGTTTTTGCGGAATGTGGGGAGCACAATTTTCACTTAAGCGCGTTAATTTTGTTGATAAACACACACACACTAGCTCGCACACCTACCGCATACCGGTGACAGTATCGACTTGAAGTTAATCTGTGTAAAATTTACAATTTTGAATAGTCATATTTACTAAGATGCTAACCGGTTTGCTGGGCCTGAAGCTACTAGTGTTGCATCTTGCATATAGTCACGTCGCCTTTTTAATTGCGTCTCTTCACCTGCAAAAGCTGCATAAGCTTTTGTTGCAATCATTAGCTCAAACTAACTCCACCCGCTGCCCCTTGACACAGTTCTCGAGATTTATTCAAATGACAAAGTATATTGCTGTTTGTTCTCTATATACAGATAAGGCATCGAAATGATTTTGCATTTAATTTAATATATTTATGAGTTTTTTTTCAGCTAAAGGCACGTACCTATAGCCAAACTTAGATATAATTATTATCCAGCTATTACGTGCTACTATTAGGCATCAACTAATTTATGATAATTGTTTTTTCTTCCCCTAAAACAAACTATCTGCAGTGAAAGATAAGCCCGCTCAACTGTCCAAAAGATTTTATCTGAAGATAGCTAGATAGATCAACAATAAAAAAATATATAAGTAAATGCTAGGCTTGTCAGGCAGCTCATGAAGTTGAGATAAAATAAATGTCTGAAGTTGACAACTAGAGAAATGTTGGCCATGGCCTAAAAAGTAAATGATGACAACGCGACATTGATCGATGACGAATTATATATTCAAATATGTTTGCATATATGTATATTTATGTGCCACGCTGATTCGTTAAGCTTTTCACTTTCTTTGACTTAAGATACGACGGATGTTCAAATAAACGCACTTTTGTTTACACAGTGACTCAAGTTGAGTGTAATATATTTATCCTATTGTAGGTGCTTATTTTTTGCACCACTTGGGATTTTTTGTTTCTTGCTTCGGCTTTGAACAGTGGGAATTTTCAGCTTCATTAGCACACAATAAAAGTTTATGGATAAGATTTTTTTCTACTTGTCATATTCCATAAACTCATTAGGCATTTTTCAACGTATTAATTTGGGCGTAATTGTTGAAACTTATTGTGATTAAATATGATTAAATAATTGAAATATATACGTGTAAAAGTGCTCATTAAAATTGCGGTTGAATTTTTTTTGTTAGCATTAAAATTGATATACTATTTAAAGTGCTTAACCAAAATGTTCGTTTTTGTAGTAATTGCAAATTTTTGTTTGTAACAGATTTAGAATTTGTTCTGTAATTTTATAATTTTATCGTTGTATTCATTTGTCAATTGCCTTTTGTTTTCAATTTATTTTTTATGTACATTTTTTCAATTGCTGTCGCGACTCTAATGTCAATTTTCAAGCTCATTTCACATTTTCAATTGAAAAATTGCATCCAAATTTGGTCAGTTGCGCATTCTGCCATTCCAACGATTGTCGACACCCATAAAAACGTTCGCATCAAACCCAGAAGAGTTTCTTTGCAGCTTGGCGAGGCATTTTAGACACGCGCAACATTTCTCACAGTCAAAAGATACACCCATTGTAATGTTACGTGTATCTGTAACTGTGGCTTTGATCTTTTATTGTAAATATTTATTCACAAATCGAGGCAACTGCACTTGTGCATATTATTATTATTATTATTATTATTTCACATAACTCGTTTATATATGTCGCATGGTGTATATAACACACTTTTGCTTAGGCTTTTGTTTGTTGATTAGACAGCAACAAAACACGTATGTTTTTTATTTTTTATATATTTATTTAGTTTTTTTTTTTGTTTTTCGAAGCTAACCCCCGTGTTGCTGGGTTGATTGTTCCGCACGATCAACGAGGCGAGTGAGCAACGAGAGGTTTGGGAGCTGCCAAATCGGCTTTAGCTTCAGCATCAGCTTCAGTTTTTCAGTTGCTTTGTAACATACCGACGACGACGGGTTTATCGCTGGTGGCTCGTTCTCCGATGCCAATGCCAATCTCGATATTCGATTCCGTTTTGCGAACGGTCAAACGGGCCACACAACCAGACAGCACGCTAAACTCAACTTAACTGTGCTCCAGACTCGAGCACAGTCGGCTCTTAACTCACATTTTCAGCCGTTGTTGAGCCACTCACAAAACAAAATAAAAAAAGGTTTTTTCTTCTTTTACATGGCAACAGGTAGACGAAACTTGCTCTCCTCCATATGCTGAATGCAACTGTATGTGTGTCGCTCTTTCTCTCTCTCTTGTCTTTGCAAGTGTGTGTGTGTGTGTGCTTCATGCTTTTGTAGTGTGGTTCGCGCATCAGCTGTTTTTCTTTGTAAGCCAGAGATCGACTGAGAGAATGGACAAATGTGGCCAAGTGACCAAACCAGAGGCTTGGAAAGAGAACAAAAGCGACCGTGTGTGAGGGAGTGATAATAAGAGAGGGAGAATTTGACAGTTAAAGCCAAAGCAGCATGCTTACAGGTATTAAATAGTTTCGATATTCGTTTTTTTTAAATAAATTATTGTTATCAAATAAAGTTTGTACTTTTGGCCGGTTGATGAACTGTTTGGAGGCTCTGTAAAGTGTGCAAAATAAATGTAGAATACTTTTAGGCAGTCGTTTAATTGATCTTTGATATTTGTTTAAAACCTTTTAAAGGCAAACAAAGATTGCTTATGACAAAACTATTTATGTAGATAAGAAAATTATTCTTTCATTACGGTGTTTTAAGGACTTAAATTATTTGATTTTTCCGGCCGCCATTTCTGGTAACTCAATTCGTGTTCCATGTAGGTGAATGGTGGATTCGCTTGGGTTATGCAAAAGTAGAGACCCTTTGCATTGCTGGGATAGGTGAGGCCAATGTTAAGGGTATTCTCATAGCAATTATTATGCCTAAACTTGGCCCAGTTGTCACATTTGGTGGCAGGAATCATAACATCCTCAATTAACGCCTCCATAAAAAGCACAAATGGATACATGTGACTGCAAATTTTGCTGCTGCAGCCCGGCTGTTGTTTCTTGCGACCAACATAGCCAATGCCATTGGGATAAATATCGATATGACCCAATGGATTGCGCACACCAAACACATCCCCCTCACCGTGCAGTACCACAACACGTCCAGCCACCGATTGTCTTACTAAAATGTCGTTGGGGCGGCACATGGTGGCTGGATCAATGGCAATAAGTTGACCCACCTGCCTATTGTTGCCCTTAACAAACAAATCAGCACCTAAGGCGGCTATATTGGCGCCCACTGAATGTCCTGATAAGGTGATATCCTCTGGTGCAATGCCTGCCTCCGTTAAGTCACTTAACAGCTTGTAAATGAAATAGCCATGCACAGAGAGATGATGACGCACTGTATAATACAATTGTGCCACATTTGTGGCAAAGTCCACCACAATGACATTTATGTCCCTTCGCCTCTTCTGCAACAGGTTCAAATGTTCTTGCGCACTAAAATAACTTTCAGGCGTATAAAATGCGTTAACATAAATTAAAGTCTTGCGTTCTGGATTGATATCAAAATTACGCAACTCTGGTATCGACATGATGGGCAACGTAACGCTCTGATTGGTAATGGTCATCACATGAAGACGCGCATTACTGGGATTGATGCCATCAAAGAGTGACATAACGCCCTCATCAACAGGAGCATCACCTGCGTTTAGGATTTGAGGTTGAAGTTAAGTTTCTAAGTGTTTTTGGTTTACTTACAAAAAGCACGCCATCCTCTATTCAATTGTTGTGAAAGCAGCTCAATATTATGTTTCTGTATGCGATCGACGTTTGCAGCAGCTTCCAATTGCTGCACCTGCCACAGTCCCAGTTCCAGGCAGAACCATAGATACAATACTGTCCAGCTTTTTCGTGTGCTCCGTCTGACCATTTTTACAATTTGCTTATGCTCTGACATGCAACTGACTGTTTTTATAGCCAAGTTAAGACTGTGCAAACAAATTGCTTATTGCTGCTCTCGCCAACGCTAACCTGCCATTAAATTTATCTTTAAATTTGTATACAATTTTTTTATGCACTCTGCAGCACGTTTTAAAAAATAACTCAAGTCAAGAGTTTCTTGGATACTCTTTGATGTTATGCCCTGTCTGTCTGGCAGTTGTCTGGCATTCTGCTCAAGATCTGGTGGGTGCGACTGTGGTTTGTACAACGTAACCACTTGGGCTTGTAAATATTCGGAAGCTTTTTGGCAACTGTGTCATTTAAGTAAGAACCAAAGTATAAGTATGATAAATGAAGATATGTTGAATCAATGCCAAATGTGTAACAAACGTAGTTGGCTTATGTGGAGAATAACTTTTGCAGCGCAAACCGGCGAATGCAGCTAACAAGGTCAAGTTCTGTATAAATGTATACAGATTTATATTTGATGAATCAGCTTTTCTCGTTTGAAAAAAAAAGTTTAAATAAATAAGGGCTATTTTCAGTGTCATATGAATTAAGCCGAATAATGGCTTATTTTTTGGGCATTTAGCTTTATCATTGTAAACAGTTTCTAGTCAAATCATTATATTGGATATTGTCGCAATAAAAAATGCTTCTACTACAGATTCTTTTCATTGAAGTATTTTACTGTTGATTATATAGTTATATCGATATGCAAACATATATTTTTATGCTTTAATGGGTGCGAGATAACAACTATGTGCTTAATATAAATTTTACTATATAGTTTTTAAAACATTATAGTTCTTTTTTGCTGTAAATTTGACTAGCGCTCGTTTGTAGCGTTTTTAGTTCAATATTCACGCCATTGAGGTAACGGTGGTTGTTATTGGACTCCCAAGAGTTGCCAACAGTTTTCAAACACAAAAAATAATTGAAGCTAGTTTCATTTTTTTTTTTTTTAATAAAACTTAAGTTTATTTGTAACGAACACAAAAAGAAAAGGATATAATAAATAAAAATTTGAGATAGTAAAGAATACTTTCTGCTTCACTGGTTGATTCATATTCAATCATAATTAAACTAATATTAGTTCTGTTGTGCGATGGTTTTTAAGTAGATTTTAGAGTTTAAAACTTAAGACCGGCTTGAACCTCAGACATAATGTCGGCGGACTTTTGCAACTGCTTGATTTCAGTGTCGGTAAGAATCTGCTTCACCACAGAGGTGACACCATTTGCATTCAAAACGCAGGGCAGCGACAAGAACACATCCTTATCAATGCCATGTTCACCCTGTAAAAAAATCGATTTAGAATCAATAAGTACTAACTGTTTGGTTATACTCCTTACCAAAACGGATGTGGAGACGGCTGCCACGCTGCTGGTATTGCGCAAGATAGCCGATGCCAAGGATGCAGTGCTCAACCCAATGGCCCAAGAGGTATAACCCTTTAGCTTGATGACCTCATAGGCTGAATCTACAACCTGTTTGTGCAGCTCATTCCACTTCTCTGGATCCTCAGCGGTGCCAATAGTTGGATTCAGCTCACGCAAACGCACTCCAGCAATATTAACGCCTGACCAAACAGGCACAGAGCTATCGCCGTGCTCACCAATAATCCAACCGTGGCAAGAGGTGGGTGCCACGCCCAGACGTTGGGACATCAAGAAACGGAAACGTGATGAATCCAGATTAGTGCCGCTGCCAATGACACGGTTCTTGGGCAGACCCGAAAGTTTCCAGGCCACATAGGTCATAATATCAACGGGATTGGAGACCATCAGCAAAATGCAATCGGGACTGTTCTGTAAAGAGTTAATGAAACAGAGATAGAAACAGAGAGAGAGAGAGAGAGAGAGAGAGAGAGAGATGCTCAACTTACCTCTACTAACTGTGGTATGATGTTTTTAAGAATATCGGTGTTGCGTTGCACCAACGATAAACGGGATTCGCCCTCCTTTTGACGCACGCCAGCCGTCACAATGCACAAACGGGAATTGGCCGTAGCAGCATAATCAGTGCTGGCGGTGATTTGTGGATTCTTCAAGAAGTTGGAGCCATGCTGCAGATCCATAAGTTCACCCTGCAACTTATCTTCGCAGCAATCGATGAGGCACACCTCCTTGGAGACATTCTGGGCAAGAATACTAAATGCGCTGGCCATGCCAACCATGCCAATGCCCACAATGGTGATCTTGTGTCCAGAGCTGGGCAAAGTTTCAGCTACTTGAGCCAATAGACTATCCTTAACAGTGGCCATGGCTAAAATGATACGTTGCATTGCAAGTTAGTTAGTTACATTACTGATATTTTATTAAGTATTGCAACGTGTTTGATAGCAAATTTATGTTATACAAAAATTGATCTAATCTGGGACACTCACACACGAAAGACCAAACTGGCGTTTAACCTTCAAGAAGGTCATGTTAATATAAATTTGCCGGCTGCTTAACACGCAGCAAGCTGACAAAACGCTTCTATACAGCATTGTGGTGAACAATAATTAAATAATTTTTATTTTCCGCACTCTTGTCATTTTTATATGTGCCGCACTTGTGACTTGGTAGCGAAGAACTGCGTCACATGCCACACACTCAAATTCCATAAAGCTCATTACTTCCTAATGGGTAACTTTATCTATTTCTTTATCAAAAACAGAAAAAAAAACCTTCAAGAACATTGCCGTCTAGCTTTTTGGATAAAACATAAATTTCGATGTGATTCGTCAAACTTAACAATTTGCAATCAATATTTTCTTATCGATTGAATAGTCATTGTGGTTATTCAATTAATCCGCTTATTAGATGCATTACTAATAAATGCGATTGCAAATGTTTCCCAAAAGGAAGTAAAGCTATATATATTATGGGCCGTATGGGGTCGAACTTGTTATGATTTGATGTCTGTATTTACTATAGATTGGCGATAAGATTAGCGTGAATTGTAAGCTGCTAATCTGGTATATATAAATGTTTAGTTTTCTGTTTTTTGTTATCGAAGCACGTTTTTAATTAGAAATGTGGCATATGGAGAATTCTTTTGCCCTTACCCTGAACTTGAAAGTTTTCTAACTAAAGTTGCGGTTTTTTTCTTTTATAGTTTGCGAAACTTGTTCGAATGAATTTTTCTATTAAGAGCTAAAGTAAGAAATGCACATATTAGTTTATTAAATGAGCTAGAACGTAACTAGCACTGCTGTACTGTTGCGATACCCATTAAAAAAGTCGGACTTACCCAAAACCTTATTGCATCTGCCTCCACAACTCCTCATACCCCATTATCTTATACAGAGTATAGAATATATCAATTCTACTATTACTATACTACTATATCTGAATATATTTATCTTCTCTCGTTGTATCATGTTTATTAAACACATACGTTTATTTATAATAGCCCAATGGAAATGCACCGATCATTAAAAACTTTTCCAGCTCACATTCTGCATTTGCTCATGCATGACGGGACACACTCACTTGTTGCAGGCATAGTGCAACTTGCCACACAACTGTAACCTAAATATGAAATACCAAATGACCTTCACGCAAAGTCAAATGTTGCCGGTTTCCCCAAAAATCAAATTATTGCGGCACAGATGGTGTTTTTTTTTTTTTTTGGATAAATTGCGCATGCGTCATAACGAAAATGAAAGTGAAATCAACGACCGACCCAACTGGCAACCAAAATCTGGCACAATGTGTCCAAGGCCAAGGGCGAGCTTAACAAGTTGAATGCACTTTGCGTGGGCTAAATAGAACACCAGACTATTTTTATAACTTAAAAGCATTCTTTAGATTTAATTTTAACATAGTCTTTAAATGCATTGCTTACTTTAAGTTTGTTTTTTTATTGTGCACTTAAAAATGTTTCACTGGATATATTTTTGGCGCCGTGTATTCTGGACTTGAGGTCGTCGACGTTCCGTTCACTTTGCGCGCTCGTTGCGAACTGTTTTCTGCTCCACGAAAGACTCATTGGAATTTCACTACGGCCGCTGGATTTTTGTAGTTGCCGGTTCTCTCTCTTGTCTGCCTATAGGCAGAAGCAGCAGCAGCAGCGTCAACAGCTGTCGGCGTCGCAGCTGCTGTCAGGATGAATGACGAAATGGCCCATAAAGCATTGTGAAACTGAGCAAACTCAAGCCGGCTCTAACTGCATTTGCTCTCTTTTCAGTGACTCTTTTTCTCTCTCTCTCCCTAGAGTTACTACTCTATTCGCTATTGACTAGGCCTCTGCCAAGGTGACCTCTGAATTGTTGCTTAATTATTTATATTTAGATTTATTTGATTTGCAAATGTTAGGAAGTTGGTTGGTGGGGGAGGGGGGTGGCAGTAGTTGCTGTCTTTCATGCATCTGCACACGTGCCATTGATCACACTTGCAAATCCAGCTGAGCAGCGGCATGGAGAGAATGTTCTCTCTCGCAATGTTACTCAAAGTTGGCGAAATGCCAGTGAGACAGCAGGGTGCAACTAGATGGCTTATTTATTGCAGTTAGTTAATTTAATAATTTCACTAACATTAATTAACCAATTTTCTGAGAGGCATGACGTCATAACCTGAGAGAGAAAACCATAGAACGAGAGCGGCAAACAGCGTTCGTGACTAGCAACACGTGCCTCACATCACTCTGCTGCTTGCAATTGATTCATTTCAATTATTCCCTCTCTATCCCACATTTCACAACTATTTGCGGGGATTCTCTGATGACTAATTTGCCGGCAATGCAATTTGGCGAGCAACTTGTGAAAGTGGTCCTGACCCACATATTTTTTCTCTCCCTTCTGTCTCTTCTCGAACTATTACAGGTAATGACGCTTTTACTGCCATTGAAACATTGAGAGTGCCTTTTGTAGTTTGTGTACTTGTCAAAACGTGTTTTACTAAGGTTAATGAACTGCTGTCTGCCTTTCAGAAAAAGAATTTCAAAAGAAGTTTCTGTTATTGCATTTTTTGTTTTTGTTCTCTGTTTTCCTGTTGCGTCGCCTATTTGTTTATGGTGAAATAAAGTTTGTTTAGTCATAAGTGAATTTATTAATGTTTATCTATCAGAAGGTTTGATTTGTAAACATTTAGTGGAAATTGCATTCATTTGTTTATTTTATTTAAACCAAGGTCTTTTTGGTTTCTGAAGTGACTAAGTGGCTGGTACAAGCGTCACCTAACGGCAAATCAGTGAACTTTTAGTCAATTCAACCACTTTCCTGTTAGTTGAGCCACTCTCCGCTTGTAGCGCTGTAATACCAGAAATCCTACACGCTGCCTCAGAGGCAGCGCACTGCTTAGTAAACTGCTTGGTCTGGCTAGTTTTCACAAATTCAAAAAGTGCATTAAAAATTTAAAAAAAAAAAAAAACTATAAAAATTTGTCACTAGTCATAATTTAAACGCTTTTATAAATTAGTCTTCTTGTACTTGACTTTCTATATTGCATGGTTAACTTTAAATCTCAAATAGAAAAAATAGCCAAGCTTTGATTTTTAATAAATTATATAAATGAATGCTTATCAGAAATAACTGGTAAATTCTTATATTCTGCCCATGTCAAAGGAATTCAACAATTTGTTTAAGCTTGCTGTGTTGTCTGTGCATAAACGATACGTACAATGTGCCATGGCTATTTGAGATGCATTCCACCTGTTAACGATATGGCACACACAACATACCAGGTTACGCAAGAGAGTGTGAGAGTAAGAGAGAGAGAGAGAAAGAGAGATGTTGTGCGTTTTGTAGATTACGACCACAGAAACATGACACAAACATTTCTCAAGCTGTGCAACAGCAGAAGTCACAGCATTGAAGTCCAATAATAATCCTTAATCTGTATTTCGCCCCATTGGCAATATGCGTGCCAGAGCTGTTGCGAAATAAAATACAAAAAGCAAAAGATACAAAAAAAGAAGAAGTAAAAATACAGGCAAATGCAAAACTTATGCGATAGCGTACAGAGTACAGTGAAGCGTTGTTATCAATGCCAGAGGATCTGATTACCCCACTCTCGCTGTTTGCTTCAGCTTTCAAGTTGAAACGAGTAAGTCAAGTGGCACAAATGGAGTGCAGTTGTTGTTGTTGTTGCTGCTTCTTCTTGGCATTCGGTTTGGCACGCAATGCGCCTCCCAGCCTGTTGTTCGCAAGGAGATGATGTCGCATCCAGACAGCCAGCCAGCCAGCTAGCAGCAACAACAGCCGCCAACCGCAAACTGCACATTAATATTCAAAAATTGCGTTTTTATGCTAATTTTCACACACAGTTTGTTCTCTCGCTCTCTCTTTCGCTCTCTCTCTCGCTTTGTCTCTCTCGCCAAGCTGTCGATAGATTACTCAATGACAAGCCAGAACGAAACGTTCCATTTGCCATTCCCGTTCCAGTTTAAATATATTTTTTTTTCTCTACCTCCTTCCAACCAATTGACTCTCAAGTAGCCTGCAGTTGTTGTTATAGTTGTTGTTATAGTTGTTGTTGTTGTTGCTGTTGATGATCATCTTTTGGTTGTTGTATATCGCGCATTGCAATCTTTTTTGGCAGAAGAGTCTCGGGAGCCATCGAGGCTTATTATTATTATTTCTGGCTCAAGCTACACGATTTTTTTTTTGCTCTCCTTCTTTCTTCCTAGCAATATTACTCATACGCACCGTTGTTTATTTATGTCTATATGTTGTTGCAGTTGCTGTTGTTGTTGTTGTTGACGTAGTTTAGCAATAATTAAGTTGTTAAATTGTTGCACGTAAGTCAAGTTGCCCTGGCGCTGCAACTGCATAGCACCCCTCCCCAACCCGTCCTATTCACCTGCCGCTACGTCGTCGTCGGCTGCGCTTGGTGGCTTCGCTTAATAATAATGTTCAGGTTGACTTACGATGCACGTCCTTGGGTTACTGATATATGTGATACTTAAGGTATTTATTACAAGCGATTGTAATCTCATGCCTGCCTTTCTTTATACTACACATACATATACTATATATGTACTACTATACTATATTAACTCTTTTTCATCTTTCGCTCGCTTGCAGCAGCAACAGCAACAGCAACAAAATATTTATAGACAAGACGCCTCTGTTTTTTGTTGTTGTGGTGTTTAACTCGGTTTTTTGGCCTGGCAGCGAAACAAAAACACAAGAAAATAAACTAGTGGCAACAAATACTTGCAATAGCTCGACTGGCAGATACTCTGTAAAAAGTTTTTAATGCATTTATTATTGTCAAATACATTTTTGATTGACACTTAGACTACCAAAAGGTTTGACTGGAATAAAAACATTTTCTATTTACTCAAGTATTAATATTTAATAAATAAATTGTATCTATAAATTTGTATTAGTTTTACGAAAACCATTTTATTTTAAGATACTTTACTTTAAAAGTTAAGTTACGAGCTTAAGCAACAAACATGATTTCTTTACCTTAAAGTTTTGAGTTTCTTAGATTAAAACATATATTCACTCCGTTTGTTTGGTTTTTTTTTAGCTGTCTCATGCTGCTCATTAATGCAACAGCAGCAACATATGCCTGGTGGCATCCTCTCAGCTCAGCTTCCAACAAATTATATAATACATAAACTATCCACACACACACACACACACACATATGTACACATATGTTTATTATAGTTTTGGTTTTGGTATTATGGTATGGATGCATCTACAGCCAGGAATCAGACCAGTTTCTCAAGCTGTGCGCCTGCACTTGTTACGTTTTTCTTAGTTTAGTTGTTTTTTTTTGTATTTTGTGCTGTTGTTGTTGTGTTGCATACCAAATATGCAAAAAGCTTTGGAGCTTGTAAATTTCCACGCCAGTATGTGTGTTAGTGTCTTTGTCTGCGTGTGTGTGTGTGTGTGTTTGCATATAATGATTATTGTAGGTACAAGTGCGAGAAATCGTGTTAGATCGCGGGTAATAAATTTAGACACTCAACTATGTTTAAGGAGTCCTGCCACGGCAACGTTGCAGCTTCTCCCTACTGCCAAGTTCTCAAGTCGCTCAGTGCATTGAAGCCCAGTAATGGTGGCAAACGGCAATGTTTTTGCCAAAGTTGTTGTTGCTGTTGTTGTTGCTGTTGTTGTTACTGTTGGTAGTTTTAAGCACTTCCTTTTATTATATTTTATGGCCACTTGTTTTTCTTGTCGGCTCCAGCGTTGACTGCAGAGACTTGCAGTTATTTTAGTTTTATAGTCATCTCTAGCTGCATTTAGCCGTCGTTCGTCTTTAGGCTTCAATATGCCAGTAGATAATAAACTTAGCAACATAATTAATAGAAAGAGAGAGAGAGAGAGAGAGAGATGCTTTCTCTAATAGTAGTACGTTCATATGTTTATGTGCTTTTGTAATTATGAAAACTTACTAAAAAGTTGAAAAGACAATGCGTGAATGCTTTTAGCGTGTTCACGTTTTTACGAGATAGAATCTTAAAAAGTGATTGCATCCTGTCTCCATCTTTGGAAAGCGTCTTTAATTATACAGTTACAGTTACTTAAACTCGTACAGTTTCTGATTTATTGTCCCAGGTTAACAGTTTTAAGGCCACTGGGAAATTGAAATCATTCAACATAGAAATAGTTTGTTTTAACTAAAAATCGCTCAAGTGAAACCTAAGCTATAATTATATATAGATATTTTGGCAGACCTTCTAACCAAAATGTTTGGCTTGACATTTTTCCATGGCATTAACGACAAAATAACCAACACAAACCATATTTTTCTTTTTATTTGGTTTTGCCTATATTTTGGTTTTGCGCTTATGACTTTTCACCATTGCACTCGACTCCGCGGGGCAACAACTGCAGTTGTTGCTGTTGTTGTAGTCTAGCTGGATGCCTTAAGTGAATGGCGCTGTTTGAGAGCCCGCCCAGCGTTGTCGAGGTGCCCTTACTGCGCTTCCAGGCGCCCGATTCAACCAAAAGAGTCCAAAAAACCAAAAAAAAGCGTTTGTTTGTTATTAGCATTATATGTCATATTAGAGCCAACCAAAAAGCAACAACAACATCAACTTCACTTTTAGCCACGATATTCAATTTTTAGCCGCCACAGGGGGCAACAACTGCCATTTTTGTTGTTGTTGTTGCTGTTGCAATTTGGCAATTGAACAACTTTTTTTTGTCTTCGATTTCGATAACATTTCGACATTTTCGCAGGGTCGACTTTTATAATTGAATTGCTGATATTTTTTGTTGTTTTATCTGTTTTTTTTTTTTCGTTTTTCTTGTTGCAGGTGCAACTAAGAAACTGAAAGTGACGCATTTGGGATGCAAATAAATGACAATTTTTTGTCTGTCTCGCATTTTAATTAGATCAGAGCAAGGTCGGCGACAAATTTCGCATGCATAACAAATTTGTATTTGCGGTTCGCCTTTAACAAACACACACACACACACACGCACAGAGAAACACAAAAAACGGAGACACATCAAAACCCACTTTGGCAGGCTTTTAGCTCTGCCATAATTCAAAGCGATAAGCGATCTTAACTATCTACACGATCTGGACAGGCTGGGCTCTGGCTGGCTGGCTGGTAGAACTTGCTGCCAATTGCATTTTGGCTTCTTGGTCAGTTTTTTTCAGTTTCTCCTTTGACAATATTTGCATGGCAGGTTGAAGTCGAAATTGGAATTGGAGGTAGACCGTTATCGGCTTGTGCGCTATCAGCGCCATCATCTTCATCATCAATGGGGCATCATCAACGCGAAATGATCGCAAATTATCTGCGTTAAAACTCGATTACAGTTTATTCTCTTTTCGTATTGCAAACTCTTTTTTGCGCTTTTGGCACTTGCCAGTTAATGGTTTTGTGACGTTTTTAAGGGTTCGACTTCATTGCAACTAATGGCGGCATAGATTAAACGATTCCACAATTCGATAACATTATCGATTTTAGTGAGATTTTTTTTATTGCATTGCTTGTTAGTCATATTAAGTTAAGTGGAGTCGAGGTCAACATTTTGATAGATACATAGATTGAACATATATTAAAAATCTATTCGCTAAAAAGGCAGGAAGAGAATAAATATACTTTATTGACTTAGGGACTGTGATTTCTTAGACGCAGATTCTGCAATCTGACACAAATGTTATGCCAAATTGTGGCTACTGTTTTTGGCAGTGAGTTACTCACCCGTTGGCTGTTGGGCTACTTTGGTACCGCATTTAATCTCTCTCCCTCTCTCTTTGTCTTACTCTTTCTGGCGGACGACGTCTGCTACTCGTGTTGCCAAAAATCGGTTTGGCAACGCTTTTTAGGCTCAGCGCTTGAGCTCATCATCATCATTAGCATCAGCAACCGCATCAGCGTCTGTAGTAGCATCTGCATTATCTTCATCATCATCAGCAACAGCAAACGGCGGCAGCTGGAGGCGTCCTATCTTCCTTCTACGCCCCAATGAAGCCCCTTGAGCTTGCGCGGCAATTCATTTTGCAAAGGACATCAAACAGATGCGGCGATCGCTTCTAATTTGCATAAACATTCGTTTAACATTTATCCTCCAAAAACGTTTTCGTTGTCGCTTTTTTTTTTTTTTTTTTTGCAAACTTTACGTTTGTGTGTGTGTTTGTTTGTCTTTTTCTGGCGCTGTGCCTCAAGAAGTCGTCATAATCGTCGACATTTTTGGCTGGGGCCAAAAGTATTGCTGCCGATTTCATTTCATTTCTTGATTCCGAAAAACCATTTAAGCACAAAATAACCGCTTTTGACAACACCAACAACAACAACTGTTATAACGACAACGACAACGACAACAACAATAACAATTGCAACCGCAACAACAGTAGCCAGAAATCGATGCTAATCTTAGCCAGGGCAGAAAGCAAAATGTGACCAGTTTACTTTTGATGCCCTTTAAAATATTAATTGGAATGTCTGTTTAGGGTATTCTGATTTTGAACAGTTCCTGAAGTGATTTTAAAATGGAGGTAACATTGGGACCAGATAAATATGATTAAAGAAGAAATTAGGATGTGTATCTATATGTTTGATATATTTATCAAACCTGCAATGGATTATTATCAAACTTGGCTTAGGGTATTCTCGAGTCAATCAATACTTTCAATATTGTTTTATGTTGTCTCACCGTGGAGTTCATAAACCAAACTGCTTGAAGCTAAAGCAAATAAATGGAGTTGTCGTTGTTTGTTTTGCATTCGTCCTGCTGTCGAAGTTGTTGCCTTTATCACAAATATGAGAAATCATTGGAATGTGAAATAAAGAAAAAGCCAACAAGTCAATTTCAAGAGAATAAGCAGCTGCCTTAGCATTGAAAGACTTAACTAAAAGCACTCACAAACAAACTTGCTGGATTCTTAAATTTGTGTATTTCTTTCCTTAGAATATACATACTATATAAATCAATAAGCTTAACTGACAGCTTTTATTATGAAAAGCCCCAAACTTAAACAAACGCCCATTGTAGGCAATTAGTTAGCAGTCTATCAGCAGGAACATTCTCTCCCCAAACTGGCAGCTTTCTACCTTGTGACAGGTTTTGCCAACCTACCAAAAAGCCATTCAAGTCGACCCAAATTGGAACTTTGGCCGACAAGTCGCAAATGCTGCAAAAAGCATTTAAAATTAAACTTTTCCATTCAAATTGCATTTCTATTTGTTTGGCAGTTGGAAAGGAAGTGCGCAAAACCCATTCACCACCTCTTCAACCCCCCGCCTACTCTACCACCGCTTTGCTCTAAGCAATTATTGCTGCATGTAATACAAAATTAACATACAAACTCAACAAAACAGACACCCCACAAAACAACTCAATTAGAAATGCTAGAGTTTTGCCATTTCGGGCCACAGAGTCACAAAGGATTCTCAAAATTTGTATTCGTGTTGGGCGAGGAGTAAGTTTTAAACGCAGCTCGTTAAGAGTTGCAAATTTGGGTTGCTATCGTTGTTGTAGTTGCTGTTCTTGTTGTTGTTGTTGCTGTTGATGTTGGCCTGGGCAACAACTGTCAGTGCCTTTGATTGGCATTTGAGCTGCGCGTGCGCGTGTCTTTCCACCTAAGCAATTAATTTGAATAATTAGCAGCTAGCGACGATTGAGGACAGCTGCCACAGAAGGCACAAAACTGCACTGGCGCTTTCTGCGCAATGCTCAATGCTCAACGCTCAACGCTCATTGCTGCCCTGGCATTCAACTTGAAGCCGTGCAGCTTGGAGACATCGCCACATCGTCACATTGCATCGTCGATTGTGTCACGCCATTGCCAGAAGTTGGAGGTAACACAAAGTTGGTGTTATAAAAAAACAAATATTTTCTCTCCATGAGAATGAGTGACTAGAAGATGCCCTGTACCGAGGAGTAGCTTTGATACAGCTTTTTATCAACTTGTAGAGTGTGTTAATTGGTTAAGCTAATTACAAATTCATTCAGAGAACGAATCTGAATTGACTAAGACCTGTCTGAGCACTTAACATTGCTACTAATAATCTCCAAACTTTGTAATACCTTCTCAAAGCAACTTTTATTGTCTGCAGGGTATATAAAAAAGCATTTGGCACTTGAGAATTTATGTGACTCTTCGTATAGATGTGTGTGTGTCTGTGTGTGTGCTAAAGGAGCTGCTGCTTGGAGCTGGTGGCGAGTGCGTCACGCGAAATGATGAATTACTCGCCGGGGACGCGCGTCAGGCTTTGATGAGAAACGACAGCGTGAAATTAGACAAAAGGATATGGGCCAGAGGGAGTTGCGCAATGCTAACCTCTGCGCGCGTTTGTTCGTATGTGTGTGTGTGTGTTTGAGTGTTTCAGCCATATGTGCGTTTGTCTGGCGGTTTGACTTTGCACTTGACAGCAACAACATCAAGAACAACAGCAACAACACCACTTGCTGCAACTTAATGAAGATGACGTAGATACAGGCCTGTTGGGCGTGTTTTAATCCTTGCCGCCTTTGGTTAGGTGTTGTTGCTTGCCTTTCGCTTCCTATCCTGGTTGTTGTTGTTGTTGCTTTGTCGCTGCGCTCACGAGGCGTAAATTTATTACAAATTATTATGATTCCTTGTTGCTTGCTGTTGCTATTTTTTTCCGCAATATGTTTTTTGTGTATGCCGTTTGCTGTCATAACTGCAGGCAGCAGCAGCAGCAACGGCAGCAGGAAACGGCAAGACAACAACAACAGCAACAACAGCAACTCTCGTTGAAGACGTCTAGACAAATGCACTTCAAAGGTTAACATGATAAATGTCGTTTGTTGCATGTGACGCGACAACTTTCCAGTTGCTGCAGCTGCAGTTGTTGCAACACTTGTGGCGTGGCAAATGGCAAAATGTCGCCACAATGCAGTTGGGGATTTGATCGCGCTCGCCTTCGTTTTTTATGTCTTATGCCTTATTGTTGCTGTTGCTCTCAAGGCAATTATTAAGCTAAGCCAGTCAACAAATTAATCAAAAGACGTGAGTAATTAAAGTCATTGCTGCTTAGAGAAAAAAGAATTTTAAAAGATAAAAGAGAAAAGATGAAAAGCAATCTATAGATGATGCTCGATAAGAGTTCTCATGCCTTAAAACGTTTAAAAGCGCGGTTTTTGGTTTCTTCAATTCATTTCTTACAATAGTTACGTGTTTCTCTAATTGTTGAAGTTTTCATAGGCAACAGAAACAAAAACAACAACTACAAAAACTGTAGAGACAAATCAAATAAACTTGTTCATTGCCGTTTTGACAACTTTGGAGCTGCAAAGGCGAAAGAGATTTCTTCATCTTTATTCACAGGCTGCATTCTCTCTCACATGTGTCCATATACACACATACACACACATAGAGTGATGCTACACTGGGCAACAGCGACACCAACAACAGCAATCACAGGCCAAGCCACAACCGCAACAGCAACCACAGCAATAGCAATAGCCACAGAAACAGCAACAGCAACAGAAACAACAACAATATCACAAACAGGCAACACTAACAAGCGACTTTAGCCAAATTAAGTTGTCCAGTTTGCGGTGTACGCACAGCGGGTTGCAAATAACAATCTCCTGTTTACAGCAGCAACAACCACAGCAACAACAACAACAGCAACAACAAACGGCAACAGTACACTTACGAACAACAGCAATCAAAATTGCAATGCAGCAATATGAACAACACACACACACACAAACAAAAACAACAACATCAACAGCAGCCACAAAAACAAAAAGGAAAAACAAACTAGAATCGACCTAAAAAAACGCGTTTAGCTCATATTTCTTGCCAGTCTTTCGACTAGGCTACCTTTGAGCACTTCTACCACTCGGGGCACCTACGTATGTGTAATAATAATATAAATTGTCAATATTTGACACATTTACGTGCCAAAAATATATACTATAGAAAACTAATTTCGACGGTACCAAAATTTATCAATTGAAATTCAGAAGAACGACAATGAAATGCTCTTTAATAATATTTATTTATTTTAAATTCCAATCTGTTTCCCGGTGTATATCTATATACATATGTTTATTAATATCACTCTATATCTATTTAACATCATATCCAATCATATCTACCTTATGTGAACATTTATTTCTCCCCCCATAGCTTAACTACACAAAAATGCGATTTGAAAATCCAATTAAAACTATTAACAAAAATCGTATATTTATTTAATTTTTGCAAGACTTCAATAATTTACCTTATTACGTAAGATAAGGTGTTGTTTTTGTTGTTGTTGCTTTTGCGCACGCTCATCGCTGACGACGTCGGCGGCAACTGTTGTTAATGTTGCTGTTGCCAACAATTCGACGGAAAAAATATTATTAAGAAAAAAAAGCCCGAAAAATTGCAAAAAGATTGCTGCAAAAATTGACATTTGCTCGTTAATGTGGCCAGGCCACTTGGACACCGTCTGTTTGTCCATTTATCCACTTGTCCAGTTGTCGATTTGGCTGTGGTTGTAAGCGTCGTTCGGCTGCTGAACAGGCCTCGATTGCTTTGTTGCCGCCGTTGCATGCGACTGCCAATAATTTAGAGCTTTTAATAAAAATGTTGCTGCTGCAACACCGAAAACATTGTCGGCGGCGGCGTTCATACAGCGATTGTACAAGATTTATATCATAATTTATTTATTAATTTCATTAAGTAAATTTTATTTGATGAATGACGTTGTCTGCGTTTGGCTGCCTTATTTTGTATTTTGTTTTATTTTTTAACCGTTGCCGTTGGCGGCTGCCGAAATTTTGATTATTGCTGCTGCAACAGCAACAAACGAGCCAATAAATTATCCCAAAATTGCATTAACAACAGACAGAGTGTTTAATGGAGCTTACCAAATCAAGAGTGAGTTATTGGGGGGGTTTCATTCGAGAAGAATTTGAGATTATAAGTTTTTAGATAAATAGGAAAAGTGAAGCTTGAGTAAAAACCAAGACTCTGTCGAAATTATTTTGAGAAAACGTTTCAGCAATTCTTAAAAGTCTTAGCATTATAACACACAATCGCTAAAATTAAATAACAACAAGCAACAAAATTAATAACAGTTGAAACATAATTTGCAATTTGGCCGAACATAAAAAACTGATTAAAAATGCATTTAAATTTATATTCAATAATAAAACTGAAATGCAGTCGTTTTATTTTTTGTTTAAAGTTTGGCATAAGCGACTAAAAAATAATCGAACAGTTTAATGTTAAATGCTTAAAGTTTTGCGTCATCATTGCAGCAATAATAGCAACAACCAAAAAATCAAAAGTCCACAAAACTGACGACTAAAATCAATTGCAACGTTAAACTTTAAGACCCCATCAAGCAGCAGTGGTGGGGGATGGGGATGGGGGGCAACGTGGGTAGGCAGAGTTTTGTTTCTTTCGTCTAGCTGGCCAAATTAAAGGTTTCAGCTGGCCAACAAGAAACAAAAAAAAATAAAAAATCGCGCAACGGTTGGAGCGTTGCCAAATTCAATGGATTTTACTTTTCGCTTTTCAAACTCAAACTCAAAAACTCAACGCTAGCTGCTGTCGTGACCAATTAGTGAGTCGACTCATTGGACGCGGGTGAGGACGTGACAGCAGGGGGGAGCGTGGCGGGGCGGATTAGGGGCACTATTGGTTACCTGGTTGCACAGGCGCACGTCAGCCAGCCCCAGCCAGACCAGAGGCACTTGCACCGGCTGCCAAGGAATACTACTTCTATATAGAGACAGCAAGATAGAAAAAAACACACAAACAAAAACCAAGTCGCAGTCGAGTCGCGCACTTTACATTCAAATATTTTGTGACACAAAACGTTTGCTGTTGTTATTGTTGTTGTTGCTGTTGCTGTTGCTGTTGCCATGACTGTTGGTTTTTGGTGGGTCTTGCCGGGATATTTGCTTAAACTTTTTGTCTGTAGCGAATTTTTGTTTGGGCGTGTTTGCCATGCGTCTTTCTATACCCTCTGAAAAGGTACACAGCGATTGTGAATGTTAGTTTGAAATCGGAAATTTTATGCTTTCTATAAGTTGGTATTGTGTGTATTACAGGCTAGGTCGATCGGTTGTCAAAGTAAGCTTACTTACACAATAGTTAATTAAAGTGTATTTAAGTTTCTGCAACTTGAAAGATGTTACCAGCATATTAGTCAGCATGTCGGGGGGAACCAAAAGCTGTTGCAGTGACTCACGAATCCTCCACATGGAAACGTGAAATGGAAAAGAGATAATAAAAAAAAGAACACAAAACAGTGACTAGCAGTGACATAGAAGAAAAAGAAAAGGAAGGAGAAGAAGAATAAAACGGATGCTGGCAACTTGAAAATCTGCTGAGAAATAAATGACAGTGTACACAAGAGCAACACTAATTGCTGCAGAATTGCATCCAGAACACACGAAGACAAGCAGACATAGAACAACAGCTAAACAAAACAATTACAACAAAAACAACAACTGTCCTGAGTTTGTATGTTTTGTAAGGAAAAAAAAAACAAACATCAGCAACCGGCAAACAACTCAATTAACACAACAATTTCAACGTGTCGCAAAAAAAAAGGATTTTTGTAATGTTGTGATTCTGAGCGAGTCCCTTTACACTGAAACTTAATTCCCAACCTGTTTTGGAAGGCTGGCTGAGCTGCGTATTGTCACTTGATAATGTAAATTTATGCAATCTTTTTTGAAAAAAAAAAAATATTTGAAGCTACAACTGAAATGAGATTCTTACAAGAAAAAATTTCATGTTTAAATGAGAACATGAAATTGATTTTCAAAAGCTTTCGCAAAGAAAGTTCTCATAATGATTGATTAAAGAATTGATGAGACTATTAAGAGTTAAAGTATTTGCCATGTCAAGCTTGTTTGTATAATCTATGTATAAATAACAGCATCTATGTTGCATGCAAAAAAACAAAGGCTGCAACTGCCTTACCTTGACTTTGTAGCATTTGTATCTTATAGATACGTGGATAGAGCAGCCATCAATCCGATCGAGAGGCAGAGGCGCAGGTTAACTTAAATTGCTAATACCTGACATGGGAATGTTTTTAACACTTCAGTTGTGTTTGGACAACAGCAACAAATGGCAACAACATGCGGCAATGACTTGGCCAAAAAAATAAAAGAAGAGAGAAAAGACATGCATACTAACTGCCACCATTGGCAGTTAGATCTGAACAAATGCAGATGTGAGCTTGAAACGGCATCCTCATGCATTTATGCAGCCTTGTCGTCGATCTTCCAACACCCGTTGGCCCCAAAACCAATGCGCATATATTTATTTGCCAAGTGATCGACGTGACTGCCTTCGAGCCGCCGTCAGTCTCTCTGATTTTGTGTCTTTTATGGCTGGTTAGGTGTCAGCTAGCGGGTCTACTTGGCCTTCAGCTAGCGAAAAATCAACACCGTACAAACAACCAGCAGGTGTTGTTTGCAAAGAAAAAAAACACATCCAAACAAAAGGCCCCCAAACCAAAAACCCAGAAGAGCCAACCCCAAATTGATTTGTCAATCGTTGAAGAACCGCAAGGTTGCGCACATTTCGCTGGCATTTGAAAGCCATTTGAATACATTTCTTCTTGACTGCGCTTTGCAACATTTGTATATCCACAGCTCAGCTCTCAAATGTATACTTTTTTTTGAGAAAGTATGTTGCATTACATTTTTGTAGATGCTGCTGGTTGCCAGCTGCGAGTTGTCGTAGTCGTCGTCGTCGTCGTCATCGTCGTTGTCCCTTCGCCAATTTGTTGCTGACACTGCTGACGACTTGGCCTGAAACAGAGGCCGAGTTAAGGGGGGGATTTGTGCATGGACGGTGGACCCAGAGAGGCTTGGCCAGGCTTTTGGTCGGGAACAGGCAGCGCGCTTGGCAATGAAGCGCATAAAAACTAATTGATTGGATGCCAAGATGTTAAGCGCATAACGGCAGCAGCAGCAGCAGCAACAGCAGCAGTTGTTGTTGCAGTTTTTACCACCACGGCAACAGTTGCCGTTGTGCCATGTTTGAGGCGTTGTCAGTGGGTCTCTCTGTCTTGTGTTTCGAGCTTTAGCTTTTCAACGACTTTTATTCAATTTAAATGCGCTTGCAGCGTTCAATATGTGTTGCCGTTGTTGTTGCTGCTACATAGACCTCGCCCAGCTCTTGAGCTAACCAAGCTAACCAAGCGACAACGACTCTTCCCAACTCTTGCGTCGCTTGCTTAAATTAATTATTTTTTATTAACTTTTCGCTTATTGATGACATTTTTCAAATTTCCAGCATTCCCACAATTGCAAGACAACTTCCAACTTCAATGGCAAATTTGTCGCATGCGATTTTAATGCTGATCGTTTGGCATTTTTCTTAGCAGACTACAAATAAACTTTGATGGGCAAGTTAATAAAATAATATAGCCTCTAGCTAGCTGGGGTTTTGTCGTTTATTTTAAATATTTTTGAGAGCAAATTTGAGATGAGTTGAAATGTTTATATTTATATTAATATGTTTTAGTAAATTATACTTATATATATTTTATTTATTAACATAACTATTGCAGAAGATCGTTGTGCTTATCATTATTATTTATAAACTTAAGCTATAATTTTTCATAGGTAAAAATAATCTCAAAGTGAGTATCTAGAAACTAAAGGAAAGTCTAAGATACTTGGATTGATTTACGAGATCCAAACTTTTGATCATTAGGTTACTTGGTTCACACATGTGTGTGTGGCTAACGGTAGTTTGTGTCGCAGCCCTTTATATATACATAAATGTATACACATACAATCTTTGGCAGTTAATCGCGTCAACTCTTTATCTGGCGACGGTAATTCCACTTTCCTGCACAGCAACAGCAGAAGGCAACACTTGAGCATTTATCAAAAGTTATTGCAAATTAATTGCAATCTGCGTGGCGCAATCAGCGGCATCATCTCGAGGCGATCCCGAGGCCCCATGGCATTTTCGGCTGTTTGCCGCTGTTGCCTGCTTACCAAAATTTATTGATGCCTTATTAGCTGATAATCACAATCACATATACACAGAGAGTAGGCGAGAGCGAGAGAGCGAGCGAGAGGGAGACAGTTTGCGAAGGTGCGTCAGAGAACGGTAAAAAGAACTCAAACCCATGGCCCTGGCATATTAAAGTGCATTAAGATAATTGAAATGGCCAATATAAAAATGTTTTCCCTTTTCCCCTTCTTTTTTTTTTTTTTTTTTTGTTGTTCAAGCAAATCAGTTTTCGGTGTCAAAAACTTGTTTGAAGTGTTGAGTATCGCGCTTTGGGCAATTTCGGTTGCAGCAACGCTCTCGTCACAGCCTCCACTTAAAGATATATATGGGTGTATGTATGAAGAAGGTACATCAGCATTTGTGGCTTGTTTCTTGGAATCCGCACATGAGTTCTGGTTTTTCAATTTTCATATTTCTTATGTCTGAAGTTTTTTTTTTAGTTTTTTGATTTAGTGATTATGCTATGACTCTGGCATATGAGTTATTAAAAAGGCTTTCTTTCGATAAGCCATGTGAACACACACACACACACACACACACACACACACACACATACACACACAATGGCCTTAAATTTAAAGTTAAGTGTTTGCTCAAGAAGATTTAAGGCGTTGCTGAGCTAAACTGCGAGGCATAAGCAGGACATCTGATTATTTCTTATGGCTTTAAGTTGCATTGCAAGATTCTTGCAGCGCTTTCTCATCACACACACAAATCATGATGCAATATTTCAACGGGCTTTTGCGAAAAGATGCAACATTCTGGAAAACATTGTTTGTCGTTTTATGGCCACGTTTATGACTTGGTAATTGTTTGGCCAGCTACTTAGGCTTCAGCACAATTGACGCGGCACATAAATCAACTAGAAGGGCTAGAAGAACCTAGAGTGTGCCCTGTCCTAGACTGTTGTTGTTGACAGTTGGCACCAGGAAGTAAGTAGAAGTAGAAAAAGCGCTTTCCAAGAATTTTTGAGGCGTAGCAACTGTTTGTGACATGTTTTGATTTGTGTCGCCAATGTTTATGAGCTTGTAACCCACAAGACCCACCACAAACCACAAACACAACAGATGCAAATGTGCAAAAGCTGTATGTCTGCTTATGCTCCGCTCACTAATACTAACGGCTGCCCGGCTAGAATGTTGTTATCGATGACATTAATAGCGATTGGAGACTTTCATCAATTACACAGGCTTTTTCCATGCCCCGTTCCATTGCCATTGAACATGGCCAGAGAATACGGCCTACGCAAGAAGCAAAAGCCAGCGCAATTGTAAATTATTACAATGCAAATTTGATTTGAATGCCATGGCATATTGTATCCAATGATGCATGCGGCTGATAAACTAAAAAAACAAAAAACAGGGCGAAACCCAGACATAAAACGCATTCAAAGTCATGGCCAAGAGTAACCAGAAATAAAGCGCAACAACTGCAACACAAACAACAAACGTTTAAGTACGAGTAATTTGGCAAATACCGTTCGGAGTTTCTGCTTTGGATATAGACACAAAGAGCGGTCTTTGCCCTGAATACACTCAAGCAAAACCTTTGAAAAATTTAAGGTACGTTCGCCATAGTAATAACTTTCAAGATACATATGTGCATGTATATTTTTTCTCAGTGCACCACCAACGACGACGCGTCGCTGGCAATCAAGTCAACTATAGCTTCAGCTGAAGTTGAACTGTATTAACTCTTTTGTCCGTCCTGTGTGACAGTAAAGTTTGAACTTGGTTTCCAACGTCCCAAGAGCGCCAACTGTTGCGGCGGCTGCTGCTGCTGCTGATGCTGATGCCGATGCCGCGGCTGCTGTCAGTTGAATCTTCCTGTTTGCACAAACGTCACGTTCGAGTCACGTTTCCAACTGGGGACCCCTCATCATCAATGGGCACTTGGGCACTTAGTTTCAGCTGATGTTTCCCACAAATTTAAGGCCAAACTCTCCATTGCGATGGGTCGGATTGGGCAAATGGGCCGAATAGGTCCAACTGTTCGCTGGGCGCTGGCGTAACGCAACAATTTTGCAATCACCTGACAATGTGACAGGTAATAGTCGTGTCCACGGCACCGGCACCTAGACACATTGCACATTTGCATACTCATACATATACTAGGTTTGTCAGTCGAACGAGTACGGCTCGCATTTTGTAATTTCGATGCCAGTTCCACCAGGTCGTTGGTCCGTCTCTCCAACTGGCTGCATACTGTGATAAGTAATTGCATTGCGTTCCATACGATATCCACTTCGTAGCTGGTATAACAATTTGGGGCAGAACAACACCATAGCGATCTCTTCCCATTCATGATTTGGCCCCACAACAACAACAAAAACAACAACAGCAACAACACTAAAAAATGTTGTTGAAGCCGTTAAAATTCGTTTTCCCCAATCTGTGACCACATAAATTGCTTAGATCTGTAGTGGCATTGACTGTTTCTTGTTATTAAAAGTGTAGGCCACATAAGACATGAGATGCAATTTGCAAGCTGTTAGAATATATAAGTAACTAGCCATCATAGAATAGCAACAGATCTTGGCATCTCTTCACTTATTTTTAGAATTAACGGATCGAGTACAAGCTAGTTGAAGACAGAAATATTCATTGCTATGCTAGTTTTCATTATTTATTTTAATTTTGTAGGTATTTTCTTTAGTTGATTTAAGTTAGCTTTACCATAAAATTTATCTAACAACTATTTGATAGTTTTAAAAATCTCAATCTTTAGCTGGCAATGATAAAGTGTTATTCACAATTCCAATTAACAAAATGAAAATAAAAACCCACATTAGAGCCACGCTTTTGGAAAGTTGAAACCAATAGATTTTTGCCTGCAGCCTTTCATCTTTCTTCATAGACTCTCTCTCTTTCTCTTTCACCCTCTTTATCTTTTAAGCTTCAATGTCAAGTGGCAAAAGTGCATGAATGGAGCACAAGGTATAAAAGGTATAAGCCAAGCCCTCATTCTGCTCTTTCAGCTTTAAGACTATTTGTGTGTGTGTGTGTGTTGTGTTGTGTGTTTAACTGTTTTGTGTTCTCTGTGTGTGTTTGTGTGTGCGCCTTTGCTGATTATTTTTGCTGATTAGGCTTATGGTTCATATGGAATGGACCTGTTGATGGGGAGCGGGATTTAAATAAATTACAAGCGCATTTTGTTTGCTCAAATGTTGTGGGCTAATTGTATGCAGGAGTCAACTATCTGGCTGCTTAACTGCCTGCCTGGCTGCAATCCTCTCTAGCCGCCAGTTGATGTAAATGTGAATGGTGTGTGATTTGGGTTGGGTACCGCAAACGAATGTGGCTTGGGTTTACCAGTTTGTATTGCGATTGTTGGACATCAGAAGAAAAAGTGAGGAGGGGATAAACGACATTTGCAATTCGCAATGGAAAAGACGCTTGTAAGACGCTTTCGCCAATCTTTTAATAAGAATCAAACACTAGACGAAAAATTTAAAACCATTTCTCGTATATGAGCAGCATCCACTTATCGCTGATCGTGCCGGTAGGTAGTAGTAGGTACTACACTCGATTCTCAGTGGGCAGACAAATACAAAGAGAGAGAAAGAAGGAGAAGGAGAAGGGAAGAGCTGCTCATTACAGTCTGATCTGGTCAGCACTCAGTAACCGACTGGGATTGGAACTGGGACTTAGCTTGGTTGGGTCTCTGGCACTGGGCGCATGCCAATCATGTTTGGGGTCCACTCTACTTAGTTGCTGTACCTGTGATCTCCCCCTTCACACTGCTGACTGCTCAACTGTCCGCCCAGCTGCCCGGCGCAAACAGAAGTTCTTGTCGTTTGTTGTTCCTGTTGTTGTTGCGCCCGCTCGTTGAATATTTCAAATTGCAATCAGTTGGCAGGCATCTTGCGGCAACAACCCAACAACAGCCACTGCTACCCCAGCTACCGGATCATTGATCTTGCCTTCCTTAAAGCTCTATGTGCGCATTCTATACAGCTTTTGTATACAAGTATGTGTGTGTGAATGTCCAGCGGGTGTTGGTCGCATTAGTTTCGTTGCGCTTAATTTATTAAAATATCAAATTTAAGTACATGGCTAGCTGCTTGTAACTGATTTTCACTGTGGTAGCCAATTTATTGAGGCCCCCAACAAGGAAGATAAAACAGCCTTGAAATTTGACACTGCTGCATTAGAAACTTACATTAAAGATGGTAATAAATTAACTTAATTTGTCTTTAAAATTGCACTCAAAACAACAACGAAACATAACAAGTAGAGTTAAATTATGCCTTGTTTAAGTTGTCGCTCATAACATGAATTGCCTCTGCTTCATATCAAATTATAATTTTATTTTTTTTTTCTACCACTTAGTTTTTCATTTTCTCAATTAATGCTGAGACTTCATGTGTGCATAGCTCGTATAATTGTCAAATTAAGTGCACTTATAAAAAATGCATTTCATAATTAGGAAGAGCTGTCGTTGTGCTGCTGTCCCGTGTTGTTGCAGCTGCAAGCAGTGGCAACAGTTGCTAATTTATGCCATTTGCTCAATGCCGCTGCAAGGATGAGTACGACAACAGAATAAAAGGACAGCAAAAGGCAAATGTGGACAGTAGTCGGTGGTCGGTAGTTTTAGTTGTTGTTTGTTGCTGTTGGCTGGCTGGCTTGCTGTTTGGCTGACTGGATGGTGGCCACTTATGAAAATTGGATTTTTACACTCCGTTCTTGATGGAATGTTTATTGAGCTGTCATGTTGTTGTTTAGTTTTGTTTCGTTTCGTTTCGACTCGGCAACAGGCTCAATAATTTAAATATCAAAATTGTTAGCAATTTGCACGCCCAGCGGTGCGTTGGCCGCCAACAGCAACACAACAGCAACAACAGCAAGAGCAAGAATTGCTAATCAAATTAAGCAATTATCTTGTTACGATCACAGACGAGCAACATGGCAGCACATCAAGTGGCCCGATTGGACATCAGTCCTTGCCTCCTCTCCACCAAGCAGATTTCATCATTGCCAATCAAAGGGTATACAATATATATGTATATATATATAAATAGCTCACACCTTGTGGCTTAGGTCTTATAGCTGCCAATAGGCGTTTGCATGGGGCGGTGAGAAAGCAGTAACAACAAATGCAAAGTGCCCATTGTGCAAAGGCATAAAGCCCGCAGAGTTTATAAAGTCATAATAATGCCAGGGAAAATACGCTTAAAATGCAATTTATCGCCAACAACAGCAACATTACCAACAACAGCCGCAGCAGCAGCGGCAACAATCCTGCGAAAAATTGATGACGGCGACAGCAGCAAACAACAGCAACAAGTTGCCGGCTGTCCGACAAACTGACAGGCATCAGTGTCAGTCATTTTAGCCAACTGGCCAACTGGCCGAACATCGGACCTGCCTTGGCCTTCCTGCGGCGTTTTAAGCTTGACGCCCGCCCGAATGTTGCTGTTGTAGCTGTTGCTGGCAATGGCAACGTAACAAAAAATTAAGACATTTTATAAATTGCGCGTTGTTGCCGCCGCCTCTCGACTTTGCAACTTGCAAGACGGGGCAAGACAACCCTTAATGTGTTGCTCGATTCGTTATGGCAACTCTGACCGAAACATTGGGCCCATCAACAACAGCAACAAGCCTTGATATTGTCCTACTCATCAGTAACAACAGCAACAACAGCATCAACTGCAACAACTGCAACAACAGCAACATCATCATCAACAGCATGCAGCATGTAGTTGTGGTGCTGCTTCATTTGATTGCTCTGCTCTGTTGGCTGCCTGCCTGCCACATCTTTAAGTTGCTGTTGCAACATTTGAATGAGATGCGTCAAATATGTTGCCGGCGTTTACCAGAGTTTGGGGGCCCCACCCACTTTTCTCTGTTTATCCTCAGCGTCGTCGTCGTCGTTGTCGTTATTGTTTCTCTGACCGCAAAACGTAATTGTGTTTACGATCATCTATTGAGATTTTTCTTTTTATTTTCCCCTCCGCCGGAGATGCAACAACAGGTCACGCCCCTGATACAAACGCCTTCCCAACCGCCCATTGACTCCCCACCTCACCTCTGTTGCTATCGCTCTTGTCTCTAACGCATGTCAATGAGAAACTCAAAGAGAGATTTCTGCTTTTGGCAAACACAGCCTTTTGGCCATTCCTCAGTATTGGGTGTGTTCTTCACTTATCTCTTCGCTCATATTTATGTTAATGTCTCTCTGGTTGTGTGCGCCGAACATCAAAAGCAACGGAACGCATCCACTCAAAATGCTAACTAACGGTTCTGGGATCTGGTTTTTGAACCAAGTACTCTTTCGGTCTACACGTTATTATTATTATTTTAAGTTTTTATTTTTTCAGGAAAGTGTCTTATTGGAAAATTTATGTTTCCTTTGTTATTATTGTAGGCATTAATTAATACGCGCATTCCTTTTGATAGTTTTTTTTTTGTTGTTCATTGTAATAAGGCCAAAAGGCGTGACAGCATAGTAATAAGCATGACCCAATTGTTGGCTAAAATCTTTAACTAAGACAAACTCTTCATGCATAATCTAACTAAATGTAAGTGCCACATATACAGCTGCAATCACAACAACAGCAGCAACAGAAACAGCAACAGCAACAGAAACAGCAGCAGCAGCAGCAGCGGCAGCATCAACATTGGCGGCAATTAAATGCTTTAAACATCTTTGACGCTGACTGATGCGTTCAAAGGTTTGCCAGCGACATCAAATATAAATAAGGAAGGGCGTTGAATTTAGATGTTATCGACTACAAAATACTCTGCTATTCGATTGTTAAGCTTTGAAAAATTCTAAAAAAAAATATATCCCTCAAACAGTTTTGTAAAATTCTTCTTGAGGATATGAAGTTCTTGGTTTAAAACTAGAGAAATTATAATAAGTACATGTATGAAAAATATAAAAAACGTAGCTGTTTAGAAATAATATACCCTTTTCCCTTTTTGAAACAGTTGATCATACCAACAACAAGCAACTGTGTTATGTTTTTTGCTTTTTGTGGTGGTTGTTGCTTTGTTTGGTGCCCAGCACTTTCAATCTCGTAGCTACAGTTTGCTGCCTACGTGTACACTGTCAGGGACTGTTAGTGTTGTTCCTGATGCTGATGCTGTTACCTTTTTGCGCTGGGCACCACTCGTACCCTACACACTAACTTGACTGCCCCCCCTAACTACTCATTCGTAAAGTCTACCCAACGTGTGCTTGTGGCCGCAGCTTTGTCTACTGATTAATCACTTTGGCGCGTATAATAAATTAAAAATTTCAGCAATTTTGAAAGTCAATTAATCATTGAGAGGCTTCGCTGCTGTTTTTGTTTGTTATTGTGTGCTCTTGGTTGCTGTTGCTGTGGTTGCTGTTGTTTTTGTATGTTGTTGATGTTGCTACCTTTTCGCTGCCGTAGACAACGGACGGCAGCTCAAAAATGTCAGCCCATAACTACGCGCCGCACATTTCAGATGATGATGAAGTAGCCAGCGTCGTCATCGTCGTCTTCCAAACTGGACGACGGTAGATCCAAGACAAGGCGACACTCAGTTAGTTCTATTACCAACAGTAACAGCGATCGCTGCCAGACTGGGCTGAATGGTCACGGGAGCAACCATAGCAGCCGTTAGAGGTGCGGCCTTTAGCTGCCACTTTCTTCCTTGCCACGGCGACACATTCTGCAGCATTGATAAATGAATGTGAGGGTCAGTTTCGTTTGAGGCTGCTGCTGTTGTTGTTGTTGTTGTTGCTGCTGTTACCTTTGTTGCCTCATTTCAGCAGCAACAAACTTTCGAGATATACGCGCATTTGTCAGATAAAACTGCAACGCCTTTCCCATTGTCAGCTTGCCACTGAGTTAAGTTGAGTTGTGTTGTGTTGACTCTCTGTTGTTGCTGTTGTTATTGTGTTTGCTTTGGTCCCGTAAAATGTATATATAGTATGTATATGTATATGGTTCCCGTATCGCCAAGCAGCGAGTGTTGAAATTTAAGTTTTTAATTTAAGCGATATGAAAGAGGGCAACTCCCAATGCCCAACGCATCTCGTCTCACTGTCCCGGGTCCCGGGTCCCGAGTCCAGCCCAGTCCAATCCAGTTCGAATCGCGCGAGCACACAAAATGAAGCCATTTTCATATTTATGAATTTGGCCCCTTATCGAAACGCTTCAATTGGCCATCGAGCGAAGCGGCAAATTAAATATGGGCAGCCATAAACGATACTGACAGCCTTGGCAGCTCTTGCCAACAGGGTCTTAGAGGAGCAGGAGGAGTGGGAAATTGGAGGAAGCAGGAGCACAGAACGGAGAGCTGTGCTCGTCTTCAGCTTAGCTGAGTTATTAAGGCATCTTTATGGCCAATCTCAATGAGGTGTGAAGTGCAATCGTTGCTGGCTTTTATTAATACACATAACATATTTTATTTGTTCGGCAGATTGCCTTTGCATTCTGATCGATTGGAAATGAAAAAAAGGAAGCATTCTTTACTTAAGCTTAATAATGGTGACTAAATTTGATTGTTGTATAAGGAACAGATTAATACTGCTTAATTCATTTTATTACCAATTTGTCATTAGTTAACTGATATTCTAGGTTCAGAGCTTATAGTAAGTAGTACGCTTTGCCAACTTCAAATATTTAATATATCATGCGATGTGCGGCTAAAAGCCCTTTCTGACAGCTGAGGTCGTTCACTTGTCGTCTTAATTAAGTGCGCGCAAAAACTCGCTGGATGCAACAGCAAGCACAGAAACAGCAACAAGATATTCCTGTTGCCGTTGGCATTGGGCTTTGGGACATTTTGACTGTAGCATCGTGAGGCTGTCAATGAAATCCCATAAGCCGACAGTTAGCAGATGAGTTTAAAAGTTCTTGTTGCTTGAGCTGTTTGTTGTTGGAGTTAAAAGAGTTCTTTTGCTGCATCAAAGTTGCATCTGCATTTGCAATTAACGACGAATTTCGCGATGTTGTTGTAACCTTTTAGCTGGCCTAATGATAAATGTTGTCATTTACTATGGCGCGCATGTGTAATCAGCGTCATGTTACTAACGGTTTATTGTTAACAAACAAATGGTTCAAATGGCGTGACTTCCTGCCAATTTCTTGCCTACACTTTGGACAGGCTCAATGGCATCTCCATGTGTATATGCTGTTGCTGTAGTTGTTGTTGTTGTTGCATTTAAATTTGAATTTGAGAATTTGAATCGAATTTCGGTTGTGCCAAGTGCCAAACCAAAAAAAAATCTTTATATATATACGAAGACGATCGCGAAATTCACGCCATAAGTAGAATGCGATTTTCGCGCGTTGCTGTTGTTGTTTTTGTTGGTTAGTGTCTACTGCTGCTGTTGTTGTTGCTGTCGCGTGTTGCCTCGCTTGTTACGGTGCCCAAATATGAGCAACATCACGAGAATCGTGCGATTTGCCTTGCATATATTTTACAATCCTCAAAAAAAAAAAAAAAAAAAAACAATCCCAATCCCAATTTCAAACAACATTAACACACAACAACAGCAACCTCAACATGAAACATCATTACCAAAGGGGCAACCTTTGGCATGAAGAGAGAAAGAGTTCCAGAGGAGTAGGCAAAGTTAGAGCCGAAGAGCGAGGAAACGTAATGAAGTTATTTGTCCTGAGGCCATGCGAAATCAACGCACATATCCTTTTTGGCAATTGCAACGCGCTGTCGCATAAATCATTTGCCACTCGCCTGAAATTGGGCATAAATTTGCTCCACTTTGCTTTAGCAGCAACAGCGGCACCAGCACCACAGCAACCACTGGAGCAGCCGAAAAGTAAGTCGTTGGCTTAACGAATGCGCAGCTGTATTCTCCGTTGTCATAGTATGTGTATGTGTGTGTATGTGCTTAAGAGCAGCTTGTTGATGAATGTCACTTAGAGATGTGCAGTGTGGCAAGCACAACTACGATTGCATGTTGCAAAGTGCAAGTTACTTTGTTATAACAAAGCTAATAAAACAGATTTGTCTTCATCAAACCCGCATAATTAAAGTTTTTAAGCTTGCAACACTCTATCAATAATCAGCTGGGCTTTTACAAATATTTACTTTTTCCAAAGCCAACTTGATAGAGTAATAAAGCGACTTACTTACTGTATTTACAGTATTATAAGCAAGACAATGCAACTCTCCTTTGGCGATTTGTCTCTCAATTTTGTTATCTTAATTGGATCATGAGCAAAACTTTGCAACAGCAGGAGCTGCTCACGCGCCCATCTCTAGTGCACTGGGCGCACCCACACGCCTCTGGCGCTGTCCAAACTGAACTTTCAGCTTGAAATTAGCTGCGAATTCGGTTATTAAAACCGCATACCATCACACTATGTGTATGTTTGTGTGTGCAGTCTCAATTTGTAGCTCATCGCTGGCGAAAGAAAGATCGTTTAGAAGGACCCAGTTACAAAACCCAGATCGAGACCCAGACCCAGTTCTCTGTATAGCTGTTCTCTGTCTTCGTAAAACGTACCTGCTGTGATAAATCAACGTGAGACTAATGCGCGCTTAACACGCGAATTATGATTTTGCAAATGATGTGAATGTGTTGGTTGTTGGCTGCCAGTTTGCAAAAGCCAGACCAAAACTTGATTGCTTTATAATCGCTTCAGTTCTGTCCAAGCCAACAGCAACAGCAACAAACAACAACAGCTACACACATACATGTATACAACTGTTCAAGTGGCATATAATTGCAGTTTAAAGAGACTTCAATGGGCAGACGAACTCTTGAACTATCGGTAATTAGTTTTGGCACAAGATACAACACAAGACACAAAATCAACAGCGTATCAACACATGCCCAATTCTCTGACTGCCACTTAACGCCTGACACACAGACCCAGTGTACGTACTCTCTGCCACCACATCTTTGTCCGTTCGTTGGTTCGTCTGGGCATTTAACCCACTTATTATGACTGCCATTTATAACGACAATTGCTAGGCAGCGGCAACAGCAACAGCCACAATATGAGCAAGGAGTTGGTTCTAGAGCTTGGTTGCTGCTTTTCTGCCTGCCGGTCGCCATCATCATTATCATCATCATCCTTGTGTATGCGTGTGTGGGCGTCCTTTTGACCCGCATGTCGTACAGAGCCAACGCTGCTGTTGCTGTTTCTGCCATTGCGGTGGCCATTTTGTGGTTGCCCTTGTTTGTCCGTCGAGCAGCATTGTTGCCCTTTGTGCGGCCATAGGTCGGAGTCATCACACACACACTCACACACACACACTCTCACGGCTTAAACATATATCCCTTTCTCACCCAGTACTGCAGCAGACGCTGAAGCAACTGACAATAGCACAGTTTTGCATGCAATTGACTCTCACAGCTCGTTGCTTTTTACTGTCCAAATGTGCGTTATATATGGGGCATGTGGATAATGCGCCGAGCATTCTCGCATAAAGAAATACGCATGCTGATGCTCAAGATTGAAAAACATAGCTATAAAAAACATGCGTTGAATATTAAATTTATAACTCAATGAAGCCATTATGAAGAAGTTAAGAGTGAGGTCCCTGAAATGCTTTAAGAAATTTGTGGAATTTTTATTTTACATAACATAAAATTTTCAAAGTACAGAAATATTTTTAGTTTGGCAATATCAATACATTGAAATTCCCTTGACTTGCACCTGTAGGGAGGCAAGGTTTTTTTTGTTTGCGTGACCACAAAATGTCTGAATTTTGTACGCATTTGTAATTCATTTAGATTAGTTTGGCGACTTATAGGCTGCTGGCAATGGAGCTTAAAATAATGCCAATACAATTCGATTCCATAAATATTTTATGCACTATGCTGTTGCCCTTTTGTTGCTGCTTAAAGTTTGCATACATTTAGTCATTTCGGGCGCGGGAATTGAAACTCTGGCATACAAAGAAACCTTAAAGGCGAATGCCTATTAGGCTGCATATTAAAATAAAAAAAAATATATGCAGGCATGAGGCCAAATAAATAACAGACCAACAAAGTACGAATACTTCAAGAGAAAAGGGTCGGGGGAGTCTGAAACAAAAGCCAACAACAACAGAACGCAAAGAATTTTAACCCTTTTTATGATTATGAATGCACGTCAGCATATTTATGTAAAAATTATGCAATTTGCTGCCGTTCTATGCCAGTGCGTGGAAAGTGGCCAAAAGGTATGGGGAAAGGGGAAGCCCAAAAGAGACAAGAGGCAAAGAGTCAGCCACATCGGTTGAACTTAGCCAGTCAATCAAAAGTTGACGGTTGCTCGTCACAGTTGTCGCTGTTTTCCTCTTGTGGTTGTTCTTGCAAAAGGACAACAGCAGCAGGCAAAAGACAGAGATAAAAGCCAGAAGAAAAATAAAAAGAGAGGAGAGAGAGAGAGAGAGAGACAGATGAAGGAACAGACTGTAGGCAACTGCGAGAAATGCATCTTTTGAGCAATTTGCAAACCAAAATGTGTATTAAAATTTATGACGAGTTCGAGTCGACAATGGGCGATGGATTGAGAGATAGGAGCGGTATAAAGAAAAAATGAACATAAAAAGAATAACAAGAATGCACTAGTCTTATATATACATACATATATATTAATACCAACATATACATAGATAAGTGCTTGGTTGGCAGATTTAAAGCAAAGGTTAATTCAGAACATGATATTTGCAAACTTTAGTTTCATAGAACTAACTACATTTCGATTTAAATGTAGAGAGCAGCCTCTGGAGCTTTAACAGTTATGCATGCAGAGTCCATTACAGGTCGTTGTCCTTATATGGAAACATTGATCATACATTCAGAGAATGTCAAAAATTAGCATTACCACAAAGCAACAAGACGCAAGATTGAAGACTGACTTGAATTGAAGTCTGCGTATCATGTGAATTTTGAATCTGTTTTTTGCTTTTAGCTGGATCAGCCGATATAACGATCGTCATCATCTTGATCAGATTGGCACAGCATATGGCAACAACATGTATATACATATGTACTTATTTCGTATTGAAATTCATGTCTCTGTTAGCAATTGTTGTTGTCACTGGCTTGGCATTGTTGCAATGATTGGCCTTAACTTTCACCAGCAGCGGGCGCAGTTCAATGTTGTTGGTGCTTCTCTCTGTTATTATTGTTGTTACTGTTGTTGTAGTTGTCGTCATCGTCGTGATGATTTTGGTTGCTCGCCCTTCACCCTTGGCCCATGTGGGCCACATCAACCAGGCCAAAAGCAAATTGTTAAGTTATTTGTAAATTTCGCTGTTCGTTGTCTGATTGTGTTTTTACTTGCAATGCAATTTTCTACACGGTATTTGTGTGTGTGCTCAGTGGTTCTGCGGAATATGTAAAAAACAGTTGTGTTCAATTTGTATGCCCTTTAAATGTTGGTAAATGTTGGTAAGGAAGTTACAAGTCTACAATATAAACCTTGTCTTACATATCCTTATAACTTCAAATATTAAAAGGGCATTCAGTGTTCGTTGTATAATTTGTTGCAGACATATCTGTGGTATTTTATATCTTTCGTATTTTGTATGCATGCAATGTGGATATTCCACAAGCAAATCCTTTTGGCAAATTGTATATGCATCATAAAAAGGCAAAAAGATACACACCACGAATATTTCGAATTAAATAAATTTTCCATTTTTATACCCTACAGCTATACAACAGTGCAGCATCTACAATAGCTGTAATGTCAACCATAAATTCTTATTTTTAGAACAAGTGTTCTTTTGGTTATAATATTTAAATGAGCAACAAAGTGTGGCCTACTTTTGGGATGGTGTTCATATGCAAGCATAAATTCTTTTGTGTCTGGCAGGCAGGGCTTTCCAAAGTCGCACAGTGCTTACTTGCGGATGTTTATGTTTTCATTTGTGCCAAATAATAAAAAAAAAACAAATCCTTTCATGTGCAGATTTTATGTTTGCACCGTTTCATTTTTATGTTTAAAGTATGTATATAGTATACGTATGTATAGGTATATTTGTTTTTTGTTTACCTGTCCTTTCTTTTAATGATAATTTATTGGCTTTGCGGCGCAGTGAAATGGTTCAAGTGGGTAAGGCTATTCAAGCTTATATTCCCACTGTATGCATTTCTATGTGCAGCATCCAGTTAAGGATATAATGCTTGCATGTTTTTTGGTAAGGTTGTTAGTTCAATATGCGATAGCTGGCAATTGATTTGGCTGCTAGTTATTATTTTGGAGTGGCCACTTTTCACCAACAGCAGCATCGAGTGCGCTATCAAGAATAGCACTTAAGGGCCTTTATCAGGCTGCTGCCCCCAAAATGTAAAGAAATTTCATTACGTATACAACACATCTTATCATAATAGTGCAGACAGACCAAAAGGGTCATATTGTGTGTATGTATTCTTTTGCAACAGCACCAGCAGCAGTAGCAGCTGCCAACTGCTGTTGTTTGTTGATAAAACCCTCAGCGCGTGGAACACAAGAGAATTTCAGCAGCCTCTGACTCTAGCATGATAGCTCATGTGTGTTTTTTTTGTGTCTGTGTGAAATTTGCGTTGTGTGTTAAAATGTTATCGCACTTTCTCAACGCTTGTCCGGAAAATATTCCGCCAAAGCTAAGACAACGAGAAAGACTGCTCCTTTCCCTACCTAAACTGTCTTATTTGGTTTGCGCCCGGCCAAAGTGCTTCCTTCTTTTTGATGGGCTGGAGCATTTGTAATTGGGCCAACGTTCAGCTGTTGGCAAGCTGTAATTGTTTTGCTGTTGCATTTACGCGCTATATTGCATGCCAGTTAACTAATTTCCCATTCTTGTAGCTTGCTCTTGTTGTTTGTTCTACTTGGCACGCTTTTGTTTCATGTTCTTTGATGTGTTTGTGTTGTGTTTTGTTTTTCTATGCTATAAAAATGTATACAAACAGTAGCTGACCGCAATTGACCTGCATTCCTTTGGCAACAAGAGCACTGATTGCTATTTGACCAATAGTAGATTTACCTTCCTCTCTTCACTTCCCCTCCGTCTTGTCTAGGCTGTCTGGCTCACTGCTGGAGATTGCACCTGTCGCGGCATATTTTAATAACTCAATTTTATGGGCCAAGCTACAGGTTTAAAGCTTTGTGGTTATTTATTTATGTATGGAATGTGCAGATAGCTTTTAGGCCATGTCCTTTTACTGACTGGGCCATTATTAATGCCCCAATGGTGAGAGTTGCTTTAGTCGGTTTTGCATTTAGCAGTGCCAAAATATAATTTATAATTCGTTTTGTAGACAACCTGGTCTCAAGCATAAAAACGTCTATAAATGTGCAGACAAAAGTTTTATTACCTTTTCACAATTTGGCCTCAAATATGCCGTTCTGTGTGCCATTCTGTTCACTCGGTCAAAACACACACACACACACACACACACACACACAGCTTGTAGATGACGCCAGGGGACGCAGTAGAGTCATACTCGCAGGCGACTTCAATGCATGGGCTCTGGAGTGGGGCAGTGTTTTAACGAACACTAGAGGCAGGGTGCTCTTGGAGTCACTGGCTCCACTGGATCTGGCGCTACTGAATAGCGGCAACAGGTACACATTTTCCAGAGCAGGGGGCGGCTCGCGTAATGACCTTACGTTCGTCAGCCCTTCCCTATTTAACGCAGCACAGTGGACGATTAGTGACATGTACACAGCAAGCGATCACAACGCCATCGTATGTTCAGTGGGTGGCCTGCGAGAGTGTAGTGAGCATAGCGCGCCAAACGCTAAACACTACAGACAAGACACCTTTGACGCTTGGGCGTTTTCTAGATCAATTGAGCAGCTCACCACATCAGGATCTGCCGACTCCCGGGCAGCTCAAATGGCAGCGCAAGTCTCCTCGGCATGCGACAGCAGCATGGCACTACGCCGCCCCTACGCGCGACACCATGAACCCACGTATTGGTGGAACGCCGATATAGATATGGCGCGCCGAGCCTGCATAAGAGCGAGAAGGCTCTGCCAACGAGCAGCTAATAGGCCACACTTCGCATTAAGGCACGAAGAATATAGACGGGCGAGAGGGAAACTCAAGAAGGCCATCAAGGCGAGCAAGAGGGAATGCTATCTGCAACTGTGCGACTCTGCAGAGCACGACCCGTGGGGCAGAGCCTACAAAACCGTGGTTAAACGCATCTATGCTGGATACCAACACAACCCCTCTATGGAGCCAGGCAGGATGCGGGCCGTCGTGGAATGCCTGTTCCCGAACGGTAGGCTGCAGTCCTGCCCCGCAGCAACAACACAGCATCAGGACTACATCGAACCAGTAGTTATCACGCCGGAGGAGGTACTCGCTGTTGCCAGGAGCATCGTGGCGTCCAAATCCCCAGGCCCGGACGGCATCCCTAATCGAGCGCTGAAGCTGGCAATGACGTTGAAAGCCCAACAATTCACTGACCTTTTCAATACGTGCCTACGCGAGAGGACTTTTCCGCTTAGCTGGAAAGTGCAGAATCTGTTGTTACTGCCGAAGCCTGATAAGCCGCCGGGGGAACCTTCCTCGTACAGACCAATCTGCCTGCTGAACAACATTGGCAAAGTCTTCGAGAAGCTGCTATCTGTGAGGCTCAGCCAAGCGATAGACAGAGCAGGCGGGCTATCCCCAAACCAGTTTGGATTCCGGACAGCGAGGTCAACCTTCGACGCCCTGAGCATGGTGGTCGACATTGCATCCAGTGCCATCCAAGGCTCCAGATGGGCAGGAGGTACCAAAAAATACTGTCTCATTGCCACGCTTGATATAAAAAATGCGTTTAACACAGCCAGTTGGGATGTTATCCTAGACGCTCTGGAGGTTCTGCAGGTCCCCTCATATCTGCGGGACACAATAAGGAGCTATTTTGACGGTCGAGTGCTGCACTACCGGACCACAGAAGGCACCAAATCTCACGCAGTTTCTGCAGGAGTCCCTCAGGGATCCGTTCTCGGGCCACTCCTGTGGAATGTTATGTATGACGGAGTCCTTAGGCTTCAACTCCCTGACGATGCATATATCGTTGGCTTCGCCGATGACGTAGCCATCGTGGTCGTACGGAAGGAGCTGAGATGCGTGGAAGCTGCATGCAATACGTGCATTGCCCGCGTGCAGGACTGGCTTCAACATGCGGGTCTGGAGCTGGCTGCGCACAAGTCAGAGGCGGTTCTAGTCAGCAGTCGCAAGTCGGTGGAGACGGCTAGAATAGTTGTGGGCAACGCCACGATTCTGTCGAAAAGGGCAATAAAATATCTCGGGGTCATGCTGGACACGAGATTGACATTTAAGGAGCATCTGGAGTATACTGCATCTAAAGCAGCTGGAGCAAGCCGAGCACTGTCGCGGATAATGCTTAATACACGAGGGCCTAAACAGGAGCGGCGAAAGCTACTAATGAGTGTAGTCCGTGCCACCGTCTTGTATGGTGCGCCGATCTGGTGGAGAGCCGCGCAGGTGCCCAGCTACTGCCGCGGATTATGCGCTACCTACCGTCTGTGCGCCATCCGGGTTTGCTGCGCATTCAGGACAATCTCAGACGAGGCTGCCCTGGTTATTGCTGGCATGTTACCGATCGAGGAACTGGCTATCGAGTCGGGCGAGCTGCAAATGCACACAGCTGGTGACTTAGAGCGCATGCCTCGAGCAGCAGTGAGAGCCAGAACAATAGAACGATGGCAAGCACGCTGGAACTCGTCGGTGAAGGGGCGTTGGACTTTTGCCTTGATCCCGCAGCTGCTACCTTGGCTAAACCGCAAACACGGCGAAGTCAACTTCTATTTGACGCAGCTCCTATCTGGACATGGGTGCTTTCGGAGCTACCTTAAGCGGTTCGGCCACGAGCAAAGCGAGGAGTGCCTATGGTGCGGTGATGGTTCGCCAGAGGACGCACACCACGTGTTGGTTACCTGCGGGCGGTTCGCAACTCAGAGGAGTGCACTGGAGCGCACTATGGGCTGCCCCATCACCGTGGATAACTTAGTCCCAGGCATGATGGAATCATCGTCGAAGTGGGAAGCGGCCTGCACATTTGCGGCAATGGTGATGAAGGAGCAGAGGCGAGTGGAGCGGCTTAGGAGGTCAACTTCAAGCTAGGCTTGTTCCAGTGTAGGATGCGACAGTGGTTTGCGAAGCAATTCTTAACGGACGTACCGCAAATTATTGTCGCTCCTGTTTATTATCATGTATTATTATGTATTTTCTAGTTATTATTTAGTTTAAAAAAAGAATATAAAAAAAAAAAAAAAAACACACACACACACACACACACACACACACACACACACTGTGTACCATTCTCATTCGTTCTCATTTGCCTATTAACGTTGCCTAAGTGCGCCATAAATCTAAAAGATAGATTTATGCAGCATCAATGTGTGTACGTTTCTGTATCTGTAGCCCACAATCAGTGCATGTGTGTGTGAGTGTGTGTGTATGGACCAAATGCCGCATTTATTTTGTATGTGTCGGTCTTAACATTCAATTTCCTGTTGTACCCAGGCACTCGGATAGTAAGCTTGCCACATAGGGCAGCTATCTCCTCTCTCTTAACTGCTTTGCAAATGAAAAACGATGTAATTTCTACAAGCAACACTTATTTCGAATTGAAAGCTTGATGGTTGTTTCTGAACTGGGCAGCCACTGCGTATACGCATTCTTTAACGACTAAAACAATTCCCATTGGAATAACTCGTTGACAGTAAACTCAGCCCAACGGCTCTTCTATGCAAGCCCCATTGTCATGAGTCATTCAAAGCGAAAGGAAAAGAAACGACACACAGCACTCAAAAGATCGAAGGCAACACAACACAACAAGAGTCACAGCAATCTTTCTGTTGAAGTAAAAAGCGTTTGAAGACCAACAAATGGCCATAGATTCAATAGCAACTAGCAAATGTGCGATTAGGGATCGTTTCGCATTGTTCGCAACGAAGATTCTTGTCCATCGCAATACACGAGCAATAAATTTTATATCTTTTGCTTGGCAAATCGCTGGTTGTAGATTTAGATTTATAGATGCACATATTATAGATAGACATATGTGTAAATTTCTTATGAAGAGCATATGGTAGTAACATTTTAGATTTCTGATATTATAAATAGATCGTAACATTACATTGTTAAAAATGGCTGCTTGCTAATTTTTGAAAAATTTTATGTATGTATAAACAAATCAATTAACTTACTACTATGTTTTGATGTGCAAACATCTATACGCTCGGGGGGTAAAAATCTTGTTTCAAATACATACAAAGAATCTTACGTAAGAAGTATGTATGTATTTGACATTGTATTAGTGTTAGTTATGTAAGCTTGCATCAATAAGAATGTATATGCATTCTTACTGTCGCCAGGTTTTCAGATTCCAACTATATAATAGAATATCGCTATTTGTTAGCTCTACCTCTATACATTCTTGTTGACGTAAAATACGAAGTCTTGCTGCTCGTAAGCTAGCGAACATAACTCGATGTATATGTCAATGCTGCAATTTTTTCCCGCTAGATCTGACCGTTTAAAAAACGCTATGTCGGGAAAATATTACATATATTACACAGGATCATCAAAATAGAGCTTCTTTCTGTATGAGTCTACTGGTAATAGTGTGATTGAATTTATAGGCTATGAGCTATTTTAGCGTTACATTTTGCCCAACTAGCTTTTTTGCTCGAAAAATTATGACAGCATTGCTTTGCATTCGACTTTTTTGCGCTTAGATGCAGAGGAGCAGCCCACTGAAGGCTAAGTTAAGGCTCAGTTACCCGAACTAAAGTTAACATGAAATTAACTTAACGTGAACTTAGAAACAAGCTGATATATTCAACTTAACGAAAATCACTGCTTGGTGGTTATTCTCAACTTAACTTGACTTGACTTTGTTAACTTTAAATGCAGTTTTATTCCCAAAATCAAACCATGACTACTAAGAAATTTCTTTTGAAAGTCGGGTCAGTTTTGACAAAGTTATGGAAGTCGAAAGATTTTGCAAATGCCCAAGCCGATTTTGTATACCCTTCACAGGGTATATTGACTTTGTCATGAATCTGTAACGCCTTAAAGGAATGATGGGAGACCCCATAAACTATATATCAAAATGATCAGGACGAGCTCAGGAATTGATTTCCGTCTGTCCGTCCGTCTGTCCGTCTGTCTGTCTGTTTCAACACGATTTCCGGCCAAACTGCTGAACCGATCTTGATGAAACTTTCACAGATTGCTTAGATCATGTCGGGTTTGTTCACTATGAAATTTCATCCCGATCGGAGCATTCTACGATATAGCCACCATATAAATTTACCATATCAACACGATTTCCGGCCAAACTGCTGAACCGATCTTGATGAAAATTTCACAGATTGCTTAGATCATGTCGGGTTTGTTCACTATGAAATTTCATCCCGATCGGAGCATTCTACGATATAGCCACCATATAAATTTACCATATCAACACGAATTCCGGCCAAACTTTGTTCACTATGAAATTTCATCCCGATCGGATACAAAAAATCTATTAAAAAAACAAAATTGGACTAAAAAACTAAAATACCAAAATTACTACACGGGGATTCGAACCCGCACCAACCGGATGAGAATCTGGCATACTTACCACCAGACTATATAAGAGTTTAACAGAATAGCTGAATATCTATTGATAAAATTAACATAGTTAATTCGATGCACCGAATATTAATAATTTAATGCCTTATAGTCTTTCGAGATTTTCACGCAATAAAAAAATAAAAATACAAATTAATCCACGTGTGAAGGGTATCATAGTCTTGGCATAGCCAAAATTAACTATGCGGCACTATGTTTATTATACAATTTAAACATGCATTTAGAGCCAAAATCCCTTGATTAACTTTATATTCAGTTTTTTTCTACAAGTCAAACTATCAATTTCATGATATTTTGAAAACCGGATCAGTTTTGCTGATGTTATGGAAGTAAAAAATTTTACCAATGCAGAAGTCGATATATTGGCATGCAAATTTTAGCATGCATTTGACAATCTGCAGAAAACTAAATTTCAACTTCAAGTTTAAGTTGAAACGGCTGATTTTAAAATGGACGAGCATCAGCTAATGTTTTTGGTTCAAGGAAAAGATTATTTATGTAATAATGCTAGCAAACATATTAAAGATCCAGCAAAAAACAGGCTGCTTGGCTATTAATTATAATAAATTCTAATATTGTTTTATTTTATCTGAAGGCAACAGCTTCACTTGAATTTCAAGTTTACGCTCACGTTCAAGTTAAGTTCACGTTAAGTTTAGTTTGGGAAACTGAGCCTTGGGACGGTCGAGCCACGCAGCTCTGCTGTTATTATGAGAAGCGTAAAGAAAATTTTGAAAGTATAAGTACTTGCAACTATAGAAAATAATTCATTTCAAGAAGTTTACACATCTCCCGTGTGATCATTCTCCAATTGATTTTATTTTTAAGGCGTTCTTATAGCGTTTTTCAACATCGACTCAAACTCTATGTAAAATCGAATCAAAACTGTTAAAGCTTTTTAAATGATTTTTGACTTCGATGTTAAGTGAAATCAAAACTGCAAAGGCTCTTTTTATGATTTTTGTTGTGGGAACTTTTCTTTATTGCGCAATATTCTTTTTCCATATGCAATCGTTCTCAACACACTCATAAATTATAAGGTATTGTTTTGGCCAACAAATATCAGTCGATGTTTAGGATTGACATAAAGAAATAATGGGCGGTCCTTGTTGCGAAAAATATACATATGTACAGTTATTTATTGATTGTACTCGCCCTATTCGTTGAAGAACTGTCCATGCTCGAGATTGATGTAATTCTCAGCAGGCGTTACTGTAGTATTAAATGTTTTTGAGTTGTTGAAACAAAGGAATTGAGTTATTTTATTCACTCATCTCGAATAGTTTACGAAAGATACTCGCATTGGGCTATCAAATATTAACGAAATTCAAAATGTCTTTTATTATTTTTCTTACATTTTAGGCAAATAGTTTTAAGTTAGCTTCTCCATAATATTCATTTGTTTTGCAACAGTAATTACTGTAAATGCCAGTTTGGCCATCTGTGGAGAGTAGTTGCTATCAACTTTTCAATTTAATAATTTTAGTCTTACCTCAATATTGGTCTGCATGCAGATCTTTAAGATGCCTCCAGCCATAAAATCAAAAGGCTGCTGAGCCTGGTGTAAGAAGAAGATCAAAGTTTTTTTATAACGTTTATCGGCGTCGACCCAGTTGGAGTGAAATATTGCTAGAGTCAAATTGTTAAAGTCGTCTTCAATCAACTCGCAGATATAACAGAATGGAAACGTTTGGAACATCAGTAAGGTAATAAAGGTAATAATAGCTAGGCCAGTCCAAAAATTCGCAAAGAAAAATAGATTAAACATCGCCAATCCCAGACACATTCCAATCGCAAGAAACTGAAAGAAAATTGTGCTCGATACGAGAGGTCGAAAAATGTTGCAAAATCTGAAAGTGACTATATTATATTATATTATTATTTTAGGCTTGTTTCAACTTACTCTAGAATAAGTTTATGATCTTTGACACAGTTAACTAGCTCTTCGTAACTCTGTTCGTTGGTTTCCCTCATATTAGTACGCAATCTTTCAATTCGTTCCATCAGCAGTTGGATATGAGTTCTCAAAATTAAACCAAACATTACCGGATATGTATCTGCCATTTGATCTAAAAAGATTGCGGCCCCACCCACGAAAGCCTCACATGTAGCCACGATCCATAGATTTCGGGTGCTTGAACGATAGTCCAAAACAGGATTGTAGAAACCCCATGGTGTAGATCCAGTTAAAACAGAGCTTAAATAAGTCGCAGTCAAAAATATGAAATAGACTGCCGTAAAAACCAGAAAAACATAATTGGAGCGAGCAGCGCTACGATGAACTTTGAAGCGTTCTTCCATTCGGGAGCATCGAATATCCATTCGGTCGAGATGATCCATTGCCTTTGGAAAACGCCACATATTTGTTAGCAAGACTGCAACCTTCAATGTGACCATAGTTGCATCAAAAACACCTTGTATTGATGTAAGAAACACTTCTAGAGTGAAACTATCAAAATCGAATATATAACTTGCGTAAAATCCCCACTGAGTGAAGACTGCTCCACACCCGATTACGATTATACTCCAAACGCGATAGCTCCAATAATAACGAGATCCTTTGGGGGGTGATATCCATCCAACACATTTCATGCCCCTCTCTAGATATTTGAATGAATCCCGAGATGGAAGTAGATCTTCCAATGACGGCTCCCTCAAATATTCAAATAGCATGTTTACGTTCAACTCAAGTTGATGTACCGTTGAATCACAACTGTTAAGGCATACAAAAAAGTCTTGGTTTTTATACGATTCTTGACGTGGGAGCTTAGTTTTTTTTCCATATGCAGTTGTTCTCAACATACCCATACTGTTGAGGAACAGTATTTTTATACCCTGAACCCATAAAATGGTTAAAAAGGGTATAATGGTTTTGTGCAAAAGTGTGTAACAGGTAGAAGGAAGCATAAAGTATATATATTCTTGATCAGCATCAATAGCCGAGACGATAAAGCCATGTCCGTCTGTCCGTCCGTCTCTCCGTCGTTAGACGTTATGTAGAGACTAAAAGAGCTAGAGACTTCAGATTTTGAATATAAGTTCTCATATACCATGAGCAGAACAAGTTTGCTTCAAATTATCAATAACAATTATGGTTTCCGATATAAACATGGAATTAATAACAAAAAAATATCGAATTTGGAAAATGAAAAAATTAGGGTTGAAATAATGGGTAACAATATAACTTTTTGGAAACTTTAGTCCAAATCAGTTAAGAAACACCGGAGATATCGAATTTAATCGATTGAAGTTGAGTCATAATACCAAAGTCTTATATAAATTTAATATATTTATTTTTTGCAACTGGGTTCAGGGTATCTTCTAGTCGGGCTCTCCCGACTTGTTTTTTGTTGTTCTTGTATTTCTTGCTGCTGCTGCTGTTGTGGTAGTTTCACCTTATTGCATTTTATATTCTGTTCATTTTTTGAACTTACCTCCATTGTAGAATGCACGTTGTTGTTGTTATTATTTTTATATATTGTTTGTTTTGTGTAATATCAAATCGGTGTATTTGTCAATGTCATTCTATTAGTGTTGTAAGCTTGCATATAATCTGGCAACATTCATTGTACTCGGTAATAGACTGGTCTTCATTATATACTCCGACCGAAGACACGTGAAACTAACTTACAGCGAAGGTTCTTTAATTCTTTAAATTAATCTCAACGCAGTGTAAACTGATCTTGTATCGAGTACAATGGATTAACATAAATTACACTATCGATATATGATACGATATAATATATATGAATATAGCCAGATTATATGCAAGCTTACAACATTAACACTAATAAAATGACAAATACAACGATATGATCTTACTATAACTATCGTAAGATTTTGTGTATGCATTAGTCACAAAAGTTTTACGCCCTGAGCATAAAGATGTTTACACGTCAAAAGGTCAAAACTTGGCATTATGCAAAAAAAGGCTGAAAACCAGACTTCTTGAATGCCCTTACGACAGGCGCTGTCAGGTGACGAAGTTATGGGATTCGAAAGATTTGACCTATTTGAACTGTTAGCTAAGATTTATTTATAAGATTTGTATACTTATTGCTAGTTTTCTAATTCACTAGAAAATATTCAAAAAATGGGACCAGCAATTTAAAAAAAAAAAAAAAAAAGATTTGACCCATTCTCATGTCAATTATTTTTGGCATAAAATTTTAAAACAAGCATTTTGACCAAAAATATTATTTTATTCATATGTATTTATTTCAATGCAGTTTTATTCTAGGGGCCAAACCATGACTTTTTAGCCTTAGCTTTTGAAAATCAGGTCAATATTGAAGAATTTATGGCAGTCGAAAATGACTTTAAGATATTGCTTTTGAAAATCGGGTCAACATTGAAGAATTTATGGCAGTCGAAACATTTGACCAATTCCCATGTTTATTTTTTTGGCAAAAAGTTTCAACATGCATTATGAACAAAAAATGTATTTATTTAAATGCAGTTTTATTCTAGGGGCCAAACCAGGACTTTTAAGGCATTGTTCTTGAAAATCGGGTCAGTTTTGACGAAGTTATGGCAGTCGAAAGATTTGAACAATTTCCATGTCTGTTTTTTTGGCATAAAATTTTAACATGCATTATGAACAAAAAATGTATTTATTTAAATGCAGTTTTATTCTAGGGGCCAAACCAGGACTTTTAAGGCATTGTTCTTGAAAATCGGGTCAGTTTTGACGAAGATATGGCAGTCGAAAGATTTGAACAATTTCCATGTCTGTTTTTTTGGCATAAAATTTTTACATGCATTATGAACAAAAAATGTATTTATATAAATGCAGTTTTATTCTAGGGGCCAAACCATGACTTTTAAGGTATTGTTTTTGAAAATCGGGTCAATATTGACGAATTTATGGCAGTCGAAAGATTTGACCAATTGCAATGTCTATTTTTTCGGCATAAAATTTTAACTTGCGTTTTGACCAAAAATCGAATTTTATTTAATTGTAATTTCTTAAATGCAGTTATATTCTAAGGGCCAAACCAGGACTTTTAAGGCATTGCTTTTGAAAATCGGGTCAATATTGAAGAATTTATGGCAGTCGAAAGATTTGACCAATTCCCATGTCTATTTTTTTGGCATAAAACTTTAGCATGCATAATGACCAAAAATCGAATTTTATTTAAATGAATACATTGAAATGCAGTTTAATTCTTGGGGTCAAACCAGGACTTTTAAGGCATTGCTTTTGAAAATCGGGTCAATATTGACGAATTTATGGCAGTCGAAAGATTTGAACAATTTCCATGTCTGTTTTTTTGGCATAAAATTTTAATATGCATTATGAACAAAAGATGTATTTATTTAAATGCAGTTTTATTCTAGGGGCCAAACCAGGACTTTTAAGGCATTGTTCTTGAAAATCGGGTCAGTTTTGACGAAGTTATGGAATTCGAAAGATTTGACCAATTCCCATTTCTATTTTTTTTGGCATAAAACTTTAGCATGCATATTGACCAAAATCGAATTTTATTTAAATGTATTTATTTAAATGCAGTTTTATTCTTGGGGTCAAACCATGAATTTGAAGGCATTGCTTTTGAAAATTGGGTCAATATTGACGAAGTTATGGTGGTCGAAAGATTTGAACAATTTCCATGTCTGTTTTTTGGCCTAAAATTTTAGCATGCATTTTGACCAAAAATCGAATTTATTTAATGTATTTATTAAATGCAGTTTTAGTCTAGGGGCCAAACCATGACTTTTAAGGTATTGTTTTTGAAAATCGGGTTAAAATTGATGAAGTTATGGAATCCGAAAGATTTTACCAATTCCCATGTCTATTATTTTGGCATAAAATTTTAACATGCATTTTGACCAAAAATCGAGTTTTATATGAATGTATTTATTTAAATGCACTTTTATTCTAGGTGTCATACCATGAATTTTAAGGCATTGCTTTTGAAAATCGGGTCAATATTGACGCAGTTATGGTAGTCGAAAGATTTGAAAAATTTCCATGTTTATTTTTTTTTTAATTGGGAATAAAATTTTAACATGCATTTTGAACTAAAATCTAATTTTATTTAAATGTATATATTTATATGCAGTTTTATTCTAGGGGCCACTTCATGACTTTTAAGGTATTGCTTTTGAAAATCGGGTCAATATTGACGACTTTATGGCAGTCAAAAGATTTGACCAATTTCCATGTCTATTTTTTTGGCATAAAATTTTAACATGCGTTTTGATCAAAAATCAAATTTTATTTAAATGTATTTATTTAAATGCAGTTTTATTCTTGTGGTCGAACCATGACTTTGAAGGAAATGTTTTCGAATATCAGATCAATATTAATGAGGTTATGGTAGTCGAAAGATTTGAAAAATTTCCATGTTTAATTTTTTGGCATAAAATTTTAACATGCATTTTGACCAAAAATCGAATTTTATTTAAATGTATTTATTTAAATGCAGTTTTATTGTAGGGGCCAAACCATGACTTTTAAGGTATTGCTTTTGAAAATCGGGTTAAAATTGACGAAGTTATGGAATCCGAAAGATTTGACTAGTTCCCATGTCTATTTTTTTGGCATAAAATTATAGCATGCATATTGACCAAAAATCGAATTTTATTTAAATGTATTTATTTAAATGGAGTTTTAGTCTAGGGGCTAAAACGTGACTTTGAAGGTATTTTTTTTGAAAATCGGGTCAGTATTGACGAAGTTATGGAATCCGAAAGATTTGACTAGTTCCCATGTCTATTTTTTTGGCACAAAATTTTAAGAAGCATATTGACCAAAAAACGAATTTTATTTAATTGTATTTATTTAAATGCAAATTAATTCTATGGGCCAATTCATGACTTTTAAGGTATTTCTTTTGAAAATCGGGTCAATATTGACGAAGTTATGGAATTCGAAAGATTTGACTAGTTCCCATGTCTATTTTTTTGGCATAAAATTTTAACATGCATATTGACCAAAATCGAATTTTATTTAAAAGTGTTAATTTAAATGCAGTTATATTCTAGGGGCCGAACCAGGACTTTTAAGGCATTGCTTTTGAAAATCAGGTCAATATTGACGATGTTATGGCAGTCGAAAGATTTGAACAGTTTCCAAGTCTGTTTTTTTTGGCATAAAAGCATTTTGACCAAAAATCGAATTTCATTTAAATGTATTTATTTAAATGCAAATTTATTCTTGGGGCCAAACCATGACTTTTAAGGTATTGCTTTTGAAAATCGGGTCAGTTTTGACGCAGTTATGGCAATCCAAAGATTTGACCAATTCGAATGTAAAAATTTTAAGAAGCATATTGACCAAAAAATGAATTTTATTTAATTGTATTTATTTAAATGCAAATTTATTCTATGGGGCAATTCATGTCTTTTAAGGTATTTCTTTTGAAAATCGGTTCAATATTGACGAAGTTATGAAATTCGAAAGATTTGACTAGTTCCCATGACTATTTTTTGGCATAAAATTTTAACATGCATTTTGACCAAAAATCGAATTTTATTTAAATGTATTTATTTAAATACAGTTTTATTCAAGGGGCCAAATCATGACTTTTAGGTATTGCTTTTGAAAATCGGGTCAATATTGACGAAGTTATGGAATTCGAAAGATTTGACTAGTTCCCAGTCTGTTTTTTTTTGGCATAAAAGCATTTTGACCAAAAACGAATTTTATTTAATTGTATTTATTTAAATGCAAATTATTCTATGGGCCAATTCATGTCTTTTAAGGTATTTCTTTTTAAAATCGGGTCAATATTGACGAAGTTATGGAATTCGAAAGATTTGACTAGTTCCCATGTCTATTTTTGCCATAAATTTAACATGCATTTGACCAAAATCGAATTTTATTTAAATGTATTTATTTAAATGCAGATTTATTCAGGGGCCAAACATTACTTTTAAGCTATTGTTATTGAAAATCGGGTCAGTATTGACGAAGTTATGGAATCCGAAAGATTTTTTGGCATAAAATTTGAACATGCATTTTGACCAAAAATCGAATTTTATTTAATGTATTTATTTAAATGCAGTTTTATTATTGGGGCCAACCCATGACTTTTAAGGTATTGCTTTTGAAAATCGGGTCAATATTGACGAAGTTATGGAATTCGAAAGATTTGACTAGTTCCCATGACTATTTTTTGGCATAAATTTTAACATGCATTTTGACCAAAAATCGAATTTTATTTAAATGTATTTATTTAAATGCAGTTTTATTCAAGGGGCCAAATCATGACTTTTAGGTATTGCTTTTGAAAATCGGGTCAATATTGACGAAGTTATGGAATTCGAAAGATTTGACTAGTTCCCATGACTATTTTTTGGCATAAAATTTTAACATGCATTTTGACCAAAAATCGAATTTTATTTAAATGTATTTATTTAAATGCAGATTTATTCTAGGGGCCAAATCATGACTTTTAAGGTATTGCTTTTGAAAATCGGGTCAATATTGACGAAGTTATGGAATCCGAAAGATTTTTTGGCATAAAATTTTAACATGCATATTGACCAAAAATCGAATTTTATTTAAATGTATTTATTTAAATGCAGTTTTATTCTAGGGGCCAAACCATGACTTTTAAGGTATTGCTTTTGAAAATCGGGTCAATATTGACGAAGTTATGGAATCGAAAGATTTGACTAGTTCCCATGTCTATTTTTTTGGCATAAAAGCATTTTGACCAAAATCGAATTTCATTAAATGTACTTATTAAATGCATTTATCTTGGGCCAAACATGACTTTAAGGTATTGCTTTGAAATCGGGTCAGTTTGACGAGTTATGGCATCCAAAGATTTGACAGTTTTATTAAGGGACCAAATCATGACTTTTAAGGTATTGCTTTTGAAAATCGGGTCAATATTGACGAAGTTATGGAATTCGAAAGATTTGACTAGTTCCCATGACTATTTTTTGGCATAAAATTTTAACATGCATTTTGACCAAAAATCGAATTTTATTTAAATGTATTTATTTAAATGCAGTTTTATTCTAGGGGCCAAACCATGACTTTTAAGGCATTGCTTTTGAAAATCGGGTCAATATTGACGAAGTTATGGAAGTCGAAAGATTTGAACAGTTCCATGTCTATTTTTTTTGGCATAAGATTTTAGCATGCATTTTGACCAAAATCGAATTTATTTAAATGTATTTATTTAAATTCAGTTTTATTATTGGGGCCAAACCATTACTTTTAAGGTATTGCTTTTGAAAATCGGGTCAGTATTGACGAAGTTATGGCAGTCCAAAGATTTGACCAATTCCATGTCTATTTTTTGGCATAAAATTTTAACATGCATATTGACCAAAAATCGAATTTTATTTAAATGTATTTATTTAAATGCAAATTTATTCTAGGGGCCAAATCATGACTTTTAAGGTATTGCTTTTGAAAATCGGGTCAATATTGACGAAGTTATGGAATTCGAAAGATTTGACTAGTTCCCATGACTATTTTTTGGCATAAAATTTTAACATGCATTTTGACCAAAAATCGAATTTTATTTAAATGTATTTATTTAAATGCAGTTTTATTCTAGGGGCCAAACCATGACTTTTAAGGTATTGCTTTTGAAAATCGGGTCAATATTGACGAAGTTATGGAATCCAAAGATTTGACCAGTTCCCATGTCTATTTTTTGGCATAAAATTTAGCATGCATATGACCAAAAATCGAATTTAT